>JAVSCE010008878.1:0-465013 GCA_032199065.1 Smutsia gigantea
TGGTTTTGTTTGAACTTTCAGAAGAGCGTTTCAGTTGAGAACACTAGTGAAAGACTGGTAGAAAGGCAGAAGCAGGAAAACTGTGATATCTTTTTTCCTTTTTACCCATCATACTCTTCGTAATTTTATTTTTTTTCACACAGCTCTACACATCCTCACTTTCTCTCATATGGTCCCTCCAGACTTCTTAACACTTACAGAACACTTGCAAGACTAAAACTTTTTCTATCTAAACCATGCATTAAAAAAAGACTTTCACAGGTAAGAATAAAAGCATTCTCATTAATTTTAATGAGTATTTAATATATCATAGAGTTTCACGGATTTTTTTTTAACAAAGACTCTTAATAATTGCTAAATGTCAGACTTAGTATTTTCTCTGCTTTACCCAGTTCCTTACAACTATTTTAGAGAGAGAAGTGAAATAAGTGTTTTTGGTCCCTTCATTTTCTAAAAATAGGGTGACCAACTGATCAAGGAAAAAGGAAGTCAAAAAGAAAAAGAATCTGAGTAGTCATGTTAAAAAGAAACCCACCTAAAACAAATAAAACATCAAAAAAACTCTTTTAACAAATTTCACACAAAAGGAAAATAAAAGAAAAAAGAACAAAGAAGAAAGGAACTGAGCCAGTAAGAAATGATTCATTCTGTTAAAATAGCACCACTGATGTATTCGGTTTTCTTTTTCTTCTGAAGACTTCTTAAACGTGCAAGTAGCTTCAAATGGTAATTCAGTCTTAGCTAGGGTCATAAACTCATCCCAAAGAGCCACTACATTTGGTGGTGGCTGTAACTGATGGTAAAGAGATCCCATTTTTTTTCACTTCTTGACATTCACCTGTGTGCTTTTTCCCATCATGTCAACATACTTTATTTTCCTTAAAAATATTTCTACAAAGAAAATTTGCAAAACTCAAGAGAAATAGTAAGAAGAATATAATGAATCCTTCATATATCCATCATCTAGATTTAACAATTTATTAACATTTATTAGTAGCATACTATATTTATTCCATGGTTTAGATTTATGCAACTTTATTACTCCATTTTAAAAATTTTAGTTTTTCATTGAGGTGTAATTTACATATAATACAATTCTCCAATGTAGGGGAATAATTTCATGAGATTTAAAAAATGTATACAGTCATGGGACAACCACCAGAATCATGATATAGAACACTGTATCAGCCAAAAAATTTTCTTGCAGTCATTTGCAGTCAATTCCTTTCTGCATTGAAGTCCAAGTAACCACTGAATTGCTGTAGTTCTTTCACTACAGTTTTTTTTCTTTTCTAGAATTTCTTATAAATGGAATCATAAGGTAGATAGTATTTTGTGTCTGGCTTCTTTCACTTAGCATGTTTTTGAGATTCATTCATGCTATTGAATATATCATAAATTTCCCCTTTTTATTCTTGATTTGTGTCCCATTGTATGGATACACTAAAGTTTTCTACTCTGTGGCTGAAGCACATTTAGGTTATTTCCAGTTTGGGGGCTATTCTGCATAAAGTCTTACAAGCATTTGGGTACATGTCTTTATGTGGACATTTTTTCATTTCTTTGGCTAACTACCTGGAAGTGGGATTTCAATCACATGATAAGTGTGTATTTAATTTTATAGAAAACTTTAAGATGCTTCCTAAGTGGCTGTACCATTTTGCATTCCCATCAGCCATGAATGAGAATTCTGGTTGCTCCACATCCTCATCAGTACTTGATTATGTCAATCTTTTTAGTTGTAGCCATTCTGGTGAGTGTGATATAGTATCTTAATTTGCATTACTCTAACAACTAATTTGAACATCTTTTTACATGCTTGTTTTTCATTTGCATTCCATCTTTTGTGAATTATCTGTCTAAGTATTTGCTCATTTTAAAAATTGGTCTGTTTATCCTCTTATTATTGGGTTTTAAGGGTTCTTTATGTAATTCTGGAGACATGTCCTTTATTGAATATGTATTTTGCAAATATGTCTCCCAGTCTGTGGCTTGTGTTTTAATTTTCCTGTGAATTTTGGAAAGCAGAAGTTTTTAATTATGATGAATTCAAAGATATCAGTTTGTTTTGATAGTTATCTTTCTGATAGTAAAGAAATTTTGGCTGAGTCATGATTAAGATTTTTCTCATATATGTTCTTTAGGTTTTGTAGTTTTCCATTTCAAGTTATGTATATGATAGTAGGTGAAGATCCAAGATCATTTTTATTTGCATGATTATTAAATTGTTCTAGGACTATTTGTTGAAAAAAATATCATTTCCCCAATGAATTTTTTTATTAACTTTATCAAAATCAATTCACACCTGTATGGGGGCTATTTATGGGCTTGCCATTCTGTTCCACTGATATCTATGACTTTCTTGTATGCCAATACTACAACTAATGTATTTACTGTAGTTCTATAGCAAATCTTGAAATAATACAGTGTTGCCTAGTATGGCAACATAATGCAATCCTCAATGTTATTCTACTTCTTCAAGAGCCCTTGGCTACCCTAGGTCCTGTGCACGCCCATATGAGATTTTACAACCAGCTTCTCAATTTCTACGAAGAAGTCTACTGGGATTTTGATTGGTATTGTGTTGATCAATTTGGACAGATTTGACATTTTAACAATGTTGAGTCAAGTTATTCATGAATTGGGTATTTCTCTGCATTTATTTAGGGCTTCCTTAATCTTCTCACCAATGTTTTGTAGTGTTCAATGGCCAGGTAAAATACATATTTTTCTAAATTTATACTTAAATATTTCATAATTTTTGAGGCATTATAAAGAGTACTATTTTTATTTCAATTTCCAATTCCTCATTGTCAGTGTATAGAAACACAATGTTTGTATATTGCGTCCTGTGACACTACTGAATGGACTTCTTAGTTCTGGTAGTAGATTACCTAGGATTTATTACATAGACAATCATATAATCTGTGAACAAAGAATTTAATTTATTCAATAGAGACTCTTTATCTCTTTTTTCTTGAGAGAGACTTGGTAATTGTTATTTTTAACAAATGTATCCATTTAATGTATTTTGATAAATTTATTGGCATAAAGTTATTCATAATATTTTCTTATTAACTGTTTAAATGTCTGTAGGGTCTGAAGAGAAATTTCCCCTCTCAAATGGTAATTTGTTCTTCTCTTTTCTCTTGATTAGTTCAGCTAGAAAGTTAGCCGTTTTGTTCATCTTTGAAAAGAACACGTTTTGACTTCATTGATGTTTCTCTATTGTTTTTTCTGTATTCTATTTCATTGGTTTATGCTCTTATTTTTATTATTTTCTTCCTTCTACTTACTCCAGGTTTGATTTACTCTTCTTTTGCTGGCTTTTTTAAGATGAAGGTTTAGATTTGAGATCTCTGTGACCCTCTAATGTAAGCATTTGATGTTTTCCTTCTAGATATTAATTCATTACATATCACAGATTATCATTTAGTTAAATTTTTTTCTAATTTTTTAAATATGTTTGTGTCTGACCCATGGTTTTTTTTTTAGAATAGAGTTGCTTAATTTTCAGATATTTGAAACTTTTCTAAATGTCTTATTTTTGTTAACTTTTAATTTAATTATCTTGTGGTCAGAAAACATACTCTCTTTGGTTTAAATCTTTTAAAATTTAATACTATTTAAAAAAATCTATTAAGACTTGTTTTAAGGCCCAGCACACAATGTATCTTGGTGAATGCTTAATGTATACTTCAAAAGAATGTGTATTCTGCAGTTCTTGGATGTAGTTTTCTAAAAATGTCCGGTGATGATAGTGGTTAATGTCATTTGGGTCTTCTACGAAAAATACTTATATTTTTGTCTAGCTTTTAAATAAATTATTGAAAAGAGGCATATTAAAATTTAATGATAATTGTGGATTTGTCTATTTCTCCCCCATAGTTCTATTACTTCTTCATATATTTTGAAGTTCTTATTAGGTACATAGATTAAAATTGTTGTCTTTTCCTGATATATTGAAGTTTTTGTCATTGTCCATAGAAATTCTCCTTGTTTCGTGTCTATTTTGTCTGATTTAATATAATCACTCCAGTTTACTTATCCTTTCTTTTTTGCATTGTGTATCTTTTTCCAGCTTTTCACTTTTAATGTATTTGTATTTCAAGTGTGTATTTTATGGAAAACATATAGTTGGATTTTGTTTTTAGATCTAGTTTGTCAATCTCTGCCTTTTGATTGGAGTATCTGGTCTATTTACATTTTATGTAATTATTGATATGGTGGCCTTAGGTCTGCCATTTATGATATTTGTTTCACACTGGTCTTATTTGTATCTGCTCTCTCTTCTTTCTTTTCTGTTTTCTTTGGTGGTAATCAGTTATTTTTTAGTATTCTGTTTTAATTTTTTGGTTAGATTTTTACTATCTTTCTGTATTACTTTTTTAGTGGTTGCATACATATACTATGCACCTTAAAAGTAGCCCCGGTCAACTTGGAATTAATATTTGAATTACTTCAGATAAATTACAGCAATCTTGAAGCAGCCTGTTTTTATTTGCCAATTCCCAGTGCACTTTTTATCACATATAGTACAAGTATGTATGTCATAATCACTTACATTATATATATATATATATATGTGTGTGTGTGTGTGTGTGTGTGTGTATATATGTATCTAAAAATAAGACTATATTTCTTTTCTCCTAGGGATAAATCCACTGCATTTTTGTGTATTTGAAAATGTCTCTATTTTCTTTCAGTTTGAGGAGTAGATTTGCTGACTACACAATTCTTGATGAACATTTTTTTCCCTTTTGTACTTTGAACATTTCATTTCAATTTCTTCTGTCTCTCATATCTTCTGGGAAAAAGTTGGTCACTAATTTTATCGTGGCTTTTCTGTATGCAATGTATATTTCTCTAGCTGCTTTAACTAATTTCTCTTTATCTTCAGCCTTCAGCAGTTTGACTCTGATACATCCAGGGATGATTTTCTTTTTGTTTATTCTGATTGACATTCACTGAGATTTTGGATATGGAAATTAATGTTTTCCAACAAAATTGGAAAAATATTTAGATATTATTTAAAATGTTTTTCTTCACCTTTCTCTCTCTTCTTCTGGCATTCCCATCACCCCTAGTTGGAACACTTCATATGGTTCTCAGGGTTTTCTGAGGTATTGTTGTCTTTTTAAAAAAATAATATTGTTTTTATTTTCTTTAAAATTTTGTTAATACAAATTTGATTTAAGTACATAATAAAGCTATATAGCTCAAAATTGAAACAATACAATAGAGTTAACATTGAGAAGTGTTAGTTTTATTTCCACTCTGTTTCTGTCTACTTGACTAATTTTTTTTATTAAGGTATCATTGATATAAAATTTATGAAGGTTTCACATGAGCAATGTTTTGGTTACGACATTCACCCATATTATCAAGACCCCACTGCAGTCATTGTCCATCAGAGTAGTAAGATGCTATAGAGTAACTACTTGTCTTCTCTGTGCTATGATGCCTTCTCCATGACCCCTGTACATTATATGTGCTAATCATAATACTACTTAATATGTCCCTTTCTCCCTCCCTTCCTATGCACCCTTCCCAGCCCCTACCCTTTGGTAACTGCTAGTCCCTTCTTGGAGTCTGTGAGTCGGCTGCTGTTTTGTTCCTTCAGTTTTGCTTTGTTGTTATACTGTGTTCAGGACAAAGTTGCTCATGTTTATATTCAAGAGATTTTTGCCTGTTTTCTTCTAAGAGTCTTATAGTTTCATGACTTACATTCAGGTCTTTGATCCATTTTGAGTTTACTTTTGTGTATGGAGTTAGACAATAATCCAGTTTCATTCTCTTACATGTAGCTCTACAGTTTTGCCAACAGTTATTGAAGAGACTGTCATTTCCCCACTGTATATACATGGCTCCTTTTAATGTGCCCTATTTGTTTGGGTTTATATTTGGGCTCTCTATTCTATTCTATTGATCTGTGGGTCTGTTCTTGTGCCAGTACCAAACTGTCTTGATTACTGTGGCTTTGTAGTAGAGCTTGAAGTTGGGGAGCGTAATCCTCTCAGCTTTATTCTTCCTTCTCAGGATTGCTTTGACTTTTCAGAGTCTTTTGTGGATCCATATGAATTTTAGAACTATTTTCTTTAGTTCACTGAAGAATGCTCTCAGTATTTTGATAGGGATTGCATTGAATCTGTAGATTGCTTCAGGCAGGATGGACATTTTGACAATATTAATTCTTCCTATCCATGAGCAAGGGCTGTATTTCCATTTATTGGTGTCTTCTTTAATTTCTCTCATGAGTGTCTTGAGGTTTTCAGGGTATAGGTCTTTCACCTCCTTGGTGAGGTTTATTTCTAGGTATCTTATTCTTTTTGATGCAATTGTAAGTGGAATTATTTTCCTTATTTCTCTTTCTGCTAATTCATCATTAGTATAAAAGAATGCAACAGATTTCTGTGTATTAATTTTGTAACCTGTAACTTTGCTGAATTCAGTTATTAGTTCTCATAGTTTTGGGGTGGATTTTTTAGGGTTTTTTATGTACAATATCATGTCATCTGCAAACAGTGACAGTTTAACTTCTTCCTTACCAATCTGGATGCTTTTTATTTCTTTCTGTTGTCTGATTGCCAGTACTACGTTGAATAAAAGTGGTGAGATTGGGCATCCTTGTCTTGTTCTTGATCTTAGAGGAAAAGCTTTCATCTTTTCATTGTTAAGTTTGATGTTGGCTATGGGTTTGTCATATATATGGCCCTATTATGTTGAGGTACTTGCCCTCTATACTCATTTTGTTGAGAGTTTTTATCATAAATGGATGTTGAATTTTGTCAAATGTTTTTTTCAGCATCTATAGAGATTACCATGTGGTTTTTGTCCTTGTTTTTGCTGATGTAGTGGATGATGTTGATGGATTTTCAAATATTGTTTAATCCTTGCATCCCTGCAATAATCCCACTTGATCATGATGGATTATCATTTTTGATGTATTTTTGACTTTGGCTTGCTAATATTTTGTTGAGTATTTTTGCATCTATGTTCATCAGGGATACTGGTCTGTAATTTTCTTTTTTGTGGTGACTTCGTCTGGTTTTGGTATTCGAATGATGCTGGCACCATAGAATGAAGAACTTGGAAGTATTCCCTCCTCCTCTACTTTTTGGAAAGCTTTAAGGAGGATGGGTATTAGGTCTTCTCTAAATGTTTGATGAAATTCAGTGGTTAAGTCATCTGGTCCAGGAATTTTGTTCTTTGGTAGTTTTTAAATTACCAATTCAATTTCATTGCTGGTAATTGGTCTGTTCATATTTTCTGTTTCTTCCCAGGTCAGCCTTGGAAAGTTGTATTTTTATAGAAAGTTGTTCATCTTTCTAGGTTATCCAATGTGTTAGCGTATAATTTTTCATAGTATTCACTAACAATTCTTTGTATTTCTATGGTGTCCGTAGTGATTTTTCCTTTTTCATTTCTGATTCTGTTTATGTGTGTACACTCTCTTTTTTTTCTTCATAGAAATTTAATCTATTTCAGCTCTGCTTTTTATTATGTCCCTCCTTCTATTGACTTTGGGCCTCATTTCTTCTTCCTTTTCAATTTCATTAATTGTAAGTTTAGACTCTTCATTTGGGATTGTTCTTCTTTCTTGAAGTAAGCCTGTATTGCAATATACTTTTCTCTTAGAATGGCCTTTTCTGCATCCCACAATTTTTGAGGTGTTGTGTTGTTTTCATTTGTCTCCACATATTGCTTCTGTTTTTATTTGGTTATTGATCCATTGATTATATAGGAGCATGTTGTTAAGCCTCCATGTGTTTGTGGGCTTTTTTGTTTTGTTTATATGATTTATACCTTTGTGGTCTGAGAAGCTGGTTGGCACAATGTCAATCTTTTTGAATTTACTGAGGCTCTTTTTGTGACCTAGTATGTGATCTATTCTGGGAAATGTTCCATGTGCACTTGAGAAGAATGTGTATCCTGCTGCTTTTGGGTGGAGTGTTCTGTAGATGTCTGTTGGGTCCATCTGTTCTAATGTGTTGTTCAGTGCCTCTGTCTCCTTATCTATTTTCAGAGTAGTTGATCTGTCGTTTGGAGTGTGTATGTGTTGAAGTCTCCTAAAATGAATGGATTGCATTCTATTTCCTCATTTAATTCTGTTAGTATTTGTTTCACATATTTAGGTCCTCCTATATTGTGTGCATAGATATTTATAATGGTTATATTCTCTTGTTGGACTGACCCCTTTATCATTATGTAATGTCCTTCTTTGTATTTTGTTACTTTCTTTGTTTTGAAATCTATTTTGTCTGATATATGTACTGCAACTCCTGCTTTTTTCTCCCTATTATTTTCATGAAATATCTTTTCCATCCCTTTACTTTTTAGTCTCTGTATATCTTTGGGTTTGAAGTGAGTCTCTTGTAGGCAGCATATAGATGGGTCTTGTTTTTTTTTTATTCATTCTGTAACTCTATGTCTTTTGATTTGCGTATTCAGTCCATTTACATTTAGGGTGATTATGACAGATATGTACGTATTGCCATTGCAGGCTTTAGATTCGTGGTTACTGAAGGTTCAAAGACAGCTTCTTTACTTTCTATTAGTCTACCTTAACTCACTTAGCTATTTCAAACACAATCTAAAGGTTTTTTTTCTCCCTTCTTTTTATTCTTCCTCCACTCTTTATATATTAGGTGTCATATTGTGTACTCTTGTATTTCCCTTGACTGACTTTGTGGGTAGCTGATTTGCTTTTATATTAGCTTAGTAATTATTTGGTCTACTTCCTTTACTATGGTTTAATTTTCTTTGGTGACAGCTATTCAACCTTAGGAGCACTTTCATCTACAGCAGTCCCTTCAAAATACACTGTAGAGATAGTTTTTGGGAGGTAAATTTCCTCATCTTTTGATTATCTGGAAATTGTTTAATCCCTTTTTCAAATTTAAATTATAACCTTGCTGGGTAGAGTATTCTTGGTTGGAGGCCCTTCTGTTTCAATGTATTAAATGTATCATGCAACTCCCTCTGGCTTGTAAGATTTCTGCTGAGAAGTCTGATGATAGCCTGATGGGCTTTCCTTTGTATGTGATCATTTTTCTCTCTCTGGCTGCTTTTAATACTCTGTCCTTATCCTTGATTTTGCCATTTTAAATATTATATGTCTTGTTGTTGTCTTCCTAGCTTCCCTTGTATTGGGAGATCTGTGCACTTCTGTGACCTGACAGACTATTTCCTTCCCTAGATTAGGGAAGTTTTCAGCAATTTTTTCCTCAAAGAGACTTTCTATCCATTTTTCTCTCTCTTCTTTTGGTACCCTATAATGCAAATATTACTCTGTTTGGATTGGTTGCCCTGTTCTCTTATTATTCTTTCAGTCCTAGAGATCCTTTTTTCTCTCTGTGCCTCAGCTTCTTTATATTCCTGTTCTCTAATTTCTGTTTCATTTACCATCTCCTCTACTTCATCTAATCTGCTTTTAAATCCCTCCATTGTATGTTTCATTTCAGATACTGTATTTTTCAAAGTTTCTATCTTTTTCTTGAAGTCATCCCTGAGATCTTGAATATTTTTCTGTAGTTCTGTGAGGATGTTTATGATTTTTATTTTGAAATCTTTATCAAGAAGATTGGTGATTTTAGTTTCACTTGGCCCTCTGTCTGGTGTTTGAGGGATTCTGTTTTTTACCAGATTCTTTTGCTGTTCCATATTTCTAATGATTACTATGAAAAAATAACTTTGTACAGGTGGTTCCATCTAGTGCCCAGAAGCTCTACTCCCTGGAGCTGTCCAGCACCTGGAGCCATGGCGGGGGTCACAGGTGGGCAGCATCATTGCCTGTTGGGCTGAAAGAGCTCTTTCCTATGTTCTGGCTGTGGTACCTACCTCCACTGCCAGGGCCAGTGGGCTGAGCATGCAGGGAAAGCCTCTGCATTTTGCCCCTGTAGTTGCCATAAGCGGGGCTGCCCTCCTGCTGGCCTGGTATGATGGTGGGGGCAGGTGTGCGGACCGGTGCCTGCCGGGTGTAAGGAGTGGCAGGTTATGTATTGCAGTGGGTTGCCTCAGGGCTGCATTTCCAGCCATGGGGATGGAGCACCTGAAGCTCCTGAAATTTCCTAACCTGCTGGACTGAGTGTAGACAGATGATTTTGTCCACTTTTCCTTTCTCCTGAGCAGCAAACTCTGTGTATTCCTTGCCCCTTTAGCATCCCTCTCAATGTTGGGAAGTCTTTCAAAGTTCCCATCTCTCTTTTGTCCCAGAGTAGCCGGTTATGGGTACCTGTTTTCCACAAGCATCTGGAATCTCAATCTTTCTGAGTATTCCACCCATCTTTGCTTTCCGACCCCTCTTATCTCCAGAGCACCATGTAATGTGGGTTCCTGCTCCTGGACCAGATCTCCAGGGTGGGTGTTTAGCAGTCCTGGGCTTTTACTCCCTCCCATCTCTGTTTCTCTTTCTCCCGCCAGTGAGCTAGGGTTGGGGGAGGGTTTGAGTCCCACAGAATTGCTACTTTACCTGCTCTGTGAGTTCTCTTTTCCCCAGATATAGGCAGTCTGTAGCAGTCTTCAGGTCACTCTTTCAGGGTTAGTTGTATTTGCTGTGTTTTCACATTATATGTGGTTTTGGGAGGAGGTTTCTGCCTCACTTCTCATGCCGCCATCCTTTTCCCTCCAATCTCAGTATTGTTACTTTTTTATTCAATAATTTTTTTTCTCTTTCTCTTTCAGCCAGGACAAGTTCTATGGACCCATCTTCAAGTACACTGACTCTTCTTCTCTCATTTACTGTCTGCTTCTCAGCCCATTTAGCCATTTATAATTGCAGTTATTTACTTTTCATCTCTGTAATATCCTTTTGAAAAAAGTTTCTTTCCCTGTCAATTGGTGCTAACAAAATTTCTTTTAATTTTTCCAACATATTTTCTGTTAATTCTTTTAACATGTTTGTAATAGCTTCTTTGATGTCTTTGCCTGCTAAATTCAACATTTGGCCCAAATTAAAGTCAGATTCTATTGACTGTCTTTTTTCCCACTATAGTTCTTCAGCCATATTGTGAAGTAGGTAGAGCCATAGGTCAAATAGCATCAAACTCAAAATTCCTAACTTTGTCAATTGCAATTTTTAAAAATGAAACTTTCTTCTTACTTTTGTTTGTGTTTGGATGCTTTCTAAAATCTTTATATAACCCAAATTTAAACTCCACCCAGCATTTAATATTAGTTATATGTGAGGGTCCCACAATCATTTCATTTCTCCACCATTCCTAAAATGTGACCACATTTTACAAAAATATTTTAAAATAAATGACAGACATCATGCCATTTCTTATCTAAATATGTCATGTGTAGCCTACAAAAAGAAGGAAATAAAGTTTCCACCATAATATTATCATATTTAACATAATTAACAAATCCTTTGTGTCTTTTAATACCTCATTCACATTGAAGTTCTCCAGTTGTCCCCATAATGTCTTTTACAGTTGATTTTTTGAACCAGAATTCAAGAAGATTCACAGATTCTAGTTGTTATATCTTATAAGTCTCTTTTATTGGGATTTCCTTTTCCCTACTTCTTTTAAAAATGATATTGAGTTATTGAAAATAAAAAATAGTTTTTCTGTGAGTGTCCTTTATTTTGGATTTATCTGGTGTTGTTTAACTTGTTCTTCTATCTCTTGTAATTCCTACACGCTTGAAGTTAGAAGTAAGGACTTGATTAGAATCAAGTTAAACTTTCTTGGCCAAATGTATCTCAGGTGATTATGTGTGATCATGATTCATACTTTAGGACATACATAGTGTCTGGTTGTTTTACTGTTAGATGGGTTACTAGCTTCCGGTGGTTTTCAGTCTCCTTCCTTCAAGATCCCTTCTTTAGGAGATGAATTGATTACTTGGCTTGGGAATTCCTATCCCACCTAGATCCAATCTTTTCATGTTAGAATCATATTGCTACCCTCCAACTCTTAATTCATGCCATCACCAAAATGAGAAAAGATCCTTAAATTCTTTCTAGCTTGGATCGAATCCACAAAACTAGGAAACATTTGGATTGAACCAACCTATCTCAGTCACTGATGGTATATACCTGTACATGTCCAAATATCCTCAGCTTTCTATATATCTATCTCCTCTCTAGCTGTGCTGTTTGTCTCTGGCTTCTAAAAACGTAGTCATTTTCATTCTGATAACTTCCCATTAATTTGTTTATTTGATTAATATAAACAGTTACAGTGAAAAATTCAAGACAAATATAAATACCCATTTAGAATTCGAGTTACTGATATTGATAAAGCAGATGTGGGACATATACACAATGGAATGTTATTCAGCCATAAAAAAGAAATCCTGCCATTTGCAACAATATGGATGGATCTAGAGGGTATTATGCTCAGTGAAATAAGCCAGGTGGAGAGAGACAAATACCATACGATTTCACTCATTTGTGGAATATAAAAACAAAGCAAAACGGAAGGAACAAAACAGCAGAAGACCCATAGACACTGAGCAGTGACTAGTGGTTACCAAGAGGGAGGGGCTGGGGCAGATAGGGGGAGAATGTGATGGGGGGAAAGGGGCACAAAAATTCTCAATCATAATATAAGTTGGTCATAAGGACAATAGTAGAGTGACTATGTGGAGAATAAAGTCAGTGATTCTGTAAAATTTTTCTACATTGACAAACAGTAACTGCACTAGAGGGGGGTGAGGATTTAATAATACTGGTAACTGTTGAACCACTGTGTCATACATTTGAAACCAAGATAAGGTTGTAGATCAATGATACATCAATAAAAATATACCTATTTAGGACTGGAGTTACTGATATTGATTCTGTTGACCTGGTATTCATTAGGTGCTGAAATCCTGAATCACAGTAAACTTCTTTTTTATAAAATGCAGCTCACGTCAGTTCTTATATATTAGATTATATCAACTTGATTAAATTTTCTTTTATGTGTCTCAACTGGCAGTCATTTCCATGGGCAAAATAAAGACCTTTGAATTATCTTCTTATTTGATGAGGACATGCTGTGTTTTTTTAACCTCCTTCTCTCTCTTTTCTAAATCAAGATTTAGTCATGTTAATTAGAACTGGTAGACCCTATAGCCAAATTTTAAATCAAGCCGATGGGATTCATTTTTGAAATGGCAGTGGACATTTGTATGGGGAAATCTTTTATTACCATTCACTGTGGTGGAAGAAAGCAGAGTAATTACCATTGCAGAGTAATTTAATACTGTTTCATTAACATGGTCTTTCATCTTGGTAAGGACTCCTGGGCTTCACAAGGATGTCCATTTTCTGTGAAATATTATCCCATTTAAATAGATTAATTCACAATCTATATTATAAAAACATGAAAGAATAAAGATGAACTAAAACCAGAATAGAGAATAAAATGTAAGAATCAATTAACTTGCATCCTTTTTTTAAAAAAAAATAGTATACTATTACCTTTAATAATTAGATCCACTTTTCCTATTTCTTACCTGAGCTTTTGTTCTTTTTTATGTCAGGCACTTGACACATTAGACCAGAGAAGAAGAATTAAAACTTGAGGTCCCAAATAATGTAGAGTTTAAATCATTCAGATAAAACAAATTGTATAAATGGATGCTTGCTTTTAAGCAGTGCATGGGTCTTTTAGCAGACATCGTTTGGTGTTTAAATTACAGTTTACTTTCTCTGCCCTGTATGTTTCCTGGAGAAATGGCACTGTAGGTATTTTAGAGAACTTATATGAAAGGAAAATTTTTTGTAATGCTTTCTGTATAAAAATGCCATAGAAACATAAACTTTCCTCGTATTACTTCTTTCTTTTAATAGCAATTATTATTTCTCCCATATGGAAGTGGAAAAATTAAATCACAAAGAAATGAAAGGAATATCTTTTAGAACTAGGTATTCTTTATTATGATTGAATATTCATTTTATTCTTCCTACTTGAGTAGTCCTTTCTCTAGGTCAGATAATTCGTGTTGTGTTGCTTTCTGTATGTATTTTGCATACATTTGTTGTCTATATTTCCACATGCACGGAATATATATGCTCCATTGTATTTCAGGCATAAAAAAAGTCACATCCATTTGTTTACTTTTTACTTTTCAAATCTGGCTCAGGCCCCATTTAACCGTAATGTTTTCAATCCTCAGAATCATGTTCTTTCACCCAGCCTCTGAGTTCCTCTTGTTAGAAGGAGGTAGATCTCCGCTTCAGTTTAAGAGTTCCACTTTACTAGCTTCCTGTCTACCTGCCGTGGATCGTTAAGATGCAGGCTGGAGTGGTGGCTCTTATGATTTTGGCCAATTCCACCTGGACTTGCTGTCCGTTACCAGAGGGGCATTAAGGTGTTTTTTCTGTCCCTCTACCTAGGAGTCTCAGCTATCAGTGGTAACAATGGAGATGGGTGGCAGGAAACCTTTTTTGGTTGTAGGATCAGAAGAAGCTCTCTTCCAGAGCCCTCTTATTTTTTCAAGACCCCCAAACTATACTGAACTAAACTATACTATAGTTTTCATATTGCTTGTAGGAGGATTATTCTTATGGGGGCTATGATATTATGATTTATAAGAAATATGTATTTGGTCATTTTTTCCCATTCCTGGCACAGAGCTCCTAAAATCCTTGAACTTCCTAAGTGATGAGAATAACAAAGTTATCTTTTGTTATGTTAGTACAGTGACTTTTGTACTACACCTAAGGATTGGGGCTGGTGGCTGGGAGAGCAAACCTTCTGATTAGAGGGTTGGAACTTCAGTCCTACCTCTGCAAACTCTGGGAAAGAGAGTGGGGCTGGATATTGAGTTCAATCACCAATTGCCAATGATTTAATCAATCATGCAAAAATATGAAAGAAATCCTCAATAAAGCCCCAAAAGGACAGGGTTTAGAGAGCTTCCAGGTTGGTGAATTCATGGAGATCTGGGAAGAGCAGCCTGCCCAAAGTTAACATGGAAGCTCCATGTCTCTTCCTCATACCTTGCCCTACACGTCTCTTTCATTTGGCTGTTCCTGAGTTTATATCCTTTTATAATAAGCTGGCACTCTATTGAGGAATGGGTTTCCTGAGTTCTGAGAGTCACTCTAGCAAATTAATTGAACCATAGGAGGCTGTCACGGGAACTTCTGACTTACAGCCAGTGAGTCAGAAGTACAGGTGATGATAACATGGGTTTGCAACTGGCATCCTGAATTGGCGGGGGGGAGTGGTCATTGGAACCTCCAATTTATAGCCATTCACGTGCACAGGTAATTTACCTGGGCTTGTGATTGGCATCAGAAGTGGAGGTTGGTCTAGTGGGACTGAGCCCTTTACCAGTGGAATCTGATGTTATCTCTGAGTGGATAGTGTCAGAATTGAGTTGAATTGTAGGACACCCTGGTAGTGTTCTGGAGAACTGCTTGGTATTGAATGTGGGAAAGCCACCTATGCCCCACATTGGAATTTGGTGTAGAACCCCTTAGGTACCATGAAATGTCTGCTGAGATATGTCCATCTTTCTTATAAGCAAAGCAAGAAGAAGCACTTCTGTTTCCTTATAGGTGGGTTAGTGTCTGAAATACACCCCTGCTGTACCTGAGCAAAGAAGTTTTTCCCTTTCCTAGAGATCTAAATCTTTTCTGCCTGCCTGGTCATGGTGTCTTCACATTGTTGGCCAAGCAAGGAACAAGCCCAAGTGGCCAGATACAGGGCTCAGTCTCTCCACTCAACAACCATCCTCAGTATTCCCCAATGCTGCAAAATAGCCATGATCATTTTCTCAAAATCATTTTGCTCCAACTCTAGAAGCTATAATACATTTTGGGGAACATTATGCTTAGCAATATTCTTAGCAATCTGGAGAGAGATTCTCATTATGCAATATAATGCATTGCTCCTGACATGTCACACCTTCACTGAAAAAAGAGTGAATCTGGCATGACGTGTACTCATCAGGGTTGTCATGTCATTTGGGGCCCAGTTTTTCCTCCTTCCTCAGGATGGTAACATGCTTAGTCTAGAGCATGGTTTCTCCATCTTGACACTATTGACCTTTGGACCACACAATTCTTTGTTAGGGGGGATGGTCCAATGAATTGTCGGGTATTTAGCAGCATTCTGAGCCTCTCTCCACTAGATGCCAGGAACACCATCTGGGTGCTTATCTGGGAAAAATCCAACTGTTTACCCTTTCCCTTCCCACTTTTAACTGGGACAACCAAAAATGTCTACAGGCATTGTCGAACATCCCACTGAGAGCTGATCACCCATGGTTGAGAACCACTGGTCAAGAACCACAGGGAAGGGGCCTGATTTCAGTCCTATTTCTCATTGCTTCCCCTCACCTTTGTCTCTGACAATGGCTGCCTGTCATTGTCTGAAGGCTGGTGCCCCCACCTCCCCTTTGCTGAGTCCTGAGGATCTTTGCCAAGGCTTCCAAGTTGTAGTATTTATTGCCTAGACTCTATGCACACACACAAGGATCCTTCTTAGAGTTATTATAAGTCCTAGAAGTGCTGAGTGCAGAGAGCTGAGTCCTTCTGGGGAGACCATGTCTTCCACCGTTTGAGGATCCAGGTGTTTCTGAGTTCAGATCTTTTCTATATCCTTCATTTCAACAGCTCTTGTCATCTTAGAAATCTTGTTCAGTACTGTTATGAGTTAGTTTTGAGAACAGCTCTGAATTGTCTGGGGAAAGTAGAATGATACTTCCAGAATTTTCCTGTCACCACACAGTATGGGGAACATGTGATGTACCTGTTCTCTTTCTCTTGCTTAGTTTTGATCGATACTACTATTCTTTAATACGTCTTCCTGTATTTTATCTCTTTTTCTTCTCAACTCATTTTCTTCTGTCTTTTCCTCGTGTTTCTTCTTCAAAGAAAGCAGTTTCAGACATAGCAAGTCTAGAAATACGAGAAAGAATGGCATCCTTAGAGACTGGGAGTTATGCCCATTTCCCGGAGAGGAAAAGAAGTTGTATGTGTTTGGGTGAGACCCTAAAACCACTTAAGGTAAAGTAAAAAATACAATATTTGAAAAATTTGAAATGCCAATTCAAGGATCTGCTTATGTCCTTTTCTCTATTGTTTCAAATTCATTTTATTTCTCTTCTTCAGCTTATAGCAAACATTACCCAAACCTGAAGTCAAGAGCTTTGGCTTATCTCCTTGGGTAGCGGACCGGCTGGGGATAGCAATACATATCTTAGTGGAAATATTTTGCAACAGGAGAGGTGGCTATTATCATTTCTTAGGACATTAAAAAAAATGTTTTGCTTCAAAGTAAAGGCTGGGGCAGGATTGAGATTCATCCATAAACTGGGTTGGAAAAATTCCTGGCAGAGTTCCAAGGCTGGAAAATCACTAATTTTCCTTCTCCTTATCCACCAAGGTCAGGAAGCTTATTTAGCTCTTGGATAATATAGCGACCATAATCTCAGGCATTTCCCAAATCTGAGTATATTCCAGGCCACCCCTTCTGTACTAGTCTCCCCTACCTCCTTCCCCCGAGGCCTCTGAAGATTGTTGCTAAGGTCCCGCAGGCCTGCCTTCTGACCCTCTCCTCTCCCCAGGTCTTGCTGCTGGAAGTGTGAGCATTTCAGGACTAATTTTCCCAAGGGCATGCCCCAGGGATGAAGTCAGTTCTCCAGGTTGGGTGAAAAAGGTTATAGACTTATAGACTCTGAGCCAGGCTCACCCCAAACTTGGCCATTCAAAGTGTTCTGCAAGGGGGAAAATGCTTCATAGGTCTCCACAGTTCTTGCTTTTTGTTCTGTTCATTTCAACCCCTCATCAAGTAGTGACCTGGCATGCCTCACAGAAACACCACACCATAGGGATTTCTCCCCCACTGTGACATCTGCCCTGAACTGTGAGCCTCCAAATACTTGAATCTGGCTTTTTTGGCATCTCCAACCTTCTTACCACCTTGATCAGTACTAGAAGATAACTGAAGGACAGTTTGCTTTATATCCCAAGTACCACTCTTATAGGTTTATCTTGATTGATGCTAAACAGCCTGCCAACACTGTAATCTAATTTGCACCTGAATTCATAAGCCAATAGCATCCCAGATGATGATGTTACGTGTAATGGCACTTAAAAAAATAGACTACTTTCTAGAGCATTTTTAGTTTCGTAACAAATAGAGTGGAAGATACAGAGATTTCCCATACACCTGTCGTCCCCACACATGCACGGCTTCCTCCATTTTCAATAGTACATTTGTTATAATTGATGAACCTCTATGGACAGATCATGGTTGTCCAGAGTCCATAGTTTACATTAGGGTATAACAGTATGTTACATTAACTCAAATTACACTTAGATATGCAAGGAAAATACAGCTACCTAACAATTTTTAGCAGACTATTCCAGATCTATGGGAATGAAGGTATAAATGATAGTAGAATCACCAAACCTTAAGCTCCTCTGCTCCCTGGCCTGTATACTTGGTTCCATTGCATTGTTATCTTTGCTTTCATAGGTACACACTTTATTTGCATCTTGACTTTATTATTCCATGTATTTCTTTATATTTTTACTTCATTTAGAGTATGAGAAGGAGTCAGGCATAGTGGTAACAGCATTGACTCTGGAATCAAACTGTCTGAACTTGAATCCTGGGGTCCCCATTTACTAGCTGAGCAGATGTACATGTTATTTAACTTCTTTGTATATATAACTCAGTTTTCTTACTGTACCATAGAGATAGTAATAGCACCAACTTCTTAAGGTTGTGAAGAGTAGCTCATGTATGTAAAGTTTTAGAACAATACCTGGGGAAGAGGAAGCTCCACTACATGTTTGCAATTTTTATTATCTTAATTGAATAATTTTGTATGTTTTTAAACTTTATATAAATGATATAATATATATGTACATGTACCTTTTGCATTATTTACTTAATAATTTGTGCCTAATATTCATCTATGTTGACATATACAGCTTTCTTTTGTGGTATCTCATTGTGTGTTTTTTTTTACCCCAATTTATTTACCTAGTCTGCTGTTGAAGGATGTTTGGGTCATTCTCAGCTTTATTTTTGCATTAACAAATAATTCTACTATGAATATTTTTATGTCTTTCCTTATACTCAGGAGTGAGATTTTTCTCTATGGTCTATATGCAAAATTAAATTTCTGGGTTTGAAGTTCTGTTTGTTCATTAAATACCAGAATAACTTGCTTCACAGTTCAGCCTTCCAATCCCTACCCTTTGTAAGAAACATATTAATCTTTCCATATAGTGGAGAAAATTAAGGTTTCTGATTAAGGATAATGCAGTCCCTTTAGTTTAAATGGTTTATTTTGGATGACTCATATTTTAGAGTAGATGCTGTTTTCTGTTTCACCGTCCTTCCTCTGCTGCTTGCTAAGGTGGCCTATGGGTTTATAGTGGGGGCAGGGCTTAATGATCTTGCTGCAGTAGGAGGGCCGGTCCTTTCAGTCTCCTGTGGAATCTTGCAGGCTGCCTGCTTTTTCCCTGGTCTGGCATTCACTACTGGATATTGTTGTTCTGATTGTTCTCACTGGTCTTGAAACACCACATACTGAAGCTGTTTTATCTCAGTTCCAGGCCTCTGTTGTTTCCCCAGCACTTTTAATAACTCCGTACTCCCTGCCCCCAAGTAAAGACAAACGGAGACTTTAGGGTCTATTGCATGAGCTGCACAGGCTATGGGAAACCAGAGCACCGCCTCCAGCTCCTACAACCATCACGTCTCCTTCCAGCGCTGAAATGTTGCTTCTGCTGTCTGTGATTGCACACTCGGAGTCTCCTGGGCTCCCCTCCCGCAACACACGAGCCAGATTCAGGCTGGTGTACCTTTACCTTGCTTGATATTTTCTGGAGTCACCTGACTCTCTGGATGCTTCTGTTATGGTTGTATTGGGGTTCCATCTCAAGAGGGGGGAAGTGGGAATGCTTATATTTGATTTCTCAACTTTATCTCTTTCTTTCATTCAATATGTTCATGTGGGCAAGAAAAGCCATGATTTCCCATCCCTTTCTTTGGAAAAGACTTTCCATAAAGCCTATCCTCCTGAGGTGCACTTGCCTTGCCTGCTTCCCTTTGGCCAACAAATATGGCAGGGTGTATGGGGAGAGAAACCAGCGTAAGGTTAAGGGCACAAAAGGGAGGTTGTCACAACACTGAAAGTGCTACACTGAAGCCAGAAGACACCAATAAACAAGTGCGAAGTCACAGCCGACAATAACAGGACAGGACCGGATTACATCTGGATTCTGATGGGAAACCAGAATGTGTCTTTGGTGTTGCTCTTATTCTTTGGGAGACAGAAACTGTACTTGAAAGAGAACCTGCTGGGGCCTGAATAATTATTGAATAATTATTATGTGAAATGAGGAGCTCTGTGCCACAGAGAGCGCTGTTAGCGTTTACCCAGAGGGTGTCACCAACCTGAGAGTGGCAGGCAGATAAAGCCAAATGCATGTCAGAGAAGAGGGCACAGGTCCCGCCACCTGTGTGGCCAGCAGGGAGGGTGTGGCGTCATGATTTGCCCCTGTGCTCTACCACTGTTGCATGCGGATGGTTCTGGTCCAGTCAGAACTCTGCTATGATCTCTGTACAAATGGTTTGTATGCCTCTAGGAATACAAATATTTCCCATCTTTTGCCTCATACTAATAGGTTTAAAGAATTGAGGGACAGAGGAGAAGTCAAGGTGACCATTTCACATGGTCCTCGCCTTGCTCCTAAAAGAACCCTATAAACTTGCCAATATTATTACAGGCTTGTTAGTTTAAGCCATTCCTGCATTTCAGGGCTGCCTGGGGGTGAAGGGCTCTATTCCCTCTCTCTCATGTCCCTCTATGGCTGCTCTCGCAGAGCATCGATGAATTAATTCAGGTCTGATAAATGAGAAGGACATTCAAAGTATTCCATAGCAGAAGCAAGTTCCCTGGAAGAGGGCGGAGAGCTTGTTTAGGTTTTTGTGAAAACCCTCTCCTTAGCTATTACTCATGGGAAGAGGAGTTGCCATCTAACGTTTAGGAATGAAAGTCTAGTTGCTTGCAGAAAGGGCGCGGGTTGCGCCCCGGGGAACGTTTGCTCACCGAGTGGCAGTTTCAGAGACTGGGCTTAATGACTTGATGGAGTGATCTTAAGGTTTTATCGGTCACAAGATGGTGGAAGAGGGGAAATAAAGTTAGCCGGAGAGGAAGGGAACAAAGGCTGACTATCTCTGGAAGACATTTTGACTCATTCTCACTCTCTAATAAGAATGCATGAATTTCTGGAAATGGGCAGAGGCTGGAAAGAGTCAAGCGTCTATCAAAAGTTTACATATATTTGTGTGTGCACGTGTATAAACAAGTATAATACAAAGAGACACTGTCAAAAATACATGTTCAAATAATTTTAAAAGGGCAGGAAAAGGAATAAAAGAGAAAAAAATCATCAAGGACAAAGAGAAAATGAACATAATAGTAGCTCTAAGTGGAACATCACGTACCTGCGCACATGCACACACGGCGTCGCTCCCTGCATTGAACAATGCTTGGCAAGCGGTTTTGGCTATGTTTCCGAACCTGTTAGTGTTCCGTTTCCATATGTATAAAACCAGTTTGTTTCAGGCTCTTTCTCTCACTGAGGGGCAGGGAGGGTTAATGGAATCGTACACTGGTCCTGAATATCTACCTTCCCAAGTGCAAACCAAGTTCCATTTTCCATACCGGACCATAACAATGTACTAAATGAAAGAGTGGATGAAGAAAGCTGCGTTCTCTCTCCCTAACACCCTTACACTTCAGCCATGACGTTTAGCTCTGAAACTGCAGTTCCTCTCCGGAGCCTTAACTCTCCTAAGTGCTAGGAATTAAATTGGACTTTGGAATTGGGACTGAGGTGTTTTCTATTAGTGGGTGTTGACAGATTTTCATTACACGGAGACCAGAGAATTTAGTTGTGAAAGTACTGGTGAGAAGTAGGAAGAATTTGCTGGATTTTAAGACAGGAATGCATTCCCAGGACTACACAATGTGCAGAAGCAAGAGAAGACCCAGGAGGAAGACTGTGCCGAAGAATACAAGATTCCGGTGAGAAGTCCGAGTCCTGTGATTAGCGTCAGGAGGAGTAAGAAAAACGACCTATAAAAAGGAGAGGTAGCTTGCAATTTCCCATTGTTTTGCTACAAGTGCCCTGCTGGTCCTTCTTCTGTTCTTTTCCTGGGTCTAGAAGGTTCAGAGCTGGCTGTCTTCAGTGGACAGCTTTCCTTTCCACTCTCCTCCTGCCAATGGTGCTAACGGGCTACGGTCAGCAGCAGCCTCCTTCTGAGGAGGAGCTACGTAATTTTCAAGGGGACCTAAAATAATTCAGTTCAGCAAATACCATTATGATCAGCCAGCTCAAAAAAGTGCTGTCGAGCTAGCAATAATTCATCTGCCTCCTTTAACAGCTACTATTTAAATTGCATTTGAACACTGAAAACAAGTATGCCTTCATTGTATGTCTGAAATCTTTAATTCAGCTTCAAAGTCCCAGAGGAAAATACCGCATTGCAGCTCTCCTGCTTTTTTGCAGAGAATCTCTGTTGGCCTGTGGCTGGCAGAGGAGGGGCCGCGGCAAAGGCAGCCTGCTTTCCGCTCAACTCAGCAGATCCCCTCAGCTTCTGAGTATAATGAGAGAAGCGTCCTCAGCTAGCTTGGGGGCGAAGGAGGCTTGGGGAAGGAAGGGTAGATACACAGGTATTGATTACATCACATTTGGTTGGCTTCATTTATTCATTTCAAAAAATTATTGAACATTTATCAGGCAATCTAGTTTCTTCAAATAATCAGACATATTTTGATGTTCTGGAGAATTTATGAAACAGATTTGAGATGCTTGATAGGCCTGGCCATTCCCACAGGCCCTGCCTCATCGCAGCAGATGGACCTCCCATGTCTTGGCCTTTAGCAGAGCGGCCAGAGAGAGGATGGCAGCGAGCTGAGCCACTGCAGTGAGACATTCATAACATATCGGTGTTCATGCACACAACCAATCGTGCCTTCATTCCCCTGCACTGATTGACTATTCCTGCCATATTCTAGACACAGAGATGCAGACGAACAAAATCCAAATCATCAGCTGCAACAGTGCCTCTTAATTCTCACCCATCACAGTTCTCCCGGGTGTCTAGAAAGAATTCCCTGTAATCTCTCTCCTCTTTCTGTTCCCCAGGGCCCCGGGCTGGCTCCAGGGCACAGTCTGCACTCTAGTCTGGCCAATGCGGTTTCACACCACTTTCCTATACTTCTGTGTTGCTAAATTCCATTTGCTAAGGAGTGGAACCCACACAAAACACACAAACGTCTCTCTTGCTAAAACTGACTTGTGATTTGGGCACCATTAGTATCCCCAGTTTGCCAAAGGCTGCTTGGCTCATGAGTGGCAGGTCTGTGGAGTCCCGCTAGCGTCCCTAACCCCTGCACCTCCTGTCTCCAGGGGGTGTAATGAGGAGCTCACCTTGGCCTGGGGAAAGCCAACCAGCAACGGCGGCAGTCCTTAAATACACAGGAGAGGCCTGTCAGTGATGGCTTATTTTACAGTTTGACCACCCTCAAGAGAAAACTGCCTGCAGTCTCTCCTTGGCAGTAATTTAGGCTCATAGGGTGCATATCTCTACTGAAAAACTGTTCTGCAAAAGGGTGTGCTTTCTTTTTATCCCTCCTGTCTTCAGCAAATGGTGTTGTCTAATGTCCTTACTAGGGTGTTGTCTACTCAACGCAGTTAAGATGGTTTCCAGAATACATCCATCTAAAATTCAGCTATAGCGACACAGTACGTTTTCCCTTTAATGGTGTAAAGAGACTCACAAAAAAATGATTGTATGAGACTAGTGTTTTTTCACAATAGCATGCGGCTCCTAAAAACCATGCCTTGAGTTTCAACTGAGAAGCCTTGACTATGTACTCCCAAAGCAGGTTTGTCTGGGAAAAAATGTTTTGCAGCTGAGAGCCGTTAGAAAGAGGCTTTTGGTGAGCTTTTGTTCTTGCCTGTTTAACAGCTTAAGGTTTAGAGAAGACTATGTGAGTTCACCTTTCGCATTTGAGCCCCAAACTGAATCCATTAAAGATCCCTCTTGAGCCTGCCATGAAGAATTTCAGTGCTCCTAGGAGGATGCTCCAAGCTCACTTAAGTGGTTTGAAATCGCATGGCCTCGGGCTCTACCGTCTTTACTGGGAGAAGGATGGGAGCCTGGGAATTAGTTCAAAAGCTGCAACCACTTTTTCCTTTTCTAATTTCTGTTCCTCAGCACTGGTTCCGCACCATTTGCATGATTTTAAGAATCCTTCCAGGGGACTCCGGTCATAACAGTTAGAGATAATATCATTCTATCACCTCTTCCGGTATTTCTCATGGTTGCCCCTGTGTAATCCATATGTATGGTTTGGGCCTTGGAAATTTGGAGGATGAAAAAATACTGCAGACCACCTCTCTAGCCCCAGATGGAATTTTTATTAAAAAAATTTTTTTTTGTGTGTGTGTGGGGGGACTGTGTTTGTGTTGGGAGGGTGGGAAGGAAGAGAGAGGGAGAGAGAATACAGAAAACAAAGCTTGTAGGACTTTGCTCTGACAGCCAGATGGGCAGTGGGTACATATATTCTCCGCAGAAGGGGGCTTAGCAGGGAGGAATCAGCATGCATACATGGAGGGTGAAGTCTGTGGTTTGCTAATGGCTCAGAAACTGCTCTTTTCTCTAAATTAAATCCTAGGCTCTTTATATCGTGCCTGCCCCATGAAGTAGGGCTCAAGTTCCACTCTGAGCAGATTTAGGGAGGGGCTGCTCATATTAAAGGCTGTCATTTCCTTTTATTGTGAAACAAGGACTGGTCTTTTCCTCTAAGTTGGTCAGCTGGAGAAGAGCAGATAGAAAGAGGTGGCCTAGGAAGACTGATGCTGTATCATGGGCTGAAGTGTGGGACAGCACAGGGGGACCAGAGGGCAGGGGGCTGACGAGCTGGTTGTCTTGACTGTTGACACAGAACATTACTCCAGAAACACTGTCAGGGCTCCAGTCCCAATTCTGGGCTGCAGATAACTGTGTGATTTTGATTAAATTACTTAACTCCTCAACCTCAGAATTCTCGTTTATAAGATAGTAATAATAACAATGAGACTTAGTTCTTAGGGTTTTTGAGAGAATTAATGAAGTAGTGAATTCAAAGTTCATGGCACAATGACTGGTACAGAGTATGTAATCAATAAATGTTGAATAATAGATTACTGTTACCTTTCAGCAACTAGATGTGCCAGAGACTGACTGTTTTTCTACAATTTGATTTTCCTTTCCTCCTGGGCACATGGCTACACCTGCTTTGTGTTAGGTAAGGCCATTTACTGGGCTGTAAGAAATGGCTTGTAGGTAGAAGCAAGGTGAGGTGGTGTCCCTTCCGGGTCTGGTCCATAAAAACCTCATGTGCAACCTTGTGTTCTCTCTTTTCCTTTCTCTGATTTCTTTTGCTGGATGCCAAGATACATCAAGGGATAGTGGAATAAGTGGGAAGGGGCCTGAGTCCCTGGACAACTCTATGGATGTGAGCACCCCTTCCTCTTTACCTCTGTCACCAACTGCACTTGAGCCTGAAATAAATTTCAAGCCACTGAGACTTCCGAGTTGCTGTGTTCAGTGACCAGTGAGTCTCACCTATGACACAGGACCCCATGTACACGTCAGAGTTTGTGCTAATAATCTGGAAATCCATGTAGAAGACAGTTCCTACCCTAATTTTGAGGCAGAGTTGGTTATGAATTAATAAATAAATTACCACATGGTAAAGTGGATGGGAGAAAAATGATGTAATATCACAGGGAATAATCAGAACCAGGACTAATCTAGGTCTAAGACAGCACTTATGTAACCTTATTAGGAGCTTTTACAAAATAATCAGTCCTTCGGTGAGTTGGCTGGTTCCTGTTGGTGGGACAAGCATATGATTGGCAGTGAATGCTCTCGGGAGAAAAGTGAAAGATAAAGGTCCTCTTTTTTATGACTTTTGGGTATTAATTCCTCTTGTGAACTGGATCCAGCAGAACAAAATAAAGCCCTCTCCTCCCCATCCTCTTCACAACACTGGAGTTAGTATTTTACCTGATTAGCCTAAGATGTGGCATAATATTTTTAAATCACATTAATGGATTATTAGAAAAAAAATCATGAAGAAATAAGTAGGGAGCTGTTGGAAGGCTTGGCTTCGGGGAGCATTTGACTGGCGTGCTGCTGTCCGCATCCGTGGTTAGGGGACCGCTGTTCACGTTCTCCTCGGCTTTCAGGGCTGGGTGCATGTGCTGAGATGGGATTCAGAGCGCCGACCCTTCCAGGTCAGAACTGGGACAGGTGAAAGGTAAGGATTTGAAAGAAGAAAGAAAGAAGAAATCAGATCCCTTAAACAGAGCTGGAACATGGGTAACAGGGTGCTGGAGAAAGAAGCGGCGTGTCAGCCCGGTCAGCCTGAGCACCGAAGCTCGTGTGTGGATTCGAACGAGGCACCCTGAGGCTTCTCTTCTCTGCACTCTCGGGTCACTTACATAACTCAAGAGTTTGCAGCTTCCAAAGTGCCTGCTTTCTGTACTGTTTCCAGCATGACTCACGCTCTCCACTGACTTAATGGGCATTTTAAGCACCTTAATTTATCTTCAACCATCAAAATTGTTTTCAGAACTTTTGCTTTGTTCAGAGATTACTCCCCCACTTAAAATTTGCTTCTGACTGAAGGGCAGAGAAGCAACATTGGTTAACTGGAATCTGAGGGAGTGACTTGGGCTGCGGTGAAGATCTGTTTGTGGCTGTGATGGAACACTTGGTATATTATATATCTGGAATCTGGACAGGCAGGAAGGGCTCTAGGTTAACAATTACTTGATAATTATTTCTGAAACCAAGTGAATGGAGCCTTGAAATTGCAAATTAGACCCAATGTACACAATTCATTCTTAAAGATGTGGCTTTTCAACATTATGGTGAGCTCTGTAAGTTAGCTTTAATTTCTATGCTCAGGTTCCTCACATTTTCTTGCCTCGCATTTCTTGACTGCTGTATCTTTTCATTCACTCGCTCATTGTCCATCTGTCTGTCCGTCCATCCGTCCATCCATTTACCCGGTGACTTCACTGTGCTCCCATTATAAGCCATGCATCGCCTAGATGCTGGGAATATTGGAGATGCTGTCATCGAACTGGCAGATTTTTAAAATTTTTAATTATTTTATTTTTTAATTTCACTGTTGTTGATATAAAATCTTACACTGGTTTCAAGCATACAGCACAGTGGTTTAACAGTTACCCATGTTATTAAGTCCTCACCCCCTCTGGTGCAGTTACTATCTATCAATGTAGTAAGATGTTACAGAATCATTAAGTGTATTCTCCATGCTGTACTGCTGTCCTCCTGACCGACTTAGCTGTCAGATTCCTGCAGCCCTCACCAGCTTGTGCTTTCTCCATCCTTTTCATTCATATACCAGCCCCTTTCTTGGCTAACTCCTATACTGTTCACCTTAAAACTAGTCTTCTAGTATCAGGTTAGCAAAGCCTCTCTAGTTCTCACACCCACCTTGACATTTATGATTACTACATCCCATTCCACCTAGCACCAAATTTTTAGAATGGTGATAGAGTGTAACTCAACTACTGGAGATGGGGGTGGGGACATTGGGGTCATGGCAGGTGATAGAACATAGTTTCATGTTTGAGGTTGGTATCAGAAACCTTGAAGCAAACTGATGATATATCTCCATTAGACTTCTGGGATATCACAGTTGGAAAGAGCCTAACAGGTTTTATCTCATCCAACTTCCTGGAAATCAGAAATCTTCTCTACTACATCTGTATCAGATCAAGATCCAGTCTCCTCATTAATGCTTCCAGGGACAGAAAGCTCCTTTGGAACATGCTTCTGCATTCCTCTAACTACTATAAAGTTCTTTCATGCGTTCTCACTGATATATGCTCTTTTACAACCTCAACACGTCAGTCTTTGTTTTATGCCCTATAAAAACAGGAAGAATGTCCAATTTATTTTCCGTGTCACAACTGTATTAATGTGGACTCTTTTTATGTGTAATCAATCAAAACCTTTCCTTAACTAGCCTAAGCAAAAAAGGGCAATTTAATAAGAAGGCTGCAGAATTTTCCTATGGGATTCAAGGACAGAAAGGCACAAATGCATTAGGCTTCAGGAATGATCTGGAATCAGAGACTCAAAAAGATCAAGATTCTCTCCATGTCTCTTACCTGTGCTTTAACCTGTGCTTCTTTCTCTTTTTTCTCTTTTGCATAATTCCTGCAGAGGACAGTGACTGACAGTGGTTGGAGCAATTTCCGCCCTTGAACAAAATGCTGTGTTTGATGGTCGTGTGACATGGGAACATGGCTGTCCTTGTTGCAGCCACATATGGACTAAAGGGAGAAAGGGAGGCAATTTCTAGAAAAGGGGCAGGTGGGTAATTCCGTGTATTCTACAAATGTCATACAA
The DNA here is from genome assembly GCA_032199065.1 of Smutsia gigantea. Taxonomy (NCBI): domain Eukaryota; kingdom Metazoa; phylum Chordata; class Mammalia; order Pholidota; family Manidae; genus Smutsia; species Smutsia gigantea. The sequence goes on from JAVSCE010008878.1 coordinate 28,416, forward strand.
ATATTTCAGGGCAGAAATCTAGGCAAATATTTCTTCTAAATCTCATCACCAGGCTATCTACCTCCATTTTTTCCAGTCTTTTCTCAGATGACTCAGTTTCTATGAAGACACCTTCTCTATAGACACCTGGTTTTCTTTATTCTTAAAATTTTTATCATGACAGCGTGACTTCTAGAACCCGTTACAGCAAATATATTTGATTGGTAGAGAGTTAAGGTCACCTCATCAAAAGTTGGAGGCCTCCTAGGAAATCCTTTCTCTTAGAACTTAGCACTTCACCTGATCTGAGAATTTCCATTATTGGTAGAAGTTGTAATCCTAAAGAAACTTTTCTGTATAAAGAATTCAAGATGAAAGACTGAATCATGACATTGGCCAAGGACGAACCGAATCTAAAGCCAAGTGAAATCCTATTAATAATATAACTGGAAAATTTTGCCCTGAGAACATTGTGCTATTACTTATACCAAGCTTTTGGAGACACATTGTCTCCTTTAGTAGTTAAAATTCATGAGCTACAAATGGCAAAGGCATACAGCAAATATTTTTCTTTATTTACTATTTATCTCCTATGCAGTAGTACTTAAGTGGTATTTTAAAGACTATTCTGTGTTTTGTAATTGGTTTAAGTTGCATTATTTCCTAAAATAACAAAATGATCTTTACCATAGCATTATTTAATTAAATTTAATAAACCATTTATTATGACCACCTAAAGGCATTATGGTAAGTACTGGTGGTGTGGAGTGAATGTGGCTTTTGAATTTCAGGAGCTCAAAATCTAACAATCCACATATCCATGCACACACATAAATAGTAATGAAGGTGTACCTTAGGGTTACCTAGGGATGCTACAAAAATCAGAAGACAACAGATGCAAATAAAAGGCACTGTAGTAGAGTGGATAGCTATGGTGTTTTGAGATTGGGTAGACTTGCCCTTCAAATCAGCCTGTCAGTTCCTCTCTCTGTTAATTCCACAGGTTAAATATCTTCTTTGAATTTTACTTTCTTCTTCTGTGGAGTGTTATTTATCTGATGGGGTTTTTGTGAGAATGAAATAATATCATAAAACTATACACAGTGCTGTTACATATTTTTCATCTCACAAGCATGTAAAAGCTTTAAATATGCTAGAGGTGGAAGATAAAGGATCTGCATTCACAGTGCAATGGAAAGGACTGGAACAGAAGACTAGATTTAGGGGTTCGTACTTTATTTATTTTTTGGAACTAGAAGTCATTGACAAATATTCAGCAAAATCTTACAGTTTCAAATGTCCATTTTCAAGAAATAACTCTAGTTGTAATATAGTGAAAGGATTCAAGGAGATAGACTTGCTTGTAGAGCAAGAGACTTGTTTGTAGCAGATGCAGAAGTCTTAGGCAAGCACCGAGGAGTGAGGACAGTCACATGAAACTGGAGAGGAAGGTCCATGTATGGGGTTAAAGTCAGCCAGTTCATGTCAATGGCTGAAAACCTGCTGAAGACTGTCCTCTTGCCTGGTCCCCTTGGACATCACTTGGATCATATGAACTGGGAATTTGAGCAAAAGAGGGAAGCAGAAAATGGTGAACACCCTCTCCAACAGTCTGAGGTTGTTCTGAAGGCCGCCATTGATGATGCTGACTTCAACGGTCTCCTTCAAAGTCCTAAAGAGGAACATCAGTAAAGAGTCAGACAACTGTGGGAAGAAAAGCAAGTAAATGAAAAGCTTATAGAACAAATAATTAGTCTCAAAAATGAGGAAGCATCTTTGCAGCATGAAAATTTGGAGCTGGGAAGTGAGATTCAACAGCTTCAGCAGAAGCTTCAAATTCTGCTTGAATTACATCAAGAACATGTCATGCAACTTTGGAGAAAATTGTTTAGGGGCAAACACATTGCTTAGAAATCAAGAAGAAACTTTTCAACACATGTGGAAATATGAACTCCACATTTCAGATTCACCAGCTCTACAAAGATAGCTGAAGATGTGGGCAAAGAGCTTCCTGTTCTTGAAGGGAGAATCTCTTCGAGGAGAAGAGAGGGCAAGAAACCTGGATACAAGTTGTGCTGACTGAGAGAAACCTCAAAGAGCTAAGAAAAGAAAATGACTGCAAGTGGCAAATGTCGGCCAGCGTTGAGTGCAGCCAACTTCTATCCTTTCCCAAGGGCCTTTTCTGCTCCTGTCGCTCTACTTGCAGTCTACAGAGGCCTGGAAGGCTCCGGAGGTCTCCTGGATCATCAGGCCCCTAGGAAGGAGGGAAGGACAGAGAGAGGGAGGGAGGGAGAGGGGGTCATGCCCTGAGGCCCAGGGATGTGGGGTCACCTGCAGGTTTGACTCAGCTCACAGCAGCTGGTTCCTGAACGCCCACAACCACTGCGCAACATCTGCATGTGTTTTCTGTCTTTAAAATAATTTTGATTTATCACTTTTTAGTTTAGCTACTGTTATTTAATTATTTAATTATTATTATTTTTTTCCTTTGTTTTTTTTTATCATTAATTTACAATTACATGTGCAATATTACGATTATTAAACTACCCCTTCATCAGGTCCCCCCCACCAACCCCATTACAGTCACTGTAATTATTTAATTATTGATGCTACAGTTGTTCTTTTTCAAGTAGATATAGCATTATAATTTTAAGATGCTATTTTTCAAATAAAGCTTAATTTAATATAGAAACATTTTTTGTAGAGAGACTTAGAAATTTCATAAAAAATTCCAGGAAATCAAAAGCTTCTGGTAATGTGTGAGTCACAAGGAAGGAATACTTCATCTTCTGGCTAAAGGTTGACGGTCTAATGATGAGAAGTCATCTTTGCCGCCTCTCTGCTGATCTCTCATATCCAGTCAGTTGCCAAGAGTCAGTAACTCGTAGATGATTCTTGATTATGTGTCTGCCTTTTCATTCCTTGTTCTGGCACCAATTATCTCAACTTGAGCTTTCCTATTAGATTGCTTCCTACCTTCCAAGTGATTCCACAATAGACTGCATTTATCTTCTTAAGTCACTGGGTACTGTCAAGGCTGGGCACCCATGCCCCTCCACAGTAGCCCCTATCCTGGCTTTCCTACCTCATAGATTCAACAAACATTACAAGCACAACTGAGAAACTAGGACTTTTCTAAGTACATTGCACTCTCTTCTTACCTGCCCTGTTTCCTCTGACATGCCCTTTCTCCATCTTCTTCCTTTTCCATCTAGCTCCACCATTAAGTTCTTATCTATCCTCAACAACCAGCCTAAATACTCTTCTCTTAGGATGCATAGCTTTATCACTGTAGCTGAAAATCCATCCTTTTTGAAAGAAACTTGATTATACAGAATTGATTATATGCTTTTAGTGATTAATGTAAAAATGTTTTCTCTACTCAAATATAAACTTTCCTAGGTCATGGAAATGTTATTTTGCCTCCTTTTTGTATCCTGTACAGTGCCTTACACATAGTAGGTAGTTATTAAATGACTGTTGAAGGAATAACTGAGCTCATATGTCATGAATCTCCCTTATTTTAAGTTTGTCCATTTTAGCATTCCTTGGAGATATCCCTCTCTGCCCAGGAAGAGTCAAAGTTTGCCCATGGGATTACTGTGACAAATGCTCTGTTACAAATGAGTCTCAGTCTTTATGTAATTGAAATTCAGTCATTCAGAGAATATTTATTGAGAGATTATTAAGCCTCTGACACTGTGCCAGGCTCTGAGATTACAGACCTAAACAAGAGACAGGTTTTGCTCCAGAGAACTCCAAGGTTGCAAGTCCTATAGTAAAAACATGTTGGTTATGCTGAGGGAACCCTGAGGAGGGAGCTCTAATCTTGCTGGGGGAAGTAGGAAACATCCAACACAACATTTTTGTAACATTTTATTTGTCAGTGCAGGTGTTCTCTTAACATGTACTCAACAGAATTCACTGGGTATGCAATGCTGTGTTTGCAAACTTTGCCAGTAGCTGAAATACATTAATTTTTACACAGTTAATAAACATTTCTATGAGATTCAAGAATCTTTAGTTTATTGTGTCAGGCATTATTCTAAGCCCTTCATAGATAGTACCTCACATAATCCTCACAACAGTTTTATGGAATATATATAATTTCATGTCCCTTAAATAGGTTAAAAGATTTACCCTAGACACAAAGAGCTTAAGTTCATTGTTTATATTATTGGCAGGACTGGGATTTAACACAGTCATTCTCATTTCATAACCTACTTTCTAAACATATTACATGTTCAAGATAATTTTGGAAGACCATAAATGTGGAAAAATTACACTACTAATTTGACATTTGAGTATTTAAAAATTGATTAAAACAAGCCTAAAAGGCAACCACTCTTTGGATGAAAAATAAGTTCAGTGGAGTAAAAATACATTTCAAGTACTACTCAAAATACAAAACAATCAGTAAACCAAACACTCTCCGTGGAATTGTAAGGTTTTCAAAACACAAGATTCTTATAAATATGGGAGTGAGACAGGGACCGTGGGTTTAGGCAGAGTAGGGTGAGGGCCTCCGGAAAAAAAGCAAAGCAAGACAGAACAGTGTAACAATGTGCAAAGAAGTCCCTGTCGAAACTCTGTGTTAAGCATTATGCAAAGTCAGAGTCATGCTAATTCTCTAGGGTAAAGATACCAGATTAGGAATATAGACATCTTCAGTGAAGTCAGTTAAAGCTCAAAAGGCCAGGAGCAACTTGGCCTGGAATGTTTGAGTGTTCCGCAAATAAAGAAGAGTATCTCAGCATAACCCGTGACTTCACTGTATCAATTAGATCATGACACTGTAAAATTTGCCTTAGCCTGCTAAAAGGCCCATCTTATTTTTAACTGTACCTATGTGCTGTTTTTCATTCTCTAATCCTAGCCAAGTAATCTGCAACCTAGGCAAAAGATTAATTTGGTAGGCAATCCCAACTATAAACAGACCAAGCGAACAGACCACAACCCAGGCCACTTTGGGGTCAGGGCAGGCGGTTTTTCAACAAGTCTGCACCCCTAGCCCTTTACCCCTATTCCTGAAAATCCTCAACTGTGCATAAAACCCCTAGACAACAACACAACCACGGACTCTCTCGTCCCCACCTGGCGTGAGCCAGGAGCCCTGTCCTCTCACTTTCTCTCTAAATAAAAGCCTCTACCTTGCTCTTCTACCTTGAGTGTTTGCAAAGTTCATTCTTTGACTCTGTGAACAAGAACCCGGCATGAGGAGGAGAGAAGCACCCTATGTTTCCTGTCAAAAATGGTCATATCACTACACTCCTTTACTGTTACATTCATTTCTTGTATTGTTTAAGATTTAACTTCCCTTCAGAACTGCTTAGGAGTAGGATTTTTGCTTTTACAAAGCTTCAAAATCATCATTATTTCTTGTCTTCTTCCTTAGGTCTACTTTTGGTGGGAAGGAAGTCTTCAGTTATTAACACCAAGTCTCTCTGATTTGAGGTCTAAAAGATCAGAATCACATTTTCTCCTCTGAAGATCAATTTTTCAAAGCAGAGTTTGGATCCTAGCACAGTGGATTTTGTAAGTTTTATTTTATTATTTTATCAGATGTGAAAGTCATCAGACATGCCTTTCGTTACTCTATTGATCTTTAAGGCTTTTATTTTTATCAGTTTCCTTTGGGGTGATCAGACCCTGGAGCCTGAATTTCCTTTCTCTTTTAAACCACAATATAAATGTAATTATTTACACCAAGAAAGAGAGCTGTACGTCGTTCAGAATATCCATAATGCCTATTCATTGTTTTGTTTTCATAAAAGGTAAGCTCACTTCACCAGCTTAGAAATTAGCAAATTATTTGGTAAGTTACTAAACATTATATGTTAAAAAGTATATATTTAGATAAGTTTAGAAAGTCAGTCTGCAAGGTATATTCCAAATTGTTAACAGTGGTTAGAGCTAGAAGCTGGGATTATAAATAAGAGGTCTTCCACCCTCTCTGTTGAGTGTGTGTATATATATATATATATAAAGTCCTGTATAATCAGGAAAAAAAACACCCTAATACCTCAATACAGATAACCCATTTTGAAAAGAAAAAAATTCCTGCTGATTACAATCAGAATAAAGGGGGTGAAATGATTTTGAGGAGAGTGTCATTCAACCTTGGCCTATTGGCTGCCCCTTCCAAATGGACCAGGTTAATTGTGGTTTGCGACCAGCACACTCTTTTGTTTGGTCTTATTTGGTGTTTCCATGACATATATGATGGAGTTCAGAGCAGACTTTCCCAGAATGTGACATTTTGGCATGTGGATTATTTTGAGCTGAAGACAATCTTTAAGGGCCAATAGTCTGAAGAAGAGCTTTTTACCTTCCCCTCCTTAACTGCTTAGAAGAAGCTGGATAGGGAGCCCGTACCAGGCAGAGAGCTATTACCTGAGATAACTTTTTTGAACATTAGAAAGTCTTATCTGCATGGCATGGTAAAGATTTGTTTACCAAATATTTGCTCTTCTCATTTTCCTGTGAATTGTCTTCCTCGCCTATGAAGTTACAAACCCCTACCCCCTTCTCCTTAGCTCAGGATGGCATATAAGCCTCAACTGACTGACTGTTGGAGAGCCTAATTTCTTTGGGGTATATGTACATATGCAATTAAATTTGTTTTCATGTTAATCTGTCTTTTGTCAATTTAATTATTAGATCTGCCAAAGAACCTAGAAAGGAAGAAGGGAAAAGTTTTCTTTCCTACATTTGAATATCCTGTATCAGTTACCAAAGTTTTACTCTAAAGAGCATACATTGGCTATCATCAAAAAGGCAAGGGATAACAAGTGTTAGTGAGGATGAGGAGAAAAGGGTGCCCTTGTGTATTGGTGGGCATATAAATTGGTACAGCCATTATGGAAAACATTATGGAGGTTCCTCAAAATATTAAAACTAGAACTACCATATGATCCAGCAACCCAATTTCTAGACATTGAGCCAAAGGAAATGAAAATAGGATATTGAAGATATATCTATACAATCATATTCATTGCAATAGTATTCACAATAGCCAAGATATGAAACATGTAAGAAGTACTGTGAGCATGACAGTAGTGTAAGAGTAAAGGAGAAACACAGGTGGAAGACTGGAAGTTTTTCCCTGCACAGAGCTGTTGTTGGTAAGCATTCTGGTTTAGCAAACATGGTACCAAACTGACATGGAAGAGCAAAGTAAGTAGCAGAGTTGTTAGGCATAGAAGTTTCTAGTGTTACTGAACTCTCTATTCTAGAGCCCAGAAGTAACCCACACATAAATGGTCAACTGATCTTCAATAACGAGGCTAAGAACACACAACAGGGGAAGGAGAATCTCTTCAATAGATGGTGCTGGGAAAACTGGGTATCTTCATATATTGGACCGTTATCTCACATACACCATATAGAAAAATCAATTCAAAATGGATTAAAGACTTAAATGTAAGACCTGAAACTGTGAAACTACTAGAAGAAAATGTAGGGAAAAATCTTATTGACTTTGTTCTGGGCAACAATTTTTTGGATCTGACACCAAAACACAGGCAACAAAAGTAAAAATAAAGTGGGATTACATCATACCAAAAGCTTCTGAACACCAAAGGAAATAGAATGAAAAGGCAACCTAGAATGGGAGCAAATATGTACCAGCCACTTATCTGACGAGGGGTTAATATGTAAATGTATATTCATAAACAATATTTAATATGTATTTTAAACATTATTTAATATATATTATATAGTATATCATTTTATATTATGTGACATATTATATATTAATATTTATAAATATATAACATAAATATTATATATTTATAAATATATACAAATAATATAAAGGAATTTCCATAACTCAATAGCAAAATAAACCACCCCTGATTTATAAATGGGCTGAACTTAAATAGACATTTCTCAAAAGAAGGCATACAAATGCCAACAGGTGTATGAAAATGTGCTCAACACCCCTAATCAGCGGGGAAATACAAATCAAAACTATAGTAAGATTATCACCTCATACCTCTTAAAATAAATGGCTATCATGAAAAGAACAGTAACAAGTTTTGGTGAGGTCATGGAGTGAAGCAAACCCTGTACCCTGTTAGAGGGGATGTAAATGGGTACATCCATTAGAGAAAGCAGTATGGAACTTCCACAAAATACTGTTAATAGAACTACCATATGCTCTAGCAATCTTCGTTCTGGTTATATATCCAAAGGAAATGAAACTATTACTTCAAAGAGATAGCCACGCCTCCATGTTCATTGCAGCCTTAGCCAAGATATGGAAACAACGTGTCTGCTGATGGAGGAATGGATAAAGAAAATGTGGCTTATGCATACAGTGTAATACTAGCCTTATAAAAGAAGGGAATCCTGCCATTTGTGAAAACACGAATGAACCTGACAGGTATTAATGCCAGGTGAAATAAGCTAGATACAGAAAGACAAGTATTGTATGATTTTACTTATAGGTTTACTTATAACTTACTAAAAATGTTGAACTAATAAAAGAAGAGAGAAGGTGGTTGCCAGAGGTAAAGGTGAGGAACAATGGTGGTCAAAGGGTACAAAGGTTCAGTTCTGTGCGGATGGAATGTACAGCATGGAGAGTATAGTTAATAATACTGAGTTGTGGACCTGAAATTGTCTAAGAGAGTTGACCTTAAGTGTCCGCACTCCACACACCAAGTTTTAACTATGTGAGGTGATGGATGTGTTAATTAGCTTAATTGTAATTATTTTGCAATGTATACATGTATCAAAACACCATGTTGTATACCTTAAATATGTAGTTTTTATTTGTCAAGTATATCTCAATAAAGCAAAAAAAAAAAGGTAGAAAGAAGAAACTTTCAAGTGTTGACAGCTACAGACTTCACGGTACTTGGGATGCTAACAAAGAATGAACTACTTCCTTCTGATAGTAAACCTAAACACCATTAGAATGAAACCAGAGATGCGGGTTGAATTAGTGGAGAAGGGACAGGAAGAGGAAGAGAAAGGAGGGTAGCAGGAAAATAGAAAGAGGCATATAAAATGAAAGAGGAGGTGGAGTAAAAGGAGTAGAAAAAGAAGGAAGAGGAGGCAGGGTGCTTAGGAGGAGAAAGAGGAAAAGGAGGGGGCAGAGAGGGAGGGAGAAATAATTACCTGTATCTCACTCAGCATTTAGACTGGAGTGTAGTTGGCATTTTTGTGCAAGACACACAGATACACACACTTAGCAACTTCAGCACTTTTCCTAAAATTGGCAAGTGCACAAAACTTGGATGAGAGCCCGTCAGTTACAAGCATGTCACGTTTGTCATGGTCCTGCAGGCTTTAGGAAGATGTGTTTACGAGAGTGAAATATAAGCCCAACTATGAAATAAGGGAAAGAAAGCAGATGGGTGAGTGGTATTTCTGGGAGCTGTCAATCTCCCTGGGATCTTGAAATAGACATCATAGAAGAGCAGGGACTGACTGAGATTTGAGAGCATGGGTATGGAGTGAGGCAAGAATAAACATGGCCATGTGAATGGGAAAGTTGATAGAGAGGAATTATGATGGGACCAAATAAAGTAGATTAAAACTGGGAGAAGAGAAGCTTAAGGTTTTAAAATACAGTTTCTCCCAACAGGTAGAATATATAAAATACATATTATCTTAAAAATTGATAGGCATGACATGGAGCCTGCTCTGAGAGGGTGGCCATGGGGTCATGTTAGTCATGGGCATTTTGCTTATTAGCTTTTCAGGGCTGCTCTGTGCTATTTGTCCTTAGCTTAGTTCTGGCTCTTTGCCTTCTAATGTCAGGCCACTTCGCAGGCTGACGTTCAGGTACATAATGATGGGGCTAGGTCCTCAGCGAGTATGTGTGTGTGGAGTGGGTGCAGACAGAGAAGCTGTTGCTGGTTTTGTGAGTGTTCTAAGGGGAAGAGGATAACTCTGTAGCATGTTCTTTTCACCCCCAGCTTTACTGAGGTATTACTTATATTTCAGTTTAAGACATACAACATGATGATTTGATACAAATATATTGCAAAATGATAACCCAATAAGGTTAGTTAACACCTCCATTCCCTTATATAATTACTTTTTTTGTAGTGATAACATTTAAGATCTACTTTTAACTTCCAAGGAAACAATACGGTCAGTCATAGCCAACACACTGTACCTTAGCTCTCCGGAACTTACTCATCTTAGAGATAGAAGCTTGTACCTTTGATCAAGATCTCCTCATTTTCTCCACCCCACGACCTCTGCCAACCACCATTCTATCCTCTATTTGTATGAGTCTAGCTTGTTCAGATCCCACCTGTAAGTGAGATCGTATGGTATTTATTTTTCTCTGATTTATTTCACTTAGCATAATGCCTCAAGGACCATTGAGATTGTCGAAAAAGGCAGGATTTCTTTCTTATTTATGGTAGAATAGATCTCATTTCCTATATATGTATGTATATATGTATGCACACACACACACACACACACACACACACACACACACACACACACATCATATTTTCTTTATCCATTCACCCATTAGTGGGAACATAGGTTGTTTCCATGTTTTGGCTATTGTGAATAAGGCTGCAAAGAACATGGGAGTATGAGTATCTCTTTGATATCTTACTGTAATGAACATGGGGTTGTATATATCTTTTTGAGTTAGTGTTTAATTTTCTTCAGATAATACTCAGAAGTGAAATTGCTAGATCACATGGTAGTTACATTATTAATTTTTTGAAGAAACTCCATACTATTTTCCATAGTGGCTGCACCAATTTACATCTCACCAACAGTGCACAAGGATTCCCTTTTCTCCACATCCTCACCAACACTTATTGTCTCTTGTCCTTTTGATGATAGCAATTTTAACAGGTTTGAGATGATACCCCATGGTGATTTTGACTTGCATTTCCTTGGTGATCAGTGATGTTAAACTTTTCATGTACCTGTTGACCATTTGGATGTCTTCTTTGGAAAAACGTCTATTTAAGTCCTCTTACCATTTTTTATTGGGCTTTTTTTTTTTGCTACTGAGTCCTATGAGTTCCTTATATAATTTGGATATTAATTCCTTATCAGATGGTTTGCAAATATTTTCTCCATAAGTTGCATTTTCCATAGGTTTCATTCTATAACTTTCCACTGCATTCCATAGGTTGCATTTTCATTTTACTCATTGTTTCTTATGCTGGGCACAATCTTTTTAGTTTAATGCAGTCCTACTTGCATATTTTTACTTTTGTTGCTTGTGCTTTTGGTGTCATATCCAAAATATTATTGCCAAGGCAATGTCAAGGAACTTTATACTTATATTTTCTTGTAGTACTTCTACAGCTTTTGGTCTTGCATTTAAGTCTTTAATTCATTTTGAGTTAATTCTTTTGAGTGATGTAAGATAAAGATCTAATTTCCTTCTTTTGTATGTGAATGTCCAATTTTAAGTTACTCTTAGCTCTCTTGTCAAATATTAGTTGACCCAAATAGGTGTGGGCTTATTTCTGATTCTCAACTGTGTTGCATTGGTTTGTCTATTTATTGATTTATGTTTTGCCAATCCAATACTATTTTGATTACCATAGCTTTGTAATAAAGTTTGAAATCAGGAATTGTGATGCCTCTGGCTTTGTTCTTCTTTCTCAGGATTGTTTTGGCTATTTGGGTTCTTTGTGATTCCAAGGAGTTTTATTTCTATTTCTGTGGAAAATTCCATTTGAATTTTGATAGTGATTGTGTGGAGTTTATAGATGACTTTGGATCATATGGATATTTTAACAATATTAAGTCTTCCAACTCATAAGCAAAGGATAACTTTCCATTTATTTATATCTTCAATTTCTTTCATTAACATCTTATAATTTTCAGTATACAGATCTGTCACTTCCTTGGTTAGATTTATTCCTAAGTATTTTATTCTTTTTCATGCTGTTGTAAATTGTGTTTTCTTTATTTCTTTTTTAGATATTTCATTGTTATTATATAGAAATGAAATGATTTTTGTATGTTGAGTTTGTATCCTGTGATTTTAATGAATTCCTTGATTAGTTCTTACAGTTTTTTTTGGAGTCTTTAGGGTTTTCTATATATAAGATCATGTCATTTGCAGACAGACACAATCTTACTTCTTCCTTTGCATTTTTTTGGATGCCTTTTATATTTTCTTGCCTAACTGCCCTGGAGCCAGGTTTGTGCCAACTCACTGGGAGAAACCTGGCGCTATGAGAGTCAGCCTGGTGCTATTGCAGGCCAGGGCTGGGGTTCACGGGGTGGTTAGGTTCTTGCCTCACTCTCCCTCTCCCATGGGCAGGGTGTGTCTCTCCATGCTGGCGGCCCAGGCTCGGGGGAGGGGTGCTAGGGATAATGTGAATCTACCTTTCCTACCCTCCTCAACGTGTTCTTATTTCTATACTTCATCCTGTGCTGTAATCCCTCACCTACAAGGTGTAGCTCTTGTGAAGATATTTTCATGCACAGACAGTTGTTCCAACTGATGTTTCTAGGAGGGTACAGGCACTCGAAATTCCTATACTGACATTTTTTTCTGACTGCACATTCTTGAATTAGCTTATTTTTCTGCCTTTATTCCCCTTCTGATCATCACCTATCAGGCAGCTATAAGGATAAGATGGCAACAAGAGGACAGTATTATTTTTGTCCAGTAATTGGATAGCATACAAATAGTGTGATGGTAGGGTAGAATAATAACTGCTGCTATTGTCACCATCAGTTTCTCTGTGTAACAGTCTCAGAATTTTAGCGGTCTACAGCATGAGCATTCACTTCTCTCACTACGTAAATGCTGTGAATTGGCTGCAGCTCTGCTCAGGGTTGCAGGCTGTCTGTAGTCCACTCCCTGAGACTTCTCCTTTCTGGATCCAGGCTTAACGGGCAGCTTGTATCTGGGGCGTGGTGTCCTTGTGGCAGAGGGCAAGAGCGCAAGAGGCTGTGCTGGCATATTTAAAACTTCTGCACCCACTGACATAAGCAGGCCTAATGGCAGGGCAGAGGTCGTATTCTGTCTCTTACAAGGAAGCAGAACAAGAGTAGAGGTGTATAATCCATTCCCATGTGAGGGAAAGAATATTAGTATATTAAAATATATTCAAATAGAATATAATTTGAACAATAGTAAGAAGTACCATATTCATAATTAGTTAGACCTTAGTTTTATTTATTTTAGTCCTTGGGGTACTTGCAGATATGAGGGAGGGAAAGGAGTCTTTGATTGCAGCTATGGCAAAACAAAGGCTCTGAAAGTGTCCCATGTCCCTCCATTCCTAATTATATCATATCATTTTACCCCTGAAATTAAAAATGAATTCAATATTTAAAATGCAAATATAATTATAAATGCAAAGAATATAACAATATTAAAAATGCAAAGGAATGCAAATATGATTTATGTAATTTATCTTTTTGACATATCTTGTCTGCGGAGACTTGTGCTGACAAAATTTCATCTTGTTTAGTTTGCAGATAAGAAGATAATCCCTGATACCATGTGAATTATACTGTGGAAAGCACTTCTAGACCATCACATGGGGGGAAAAAGTAGCTGGGCTTCTTACTCACACTACCCCCTCGTATGAAAGGAAATGGGAAAAAAATGCAGTTTGACCCACCCAGGTCTTTTCATCTTGATTGAGCTAGCAATTTGCTGCTCAACATATTTTTCTTTGGATTGCTTACTTAACCATTTTAAAGGAGACGGGCAGCAGGTGTACTTCAGAAGCATGCTATCGGCAGTCTCCTTCTTCATATTAACTGCTCTCTGGGACCAACTTCTCACTGCCTGTGATTGAAAAGTCTAAGATATTAAGGTCTGAAAATTGAAGTTTAGAATTGAATGGAAGACCTCAATTTTAACTATAGTGCCCGACTTTTTTTTTTACACAGTTCTAGAAGAATTTTTGCACGCAACATTTTCAAATTTGAGGTTACTTTTGCCTTAGTTTTCTCAGTAAATGGAGTAAGAATATTAAGCTTAAAGTGTCATTCAAGTTGTTGGAAATATGAACGTGTATTTGGAAAGTGTAATCATTTTCATTGTCTCTTACCACCAATATGAAATTAATGATACCATATTCTGCATTTGTATTGATTGTCTTATTTGGGGATAAAGTCATTAAGTGACATTTTATCATCCTTTGTTGAAGATCAAACTCAAATCCCTCTCTCATTTCAGAGGCCTGTCCATTGACTCAAGTCCTGCGATATTATTTTTTATCCTTCCCACAAAATCTGTCATGTTTCCTCTCAGACTATATAATTCATGGGGGCACAGCCAGGCCTCACCTAATTACACCTGTCCCAGCTCCCAGCACAGGCTTGGTAGGTGGTTGGTTCTTAATCTGTATTCATTGATGGATTGAATGTGTTGATTTGCATTATCATCTGATTGCATATGTGAGTGTAACTATCTTCACAGGACTGGAAGTTCCTTGCTGCCAAGGGTCACGTTGTATTCCTGCTCAGCTCCCATGGTGCCTCACGGAGTGCCGGCTGGGCACACAGGGACATTTATGTGATATTTGTTGAAATGACCTTCTAAGTTCCGTTGTGTTTGAGTCTTTGATGGCACTACCACTAAATGTCACATTTAGTTTTTTAATGTCACACGGCTGTAAATACTTTTAGCTAGGGACTCTATGGTATTCATATACATTTGTTGAGTGCCCCACGCCGTACTCTGCATGACATGAACTGAACTCTTAAGTTTAACCATAATTAACTACTGCCCAGCTATGTTGACAAAATCTCTAGATACTTATAACCCAAATGAAGTATGTATCAAGCAGTTAATGGAACAAAATAAAAAATGAGATGGTTAATTTGTTAAGTGAGTAAAAATAACAATCTATGGTCAAAGAATATCATATTTGAAGCACGGACTCTGTAAAGTAGGAAGAAGTTTGAGGCTTTTCCAATACATCTCAGGAGCCACCAGGGGAGTGTCCCTGGGATTAATTACAGAGTCTGATGTCAGATGACAGTGGTTCCAGCCTTGGCTCTGTGTGTGTGGCCACGTTCCATTTAGCTAATTTCTTTACTTCAAATTCCTCATCTCTAAAATGGTGATGATAACAGTGTCTGCCACGCAGGATTGTTGTCAGGATTCTATGAGGTAATACAAGGAAAATACTTAGTATAGCACTACATAGACTAAGTGCCCCCAAAAGTAAGCTATTGTATCGCTGTTGTTGTTATTATTTGTTAAATACTGCCAGGAACTATGGGGAGGCCGCAGTGAATGAGGCATCGTGTCAGGAGTTCATCAACGCTACTACCAATCATTTTTAAAGATGACCATTCCCTGGATACTCCATCAGTATCACATTTCTTTAGGGTTTTCTCTATACAAGCATCATGTCATTTGCAGGCAGTGACAATTTTACTTCAGTATGTTAAATATGGACTTCATTATCTTAATACTTAAAACAACTCTTTCGTAAGTGTGGAAGTTGAGACTTAGGAAGACCAAATAACTTACCACTCAGCAAGTACTTAGTAGAGTCAGGAGTCAAGCACAGCTCTTCTGGCTGAATTCTGCAGCTTAGTGCTCTCCGAGGAGCACCCCCGACAGAGATGCCGTGAGGAAGCATCAACAGCGCATTGCAGAGTAGGTTTCTTTAGGAAGGGATGGGCACCTTAGGGCGGGGGCAACTGGAGAATTCCACCAGCAATGTGACATTGGATGAGCAGAGTTTTAATAGAGAAAAAGGGATAGAGGATTAGTTTGAACTATATGAACTCATCATTTTTGTAGGTCAAAAAGTCAAATAGTGTTAACTTCATGTAGTTAACCTAAAATAATTTGTGGTGGTGGTAAAGGCATGGGTGAAGTTTCAAAAATGGAAAGTTTCAATCCTCTCCCAGGCTGGTATTTTCAAACCAGGGGTCCTGAACATTAGAGAGAAGGAGAAAATCAGAAATGTGAGCAGGTTAGGGTGCAGGAATTCTGGGAAAAGGGGAATTAATCTTTAATGGAATGAAGTTCGTGAATGAATCACCAATGCCATGGTTGTTAATGTGTGGGGATGTAAAAATCATTTTAACGTCTTTTTATTTTAGGTGATTTCTCTAAGATATAAGCAAATGATTTAATTAAAGCTTTAACAGTAAGGACAATGATGATGTTGCTTAAGGTTTCCATGAAACATTTTAGGAGTCATCTGAAAACACAGCATTCATTACTTCACAGAAGGACATATATCAGACACAAATAATAGTGTGAACATCCCTACTGCTTCAAATTCACCAAGAATGTTTCCTTGACACAGAAGAGTGAGAATTTTACTCTCCATATACTTTTCTGATTGAAAAATAGAGAGCAAAGTGGGCATTTAAGGAATATAAATAGTTCTGTTTCTGGAATGATCTTACATGCTTTGCTGCTCTAGAGTGACGATTGATCTGCAGAGCTAAGACATCTGCACTGCACCTTGTTCTGAATGGGCACAGACTATACTACGGGAACAGTTCTTCAGAAGGAAGCCAGTGTGACATTATTCACAAAGGATCCCAAGTACGGGGATCTTCCCATCCCTCCTATACCAGTCTCCCAGAGCGCCTTTAAAGTATTCTAAATAAACTACATTTTATTTCTAGAAACTTCAGAGGAAAGGACACTGATATCTGTTGACATTGTTACATGGTAAGCAGTGTACCAGTTTCTTCTTATGCTTTATTTCATTTGACTTCTGAGCAACCTTATTATTATTATTACTGTTGTTATGTTATGTTATTGCTATTATTTTTACATATGTAAAAACTGAGGTGTAGGGAAAACTAACAGGCCTAAGGTTACATCATTCAGTCTGAGTCCTGGTCTCACTAACTCCAAAGCCCTTTGTCTATGCTGTACCTCTCAGTGCCCTATGCTCAGGTTATCTTCTGTTTCATCTTGGTTTACCCATTGCATTATTTAATAATTTTGATAGAAGCATTTCCCTCATAAATCAGTGGTTCTCAAATGAGGGTGGCTTTTCCATCAGAGGATATTGGGCAATGCCTGGAGATATCTGGGGGAGAGGCTAACAGCATCTAGTAGGTAAACAGCAGGAGTGTGTTCCACAATGCACAGGGCAGCCCCCACAGCAAAAGACTGCCCCACTCAAGTAGCCCAGAGCTCCAGGGTCCTTGTCCTAAATCCTACATGCTTCCTGACACCCTCACTTATCCCCATGTCCCATGTTTCTGTGTTCTGGAAATTTTTGTCTACCTTCTGACAACCAATTTTTATTTCTAGACAATTAGAAAAACTGAATAATTAATGTAATTTTCCCATTATCAAACTTTCATTAATATCTGCTTGTAAGAGGTGATTAGTTAGACACTGCACAGTGCATTAGGTCTTGTTCCTTTCGATTGGGCATTTATAATCTTAGGCAGACTTCTTTGCTAAAGCCAGAAGAGAGACCAGCAAGAATATAACACTTATAAACTTAGTATGTCAGGAGGGAAGGCTTTATATCTGCAGAGGTTAATGGGGCAGGGAAATGTTTTTCAGCTGAAAAATGAGGGCCAAGGGAGGGCAGTGTCAGTGTCCCAGGGGAGCTGAGGAAAGTCGCCGCCTCCTGTCTGCTCAGGGTGGCAGAGCCACATGGAGGATGCTGGGTTTCAGAATCCAACCAACAGCAGGAGGCAATGTGCCATGGGAGCTGTGCAGGGCACACGCCAAATATATATAATGTCAAAACATGCAAATATGCATGTACATTTATTTCCTTTATAGCTTGTTTTGGCTAACTGATGAATTACCCTGCAAATGAGCCAACCTCTCTTGTATGTTGCTTTGCCCACGTGAACATAGCCACCAGTTACACAGTTATCCTCTCTGCACTTGCAGCCTCCTTAGTTGTTATAAATTCTTTGAACAAAAAGCTAATATTTATGTGCTATTCTTTGCAAAACAGCTTCAGTTGGGACCTACAATCCTTTCAGAAAGAATAGCTCCATAGATTTCCACAAGGCCCAAGCAAGCATAATTATGGAAAGACAAGCTCCCCAGTCCCTAAATTCTTAGATTTCGCATTCCCTGAGCATGGCTTTAAAGTGAGATCATAGTCCAATGATCAGCCAATGACTGATTGCATTATCTCCGAGTAGCCACAAAGGGGCGTGTGAGGAACACAATCTTTTTGGAATGGTGTTTCCAGAAACTCTTTCCATTATTACAAAAGTCGCGTCCGCAGTTTTCTGTATTTGGAGCAGGTGGAACAGATCCTTCGAACAGTTACCTACACGTCTTTTTAACATGCTGTCTTCATAGACGAGGGAAAAGGGAAGGTTCTAAAGGTTCTGTGAGATTTTCTGTGCCGAGTTTCCTGAGTCTGGGAGAGGTTCAGCAAAATCAGCTCGTGCAGGCATTGTGCTCTCTGATTCAGTAGCAGCCTGCACCATACACC
The DNA here is from genome assembly GCA_032199065.1 of Smutsia gigantea. Classification (NCBI taxonomy): domain Eukaryota; kingdom Metazoa; phylum Chordata; class Mammalia; order Pholidota; family Manidae; genus Smutsia; species Smutsia gigantea. The sequence continues at coordinate 46,766 of JAVSCE010008878.1, forward strand.
AATGGCCAAGGATGCTGGGGTGACTTGGGGTTTGAATACAATGAACCACCCAAGCTGGAAATATTTTTCCACAGGCATTCGTTCCTGTCAAAAAGGAACTTGTTGATGATTTAGTGTGTCTTTGACATTTTCCAAAGAAGAGAAATTTCTTTCAAAATAGAAAAGAGAATGGCAAGTCCGAGCTCCAGGTTCCTCTCTCCAACTCCTTGGATGCGCTACCATCACAGGTGGGTGTCCCAGTATTCAGAGAGATCAGGTTCTTCTAAGGACCCCCAGAAAATAGCTGTCTTGCAGGGTGCTCTGAGGAAGGAGGACGTCGATCAAATATGGGCTGTCCCATAGGGCAGTGGTTCTTAAACTTTGCATACATTATAATCACTTAGAAGACTGTTCAAACACAGACTTTTGGCCCCATTCTGAGATTCTAATTCAGGAGACCTGAGATACGGTCCAAGAATTTGCATGTCTAACAAGTTCGTAGGTGATACTAAAGCTGCTGGTTGGGGACCACACTTTGAGAATTGCTGCTTTGAGGTGTATTCTAAGATTTCTAAGACATCTTGATTATTCCTGAGGTTGGACCTTGGCCCCTTTGCAGCACCCAAGTCCCAATAATGGATGTGGGGTTGGTTCCTGAGAGTCTCATCCTGGCTTCTAAAGTCCTGACACTATTGCACTAGACATCCCTGCAGACTCTAACGCCCCAAGAACATTAGACTTCTGAACAGAATGAACCCTTCACACTGCTTCTCCTCTTTCCCGGAATATTTCAAACCACTGAGCTGGAATAACTTCCACAATCCTGCTGATAGCCGTGGCCTCTATGTTTAAATCCTAGAGCTTGGGGAAGTATGGGCAGGTGTATTCTATACTGAGTGGATATAGCTTGCCAGAGTTTACAGATGGACTCTATTTCTAGGTGACCTCAGAAAGTTACTTAACCTCTGCATACTTTGATTTTCTCATCTATAAGATGGGAACAATAGCTTCATGTACTTTATGGAGTGGTTGCATGGGTTAAGTGAGTTAAGACCTGAATGGTGCTTAGAACAATGCCTTGCACATTATTCTCAATAAATGTTAGCTATTATTGTCATCCCTCACCTTTACTTCTATATCCATTTCATTATATGGAGACTTGAATGGAGAAGACCCCCGTTCCTGGGTGTGTGTCCTTGGGCTGGGTTCTTCGGAGGCCAGAGGATTGTGGTATTACCTTTAAACCTCTCCCCATGCTGAATGACATGGCTTGGCCACGATGAAGAGGCCAGTGATCAAGGATAAAGATCAACTATCATTTCTAAGTGGTAAAGGTCTTCAGACCATGCAACTGGTTCAACGTTTATTAATGTTGAGCCATCGGTCACGCTAACTCTATTGCCTTTGTGACAGATGAGAACAGCCTCTGGCACGCCTGCAGTACCAAGAAGCAGCGGAACAGCAAGAGGAGAAGGAGGAAACATCTTGCTGGCCAGATAAACATTAATTCCCGGGACATGGCGGAGTGGCTGCGGGCCCGGCCCTTCCTGTGCGGTATCTGTTTTCCATGTGAGGAGATGGAGGTAATGATTTGCAGCGGCCTCAGGTTGCCAATCTTGTTTCCACATGTCCCCAAAGATAAAAGACTAAGTGTTATTTAGTTACGGGTAAATTGATGTGGCTATTTATCTTTACTTTTTATTAAAAAATATTCACTGAAAAGTAATATATTGTTATGATGCAAAATTCAAAAGGTTGAATAGGTAAAACAAGGAAAAAAAAGCCTCCCTCCCATACATGCCCTCTATCTACACAATGTCTTTCCACTGGGCTTTTTTTTAATAGACCTTTTTTTTTTGAGCAATTTTAGATTCATGGTCAAATTGAGTGGGAAGTACAGACAGTTCCCAGGTGGCCCCTTCCCCGATACACTCCCACAGCCGCCCCTGCTGCCGACACCCCACACCAGAGCAGCACGTTTCTTATAATTGATCAGCATGGACACGTCCTTATCATCCAAGGTCCACAGTTCACACTAGGGTTCACTCTTGGTGCTACATCTTCTATGGGCTTTGATAAACTTTAAAGACACGTATCCCTTGTTACAGTATCATACTGTAGTTTCACTGGCTTAAAAGTCACCTATGCTCCCCCCCTTCTTCAATCTTGTCATCTCTCCCTCCCACCAAACCTCTGGAAATTATTGATCTTTTTACTGTCTCAGGGTTTTGCCTTTTCCAGAATGTCATCTAGTTGGAATCATATAGTATGTGGCCTTCTCAGACGGGCTTCCTTCTCTTAGCAATATGCATTTAGGGTTCCTCTACATCTTTTTCTATTCATCTTGATATTCGTCTTCACCTATTTGTAGTCACCTATTGAAGGACGTGCTGATTGCTTCCAGGTTTTGGCACTATGAGTAAAACTGTTATCAACACCCAGGTGCAGGTTTTTATATGGACATGTTTTCAGGCTGAGAGTTTTAAAGCAACAGCTCTGAGATGTGAAGAAATCCTAAACACTTGAGACTTAGGACCGTTTTGTATCCCACAGGCTGCATCTTGTATTGAAGTTGGTATCAAGCAACCAGGCTGATCATGGACATAGTGCCTTTATAGAAACATCCCTGAAACATGATCTTTTATTTTTCCCCTAGGTTGACATTGGCTAAGAGGCTCTCCAAACCAGGAGGCTAGGGTGGAACCTAAAGGTTTTCCATTTGATCACTCTTGTCTTTTGCTTCCATCTGGGCTTCCATCTGCCTCCAGATCCAGGGAAGATTCCCTCCTGTCAACATGACTGTCACAGCAGTGCCCCGATATGGATGGTCCCCGTGCCCCGATATGGATGGCCCCAGTGCCCCGATATGGATGGTCCCCGTGCCCCGATATGGATGGTCCCAGTGCCCCGATATGGATGGTCCCAGTGGCCCGATATGGATGGTCCCGTGCTTGATATGGATGGTCCCAGTGCCCTATAGGATGGCCCCAGGTGATATGGATGGTCCCCGATATGGGTGGTCCCCAGTGCCCGATATGGATGGTCCCCGTGCCCCGATATGGATGGTCCCCAGTGCCCCGATATGGATGGCCCCGGCCACGATATGGATGGTCCCGGTGCCCCTATATGGATGGTCCCGGTGCCCCGATATGGATGGCCCCGGTGCCCCGATATGGATGGCCCGAGTGCCCTGATATGGATGGTCCCAGTGCCCCGATATGGATGGCCCCAGTGCCCCGATATGGATGGTCCCCGTGCCCCGATATGGGTGGTCCCCAGTGCCCCGATATGGATGGTCCCCGTGCCCCGATATGGATGGCCCCGGTGCCCCGATATGGATGGTCCCGGTGCCCCTATATGGATGGTCCCGGTGCCCCTATATGGATGGCCCCGGTGCCCCGATATGGATGGCCCCAGTGCCCCGATATGGATGGCCCCAGTGCCCCGATATGGATGGTCCCAGTGCCCCTATATGGATGGTCCCCGTGCCCCGATATGGATGGTCCCCGTGCCCCGATATGGATGGTCCCAGTGCCCCGATATGGATGGTCCCAGTGCCCCGATATGGATGGTCCCAGTGCCCCGATATGGATGGTCCCAGTGCCCCGATACGGATGGCCCTCAGTGTGCCTTCTTCCTTCTCCAGGCTGCACTTAGCATTTTCAGCACCCTGCTTGGTATATACATCCATGTCTAGGTCAGTACATCCCTATCCACTTCCCTTACTAGGTAACAGACTGCCACCTTCTTTCCCTACCTCCAGAAGGCTATACAATGATTTGCTGGTATGAGATAGATATTTAATAGACACTTATTGCTAGCACAAACGTTGTTGATATTGCAGTTAAGAACTATTAGACCAATCAGATTCTGTATCCCAAAGCATGAATGATGCAGATTCCTAAGAGGCATTGCTTTAAGAGTAACAATAGCTAACATATTTTAATTTTTAGTGTGTTTTGGGCACAATGCTAAGCAATTTCACATAAATCTTCTCACTTATTTGCATAAAACTACCCATTTGTTATTATTACTCCCATTTTATACATGAGGAGACTGAAACTTAGTGAAATTAAATAAGTCATTTGAGAACCTACACAGAGGAATCACGTACGACAGGAATTATGATCACATATCAACGTATATGGCATACAACAAAGAAAACAAATTTTAACTTAACTGCCACACTGAAGTGAATTATATACTATAGGTCCTCACCAATATCAATTTGTATGTTTGTATTTATTTGATTAGTGTCTGTCTTTCCCCAAAGACCATAAGCTCTGTGAGGATAGGGACCATGTTGTTCCATGTATCTCCAGTCCCTAGCAAATTACCTGGTCCAATGTAGGTATTCTAATCTGTGAATGATCTCAATCTTTCTGTGGGTCAGCTAGTTCATCCCCCCGGTACATCAGCTCTGCTGTAAGAATAATGCATTTTGGAAGCTGAATATAAGCAGTCATCACAAGGAATGAATTTTTTTTTAATCATCATCTCCTAGAACAATGGTGCCCATCCCTATCTTTCATTAATTTCTGGCATAAATCTTTAATGGAGAAAAAGATGTATTACTATACAAAAGAGGAGATAACTGGGTCCAGCAGAGCACATTTTTCTAAATAATTTATATGACCTTATCAGATATCTAGGAATTTACTCTTAAAAGCATAATCACCTTTACTGCACTGCATGCTCATTGCTAGAATTACATTACTGTACCTATCTATGAGTTACTAGTTATAACTCAGGAAGGACGAGTTTATGTCCTCACTGTACTTCTGAACCCAAATGGCTATTAGAGATCTGAATACTATCAGAAAGGACAGTACAAACAAATATGGACTATGTTTTCCTATGTTCTTTAAAATCATCGTGTTTTTGTTCTTTATTTCCTATTGCTTAGAGGTCCATGTTTTAACTTCTTAGCCTGGCATTCAAGAAATACTATCTTATGAGCTTAGCTTGTATGTTCACCTTTATATAATAATCTTCAATAGATGCTGTGGTCCACTGGACTGGACTCTGATGTCCCTCTCATATGTCAGGGTCATTTTAATCTTAACTTTGCTCAAGCAGCATGATTTTCTCACTTCTCTATCTATCCATATTTTCTCTAATTCCTCAAAACCAGGGTTAAATATGGCTCTCTGCTTTCTCCCAATGACTTCAATATACACTGTGATCATGATCATAGTTTAATAGTGTGTCTAAGTGTTCAGATTCTGAGGCCAGATTTAGGTTGACACAGACTTCATCATTTGCTATCTAGGTGTTCTTGAGGGAGTTATTAACTTTTCCAAGCCTAGTTTCCACATCTGCAAAATGTGAATAAATAAAATTACCTGATTGAATTGTTATGGGAGTTAATGAACTTTTGCATGTAAAATGTTTCATTTTCACTTAATAATATGTATAACTGTTAAATCACTATGTTGTATACTTGAAACCAATATAATATTGTATATCAACCATACTTAAATGTTTCATTTTCAATAATTACAATTGTAGATGCTTTAAAATACCTTAAACCCAATTCAGTTGGAGGACAAGATGAGGTTAAAGGAAGAAATAACAGCTTTGGTATACGGTTCATTAATGTAGTCTGCACGATGCTTCGATTCATTGCTGGATACAACACTAGAGGAGGATTGCTGCAGTAATGGAAGGGATGGAGGGAGGATTTTGTGTTCAATTTTAGAAATATGAAGTTGACCAAAGTTTAAGACATTCAAAAACAAGCACTGAGGCAGTAGGATTCACAGGTTTGGCAATCATGGAGAGACCAGGGCTGGAGATAATCAATTTCCAATTACCCGTGTCTGGGCAGGAATTAAAGCCATGGGTGTGAATGGGCTCACCTAGCAAGAGAGTATAGAGAACAAAAGAGGATCCAGGAGCAAGGATAGCAGGCTTACCTATGGGCTGCAGAGGAGTTGATTAGATTTCAAACAAAGTAGAAAAGTGAGTAAGGTAAAAGCAAAACGATGGCAGTGTTAATCCCTGGTTAAGGAGACTATTTCAAGCAGGCGGGCATGTTTGCTGTTGTCAAATGCTTCTGGGAGGGCTAGGTGAGCTGTGGGCTAAATTTACCATTTTGTTATCTACAGGAGGGCATTGTTGACCTTTGTGGGAATTACTGGAGAGTTTTTGGAGTGGATCAAGGAGAGAATGGGAAATAAAGAAATAGAGACATCAATTATAGAAAACAATTAAAAAAGAACTGACTTTAGAATGAAATGTGAGCTCTGTTGATTTTTTTCTTAAGGCGAGGGGTTTAAGCTTATTTAAAAGGCAGTGGGGAGGATATAGATCTGCTGTGGGTTGAATTGGTCACCACAGAATTTACATGTGGAAGCCCTAACCCCCAATGTCTCAGATGAGGTCAAACTTGTGGAGGGTGGGCCTGATATCCTTGTAGGAAGTAGACATTTGGACACAGAGATTAACACACAGAGAAAGCCAGTGAAGGTGAAGGCAGAAACTGGGGTGATGCTTTTACCTGCCACAGAACGTAAGGATTTCCAATAAACCACCAGAAGCTAGGAGATAGGCATGGAACAGAATCTGCGGTTCTCAGGAGGAACCAACCCTGCCAACACGCTGATCTCAGACTTCTAGCCTCCAGAGCTGTGAGACGACAAATTCTCATTGTTTGTCACCCAGTTTGTGGCACTCTGTTATGGCAGCCCTAGAAACCTAGTGAGCTCAGAGGAAGGAGATGAACATGGTGTAGTTGATAGCGTACGTTCCCTGGGAGATACAAGAGGATGGGATCCAGGTCAGTAAGGCTGTTGATAGAATGTGTAAGATGTGAGCGGTCCTGCAGGTTTGCTGTTGAAAAGACAATGGATTTGCCATCCGATGGCTTTTATTTTCTCTGTAAACTATTCTTGCCCTGCCCCTGTGCGGGTACAGGGCCTGATAACTGCCATCGCCGTGGAGGCCCCCCGTCAGCGCTCCCGTCTCTGCCCTGCTGACACTGCCGCCTCTAACTCTCTATCTCTGGGCACCAACGGAGACTCCCATCATCTCACAGAGGGAGGTTAGGGGCCGATGGCATTCCACATGGGACACAAGATGTCTTTCCAGAGAGAGGAGAAGCCCCTCGCGAAATTTTGTCTCATTTCCACTCAGAGAACAACCATTGGGCATATTGATTGTCATTCCTTCTTCCAGGAGAGAACGGGCTGTGGTTTCATTGACGCCAAAGAAAAAAGTCAAGATAGTCTGACACTGGATCATTTCTCAAAATCCAGGCTGTTTGGTCATATTCGCAGTTATCTTTTTACCTGTGGGGGGAAAAATCAACTGTGTTTAGTTATTTGTAAAGGACCATAATCAGTTACATGGGTTATTTAGGTTTTATTGTATATTCCACATCATAAAAGGCCTGGTGTTATGCTCAAGAGGATGTAGTTGGGTGAGAGTAGTGATGTTATGTAAATTGATATTTATGAATTAATAATTTTATAAAAACTCATCATAGAAACTCAGTATTTAAAGAGCTCCCATAATAGGTAATTTTGAAAAATGATTAGACATGCCTTAATTTATTTTCTAGGTGATTTCATATTTTGGCTTACAATAAATCACTTCCTCATGTATATTTATACACACACGAACAATTGTGGGTGTGTTTGACTAAGTTTAGTGGGAAACTTGCTCGAAGAATAAATGGTAGCTCCTTCAAGTAGTATGAAATAGGGGAATGAGTTGAATTCTTTTAACCTCAAGAGGAAAAAAATAGGGATCTGTTTCTCTGACTCTCTAGAAGATGAAAAATTGGAGAGATTTTATGTTTTTCAGAAGTTAAATATTTCAAAAATAATTCTAACAACCATAATCTTCATGCCTAAGCTGACATTTTTGTATATAACCAGGAAAATAGACTGGCTGTAGAGTGACTAGATCTAAAGTGCAGATTTATGCAACTCAAGCTGGAATTGCCTCACAGTGAGTTGGCTTGTGAGGAGCGTGTGCGGAGCCGTATGGGGACACAGGCCAAGTAAGTGGGCAGTGGAAGTCTTCTCCCACGGACAGTATGGATACTTCCAGTCAAGGTCTTTCTGTTCTCAGGGCCCTCAGTGTTCAGCTGCACAATAAATATATATTTTTCATAACTTCTGTTCATCTTGTGATCCACACCAATCCCTCCCTGCTTTTGTGACTTACTTGTTTGAAGATCTGGGCACCACAAAGCCCAGGAAGTCCTTTCCCTTCATAACCTGCCATCCAAAGACATTTTTGTTGTTCAAACAATTCCCTGCTTATAACATCAAAGATGTCCTCCAAATAATTTTCCCCTCTTAACTTCAATAGTACCATTTCTACTTTACATCTGACTTGGTAGCTAATAAATCAAGAGATAAGAAAGAGAGAAAGAAAACCTACTTTGTTTCAGATTCTTTTATTTTTGTTTTTCAAGGGTTATTTACTAATGTATGATCTTCAATATTTTCTTTTATAGTTTCACCTTTCCTTGCAACTGAAATTTGTGAATTTCCTCCACTTGTTTCTCTTTTGAAATTTATTTTATTATCCCATAGAAAATAGTTTTGAACAGTATTTCAGTTTTTTGACTGATTTCTCCTGTCATCAAATTTAACTCTAGTCACATTGATTTATAACTTCTTGAGAGAATATACAAGTTTCTTAAAATAAAGGTATGTATAGCACTGAAAAACCCTCAGGAGGGTTTGTAAGACACATTAACACTTACCTATCTGCCTCTCCTAACATTCTTGATGGTAAAGAATGTGTTAACACCCACCTTTGCATCTCTTGTGTTTAGCAATGTGCCTGATATAGGGTAGCAGCTCAGTAAATAGGAACAGATGAATAAAAACATGAACAGAATGAATGAGAAAGTATCAGCTGTCTGAAATGTACATCTTGCTGTTAATTTCTAAAGGTTTTGGCTGAATGCATTCAGGGATGGGGATGGATGAGAGAAAAAAAAGTGTGAAAAGTGGAAAAATTTTGTAGGGAGAAGGTCTTTCTTTCTATCATCAATATTGTTTTGGGCTGCTTCTGTTACTAGCATCTCTTTTGGCTCTTGTAAATCAAGATTCTAGAATTTTCTGGTATCTGATACGGTATCAATGTTGTCATATGTCTTTTGGAAAAATACTCTTATTTCATTTGGACAGAAAAAGCAGAAATCCTGGATAACTATGCATATGCTGCCTTGGGAATTAATTTGAGAGAATAATGACTCAGAATTCAATAATTATTTTAGGCTGCCTCTTCAAATTCAAGAAGCTCAGACACTTCCTCTGAGTTTGCAGTGTTGCAGCAAATGGACCAAAGCACAGATTCCAATACGTGAAAGAGAGATTGTGTACACATGCTTACTTTTTTGATTGATTTATTCAACATTCAGCTGACATTCATTGCACATCTTTTTCTGCCAGACACTACACTGGATGCTTTGGATTAAAAAAAGTAGATTGGCAGCAGCATTTGGATTATTCTGGACAGAGTACTTGATGCCTGAAGAGGTTTGGACCTTCGACTGTGGGCCCACAGATGCCCCACGTGGACTGTCTGGGAAACCCTTCTGCTGGGTGTCTTGCCCCCTCCACTGCCTTCATACAAGCTCTCTGCTAGTTTCTCAGATGCGCTGTGTCTTGTCCCACCTTTGGGTCTTCAAACAGGTCTTTTCTGCTGAAATCCCCCTTATAGGAGAATTCCACTCATCTCTCGGGACTTAGCAGGAGGGTCAGCTCCTCAGGGAAGGTTCCCCTGATCTGCTGACTGGATCAGCTCCCCAGGATGGGGCAGTGCTTTGCAGGCCTCACTACAATCACAATTAGCTAATGATGCTTGCAGTTGTTTAGTATCTGGTCTTCCTGCTGAAATACAGAGTCTGAGGGGACCATCTGTGTGACTCTTCTCCCATGTACCTCTAGAGTCCAGTGGGTATGCAGTGGCCTTTGATAAACATTTGTTGAATGAATAAACAAACTAATAATGGCAGAATTGCTGGAATGGATGACTTCCTCCTCGCCATCTCATGGCCTGTTCCAAGCCTTTCCTTTTTCGTATGGAAATGCTTGGTGGCATTCTGATATTCACTCAGAGAGACTCTCAGGGAGCAATTCCTTTTCTTAAAGAGCTGTGTTACCTGTTTGGGCTTAGTGCATAAGGCCTCATGGTTACCAGTGACATTCTGCCTGTGCGGGGTCCTTTTCAGATGGAAGGAACGCAGAGAAGGCAGTAGCTGATCGCCCTTCCCAATCCAACATCATCTTAGAGGAATAGGGAAAGATCAGCTTTTGGCGCAAGGATAGCAATTTCTTTCCCAGCATGGAAGACAGAATCGAGTTGCTCATTTATGGATAAAACAGGACTTTTAAAATAACCAATCTAGCAAAGGCATTGAGAGTCAGGAGCAGAGACCAAAACATGTAACAATTCATTTTAGAAAAATATCCCACAAACTGATCTCAGAGCTGGAACTTAAAAGGCCCCAGATACAATCATGTTTTGCAGAGGCCCTGAAATTGACTCTGGCACTGAGGAGACCCTGAGCAACATTATTCATGGAGGAGGAGGACTGGGGCATCCGTCATGGTGTCAGGTTCTGCTGCTCCTCAGATTAGAAGCAGTCAGAAGCAGTCCATCGTTGAGGAATGGTGTCCTTGCTCTGCAGGTGTCCAGCCCATATGGGTTCTGAGGGCTGGCTAGGCTGTGCCCTCCTCAGGCTAATTTTCAGAGCCCCATCTCTCTTGATTATCTTAGCATCCCTTCCTCTTGGCCAGATGTATTGCCTGTGAGATCTCTTTCTGGATGCCTTCTCATTTCTCTCTACCAAGGCTGCTGTAACTATCAGGCTGCTCTAAAATCCATGAAGTTTTATTTTTTCAAAGGGGCTTGGGAAGTCCCACAACGTACACCAGCAGAACACAGCATCTCCTTTGTCTTCGGAGATGTACAAACTGAAAATGACATAATTTCAGCTGATGCCTTGTCTGTCTACCTGACTTTTGGAAATCTTATTATAATAAAAACCCAGGGGCATTGTTTTTATGTTTCCAATAAGAATTGTACCCATGCTTGTAAGCCATTCTCTTGCATTCCCTACAGATTCCAAGGCTCTACATTCTTCAGGTAGGGTTTTACCAGGCCTTTACAAACTCAGTCCTTATGGTTTACCTTTACCAACAGCGTCTCTGTTACCTGGGGAAACTGAAAATCCTTGGGCATTATCCCAGACCTACTGAACCATACACTCTGGGAGAGAGGCCCTGCAGTCTGTGTTTTAATAGATTATATAGGTAAGCTTGTCTGAAGTTTATCTTTGTGTTAACTGAAAATAAAAAGAGCTTCCTAATCAAATTAATAGTTCAGAAAAGATTATGAGGCAATGATTTAGCCTACCTAGAACAAAACTGAATAATGCAGTTTAATGCAACACTATTTACATATTAATAATAAATGGCTAACCCCAGTGGTTTTCTTAAATGGGTTAATATGTGTAAAATACTTAGAATAGTGCCTGACACATAAGAAATGTTGTATAAATGTTTGTTAGTATTAATATTATTATTATTTGGTCCTAAAGGGTATTCTTTCATTTAATATAGTCCCGCTTCTTCTCCCAGAGAGTATGTAAAGGGTCTTAACACAGACACAAGCTAAACAATAGTTAAAAAATATGAGACAGTAAAAAAAAAACATTAAAAAATGTAATTTCATCACATGCTATAGAATACCCAGCACTGAATCTTGTAATTATAATTTTTCATCCAGTATGTATACCTATGTGTGTATACATACATCCAATATGTATACATACAAGTCTAAACATGTATGTAAACTGTGTATACCTAAGATAAATAAGACTGGCTTGCTGTTCACCTAATCCTTTCCTTATCTTTTCTGGGTACTTCTCTGCCTGACTCAGAGAGCCCTTTTTCTTCTGTCCTCCACCCTTTCTCTCCAAGGTCCCAGGCTGGAGGTTGGCACCTAAGACAACTTTGCAACATGTCAGAGCCCTTGAAAGTTTGAGCCCCTAAATGCATGAAGGTGACCTTCATCCTGCCCATCCCCTATACACTGCCCTTGGGATTTGATCCTACTAAGACAGAGTCGTACTGAAGAAAGCCAAAGAGAAGTTGAGCTTTTTAAGTAAAATATGATGTAGTTGAATTCTGTACATATTTAATTCTGTAGTATAAGTATTAACATGAGGTTTAGTATGGCAGTGGTCTGCTTTACATTTACGTTTCTGTGGCCAGGGTCAAAGATGGCCACATAAGGATATAAGCATATGAAAACTTACATGCTTTTCCTGGACATCATGAATATCCAAATTGCATCCTTATATATGGGAGGAAAGCAGCTACCTCCTCACTGTCAAAATAAAGGACTGTGGTACAGTTGGTGTGGTGGTTAAAGGAATGTAGTCTGTATTCAAGTAGTGATGCATTCAGATTCCATCATTTACTAGCTGTGTAACCTCGGGGAAGCCACTGAATATTTCTAAGGCTCAGTTACCTCATTAATAAATGGAGGTAGAATTGTTGAGAAGATAAATGAGATAAATGTGTTGGGACATGCTTATCACAATGCCTAGCATCTAGTCAGTGCCAACTCTTGTTATTTTATATAGATTAGGAACAAAGACTGGAGAATAGATTAACACCCTGTTTCAAAGGCTCTTCCTGAGTGAGAGAGGCTGTACCCCCTGACAGAACCATATTGCAAGAGAGAGGCTCTGTGCCAAGCACGAAGAGAGTGCATTTGTAGGAGAAATAGGAAAGGGAGGACGGGAAACTTTGTCTTTCCATATGCAGACACTTGCATAACATTTCCTTCTTGAGTTCTTGAATCCCAACGGGTGAACAGCGTATGTTTAGGAAGAAGACTCATGAATTAGTGTTTTTCCCAACAGAGAAGCTCACAGAAACTTTGAAGTGTTTATTAAAGAGTTGATAATGAGGAGAAAACTTTTTGAAAATCATATTAAAAAGTACCTCCCAAACTGCTTCGATAATTTAACCTTGGAATCATAAGGCTCTAGTGGAATAGAAAGAACACATTTTTCTCTCGCCCCACCATCCCTGGTGTATCGCATGTGTGCTGAGAGCAGTGATGGCCTCTTCCTAGGCGCTGGTGGTGAAATGATACTCCTTTTGTGACCAATCGAATAATTACTGAAGCTGAAATTTGTAATCCTGACACCGAATATTTCATAATGACATCAATTTAAACTTAATACTGCTCTTATCTTTTGACAAAAATAAGGTTTAATATGTCTTTTCTCTTAACGGGGGTGAAATAAGGAAAGACTTTATTATACAAGATAATTAAAATTCTTCCTGAGGTTAAAAGTGATTTAAAAAGAATCACAACATGAGATAATTAGGCCTTATTAGACTCTTTATCTGCTTCACTGAAGTTACTTCTTCCAGGATGATAAAATGTGCCTTTGTCTTTTTTTAGAAAGCTGGATACCAAATTTGGGAAAAAAATGATCTTTTCTCCTCCTCTTAGACTCAGTACAGGACTGTGTGAATGGATTTGGGGAAATAATTTAATGACAGGGTTACAGTTTCCAAAAGCTAGACCTTTATAGAATGTGATGGTTTTCAAGTACTTATTCATTTTTCTAGTGGAATTACTTGCTACCCTCTATTTTTAGTTGGTTAATAGAAAATGATCTGAATTTGTGTGTTTTCTGATATTTTTTTCCCTGACAGGAGGAATAATAACAGACCAGTTTTAGGGTGTGTAACAAAATCCTCTTGTTACTTGACAGACTCGTTTATGCTTTCTTGTGCCACAACAGGTAAGGCAAAGAATGTCAGTGTTTGTATTTGTAATGTCTAACGAACATATAATATAGGCTATTACAATAACTGTGCAATAGTGGATATGGTATTTCTTAGGTGAAAAGTGGCTCAGGGATTTAAGGCACATGCTGTTTTGTAAGAGGAAGCAGGCACCCTGGGAGCATGGGAGTTTTGCCAGAGTTCTAAACTGCGTCCCTATGTGAGGTCCTAGATTGCTTTTCTATTCTGCTTTTAGGCCCAATGACAGGGACGCTGGGACTGCCACCCTCTGCTAATGGCTCTTTGGGCTTCCAGTGGATTTTAACAATGTTCAGTGCAACTCACAATAAGCAAATCAAATAGAGCTTGTTTGTGCCCATAAATTTATATCTAACTTATTTTTATCTATTGATCAGTGGTTGAAAAGAAATTGTTGTATTTTGTCTTTAAGAGAACATTTCAGTTCTATTGACAACGACTTGCTTTACAGGTTTATTAAATCATTCTCTCCTTCTGAGTGACCCTTTTATTGTAGAAAACGCTAATGGATAGATCAATGCATCAAGCACCACGTCAAATATACACATCTTTTTGATTGAAAGCTAGGTACAGAGGATTGTTAAGTAAATGTCTATTTTAAGGTAAAATATCTAGAAGGGAAGTAGTATGCCTTGATGGATAAATAGCTTCTGTCATACTTTTGCAGGTCTATTGTAAATGATATAAAGGAAATTGTTGCTTTAAAGAGGAACTCAAACAGTGAAATAAGAATGAAACAAGCCAGATTGTCAGCCTCAAAGGTATCCATTAAATAGGTTTTAAATGTTTGCACATATATGTGAGTGGCCTCTTTTCAGGGCATGTTGCTGCATACATTTTTCCTCTCTATCAGGCTGGTAGATCTTTTAGGGAGAGTATGACACCTTTAGGGTCCTAGTAATGGGTAAGGGTTAATCAAAAGGTACACTAAACACGAACGTATGGCTTCACAAATTTTCACAAAACAAATGACCATTTAACAACTACCCAGGTAAAGAAACAGAACCTTGCCAGCACAGTTGATTTTTGCATATTGATTTTGAATCAAGTAACCTTGCTACATCTTCATTAATTGCAATAAAGAGTCAGAACTTTGTGATTTTTCTAGGCACACTTAGATCATCTGTGAATAATGAAAGTTTGCTTTCTTGCTAATCCTTTTACCTTTTCTTCAGTCTGCCTTACTGCACTAGCCATGACCTCCAGCATAATATTTAGCAGAAGGAACAGAGGAACCCTTGTCCTTCCCTGGTCTCAGGAAAAAATGTTTAATGTTTCACCATTGAATATAATGCTTGATTTTTCTGATCATTTGCTAATATTTTTCTTGACAGGATGTGGAATTTTATCAGATGCCTTTTCTGCCTCTGTGCAAATCATAATCAGTAAATGCACTGAATTACATGGATTGATTTTCTAATGTTAAAACAATGTAGAATTCCTGGTGGAAATCAAAGTTGGTCATATTGTAGTATTTCTATGTATAGCTGGATTCAATTTGCTAATATTTTATTTAGAATATTTTAATCTCTGTTTGTAAGTGAGACTGGACTGAAAATTTTCTTTCTTACTGAGTTTTGGGATCAAGGTTATATTGACCTCATAAAATTATTTGAAAAGTGTGTCCTCTTTTTCTGATCTCTAGAAGATTTCTTGTAAGATTGGAGTTATTACTTTCTTAAATATTTAGAACAACTTTTTGGTCAAGCCATTTAGTCCTGGAGTTTTCTTTGTGGGAATGTTTTAAATTCTATTTTTATGTTAGCTTTCTAAATTTCTAATAATTTATCAGTTTTATCTAAATTTTCAAAATTTTTGATGTAAGATTGTTTGTTTTTCCCTATTATCATTTTTAGCATCTGGAGTATTGTTCTCTTCTTTCCTGATACTGGTTGATTTTCCCTTTTTTCCCAGTTATCAGTCTCTCAAGATGTTATAAGTTGGGCTTTTTTGGGTCCCTCTCATTTGTGTATTTGTTTTCTGTTACAGTAGTTTATGATCATGTCTTTATTCTTTCTTTTTTTAAAACTTTTCTGGGAGTTGTATCCTTCTTTTTCTGTCTTATTGACCTGAAAGCTTAGTTCAATAAATTTCAGACTTTTCTAATACAGAATTTAAACATACGTATTTTCTTCTCAATTCTGTTTTCTCAGTTCCATGACTTTGAACAGATATGTTTTGTTTCTATCAGTTCAAAGATTTTCCAATTGTGTTTGTGACTTTTTCTTTGATTCAATGGTTAGTAAGAAGTACATTTTATATATTAAACCATGGGGGGGGATTTTTAGACTATCTTTTGCTTATGGATTTCTAGCGTAAGTACATTGTGATTAGAGAATGTACTCTGAGGGCTCAATGCTTTTTAATTTGTTGAGATGGTCTTTATGGTCTAGTATATTGTTATCTCTGAAGCTGTTTCATGTATTTTTGAAAAGAAAGTATATTCTGCAGTTGTCCTATATTACCCACTAACTCAGGCTTGTTAATCCTGGTCTTCAAATCCGCTATATATTTACCAATTTTGTCTGCTTCTTTCAAATACTGAGAGAGGTATGTTAAGATTCCCTGGTATGATTATGAATCAATCAGTTTCTCTGCATTTCTGACACTTTCTATTTTGTTTTGGAGTTATTAGGTGAGTATGATTTACAATTGTAATATCTTCCTGGCGCATTGAATATGTTATTGTTACAAAGGAGCTGAGCTCCTTTACCTTTACTAGTGGTCTTCTCCTTTATGTGATATTTATATGCAGCACCGGCTCTCTCTTAGTTTTTGCATGATATATCTTGTCATATCCTACTTTAAGCCTTTCGGTATCCATATTCCTTGGGCTACAGACTTCCTGTCATGTAGTTGTCACTGTAACTTCTGTGGTCCTCTGGCCACCAAGGAGATTCTCTTCTCTGAAAACAATCTCCATTATCTGGTTATCACAAATGTTTTCATTTTAATACATTTACCCCTACTGCTATATGATAGGATTAAAGGAAACACCTGTCATGGGAATCTGAGTACTAACAGAAAAGGTTTTTTTTTGCCTTTTTCATTTATTGTTTAAAACAAGCATACAAATAATTCAAAACTCTACAAATTGCTTTCTATAATATGAGCAATCATTGAACTAGAATGTTTAGAGTTACTTTTTGGAATGATATGGAGAATCTATAATAGGAGATTATAATAAAAATTTATCATTCTGGATCATTGGCATTTGTGACGAGCTGGTACAATGATGTTACTCATAAATCATGTATCAAAATGGCAAACAAGAGGGGCTTAAAACAATGAAAATATTTTTATCTAAAAATTCCTGCTTCACCCACATAATGCAATTTGGCCTCTCAGAATTACTTAGAGCCAAAGGATAAATGAAAAAATTTCTCTCTCATTTAAATTTGTATGCGCACTGTCAAACAAGTTGAACAGTGATTTAGATGAGGATGATTTTTCTCAGCATTTAATGAAACTCGGTCCATTCTGGCTTGTTGAGCAATTGCCTGAAAAGAATATATTTAATACGAGCCTCAGCAACCTGTTAGAAAAGTGAAACCTCTAAAAAATTAAAATTGAGGGGAAGGAAGAAAAATGTCCCCAAAGCACTCTATAAAATTTTGATATCGTCAAGAATTATTGTTGTGGTATAGCTTTCTCCTTTAGAGGAGGGAGGCCTTACTGATCCAAGGGGGAAAAGTAAATAAGAAGGTCATAATTGACACTTATGATCACAGGTACCTACATGGTATTGCCTAGAGTAATAAAATAACCAGATTTTACCACAAATTGATACATATGTGCTCCTAAGAATCACCAATAGAGTGAATGGCAATGAAAGTGACACTAAACATTTAGAAGAGGAATACACCTAGTAGACATAGTTGGAAAGTATCGTTGTCTCTCATGAAGTTCCCTACAGAAGAAAGTTAATAAACCTGATTTTGGAAACACAGTTGAGAACATCTGGTTCAGGGAAAATTGAGAAGGAAACAGATGTTATATCACTACTGTGGGTGGCTGGGCAGTTAGAGGAGGGAGATGACACATTCCTCATACCGATTATAAAACAGGTGCAGAGATATGATCTGGTTGTGATAGGAAACTTGAAGTAGCCAGACATCTGCTAAAAGCCTTATTCTGCTGAAAGCAGGGCTTTGATAAACTCTTCAATTGCCTTGATGAGACTTTGTTCTCCAGGAGGATAGAAGTTGTAACATGTAGAACTTTGTAGCTAGTTCTTATCAGGAAGGAAGAACTCACTGGTGATGCAGAAGTAATAGACGACATCTCAGATTTCATAGTAAGAAAAAATAAGGTAATTCCTAGAATAATCACACATATAGATTAGTTTTGAAGAAATCAAATTAAAGCAAAATCACAGGAAGATATAGTTCATTGGAAGATTTTTTTTATGGAGAAGAATGTGGCTTAAGACAAGTCGAAGTCCCCCAAAATGGAAATTCAGAAAATAAAATACACATAATCCCAATGCACTATAAAAAGCAGAGGTACATAAGGAACCCAGTGTGGCTTCATAAAAATTTCTTTGATGAGCTCCAATTTTATAGGGAATCTAATATGTTGAAAGAAGACTTATAATAAAAAGAATAAGGGATGATAGGAAAACTAAAATCCAGACTTTCCATAAGCTTAAGATGAATGCTAAAGAAACAGGAAGATACTTTAGAAGAAGACTTAGAAGATGACTTTCAGTTTCACATCTTGCTACCAATCACTAAAAAGGAGAACAAACAAGGAGCATCTGGGATGACTTTTCAGAGTTGGCCTGAGCCTTTGGTGGGTGGGGTGGCCTCAAGTTGGCCCTGTTTGATATCATTCCCTAAATACAGATGGAACGGCACCTCCTTCAAATACCACTATTCCCAACCTCTCCAGGTTCCACTCCCTTTTATCTGGGTTTATAAATATGCTGGAACTTTGTAAGGGCTCATTTGGATAAGGCCAAAAAAGATCAGGTCATGGAAAAACATTGCTTCGTGTTGTCACCGGATGAAGCGCGAGCTGTTGCTGAAGGGATGTCCTCATGGGCCGCTGGTAGTTAGAGGACAGCTAGCACCGGACAGAGATGGTCTGTGATCACCTTGGAGAAAGTTGAGGTAGTCTGTGGACCATGTCTTGTGTGTCAAAAAAGCTTTGGTTCCTAAAGGAGTGTCCCTCATACTAACAAGGACCTTTGCTGAAATAACTGTTATTTTCTCTTAGAATTTCTGATGCTGTCTAAGGACACTTCAATCTCTCTCTTTCTCTCTTTTCTTTTCTTTTTGTTCTCAGATTCCCTCACTGCACTCCATCCCAATGAAGGTGTTATTCTTAGACTTCGGGGTATTCCTTTTTTCTTAAATCCAGTTGTCTTTGTGAACTTCCCCCAAACCTTTCCTGAATCAAATATGCAAATGGAGGGAAGATAAGGAGAACTTTTTTTTCTCGAAATTATCTTGCCTCACTGTTATTTAAATTAAAATTTTATTTTGAGATAATTGTAGATTCACATGCAGTTTTAAGAAATGATACAGACATCCCATGTACACTTTACCCAGGTCTCCGTGGTAGTATCTTGAAAACTGCAGTACAGCATCCCAACCAGAATACTGACATTGATCAGTCCATCAGTCTTAATTCTGATTTCCCCAGTTTTGTTTTTGCTAGTATGGGTGTGCTTACACATATACAATTTTATCACACATATATGTTGATGGAGCTATTACCATACTCAAGATACACAGCAGTTCCAACACCACGGGACACCCTCATGTTGTCCTTTGATAACCACACCCACTTCCCTCCAGAACCCCCTGTCTAACCCCTGCCAACCATGAATCTGGTCTCCAGTTCTAAGATTTTATATTTTCTTTTTTTTTTCAAAAATGTCATGCAAATGAAATCCTTCAGTATGTAGTCTCTGAGTATTTTTTTCTCCCTCAACAATTCTCTCTGTTTTAAGGAATAAGAAAAGAGATAACCTCTATCTGGGGATCACAGAAAGAAATAAATGCACATTCCATTTGGCATGTTTTTTTTTTTGTTGGAAGTAGTATGCAAAGTGGAAAGGCTAGAATGGACCATATGCTGCCAAATGTACATGACCAGTTCCAAACTCTTTTCTAAGCTGCAAACCCAGAATTACACTTCTTTATGGAAAGTTCCACACGGATCACTTGAAGAAAACTCAACTACAACACATTCAAAGTTAAATGTGTGATATGCCATCCTTTTCCTACACCCAAAAAATCCATTGCTACACCAGAACTTCTTGCTTTAACTAGATGTGCCTTAGTCCCTTAAATCACCAATCTTCTGTTCATGTCATATTAGCATCCCTTACTCCTGCCACCTATTATTTCATTGTCATTAACATCTTAATTTTTACCTTCTATAAATACCTCTGGATTGTGCTTCTCTCTTTTCCCACTGCCCCTTCCTTAGTAAGACCCTCCATATCTCATCCGAACTATTGCAAAGCACCTGAACTGCTCTTTGAGCATCTCTTCTTTCAATATTGTGTTAACACCATTGTTGAGATTATTTTCCTGAAACAATTATATTGTTCCTCTGGTATTGATCACATTTAGTGCAATGTGCAAATGAAACAGACTAATAATGTCATATTTCTCATGACTTCCATGGTCCCTTTCCATGGCCACATCCCATAAGCCTATGTGAAAAAACATATTTGAAATCCTGGCCTATATCATACTTTGAAATTGTAGCAACTAGTAGGGATTACAAAAAAAAAAAGTAGTAGTTCATTCCATTTAATAGATGAGGAAAAGCCTTACTATAGTGGTAACGAGCCAAATGTGAGCCCCCTGTGTGCTGAGTCTGCCACAAGATAGTGCATAAGTCAAACCTGAGAAGGCATGCCTTCTCCTACATGTCCTTCAATGTGAAACTCCCTCAGGGTCCGTTGTCAGCTGAGGGCCCATTTCCCAGATGTCTTTAGATATAGGTGGCCATTTCCTGTTTCTCCAGTGTCCAGGCTGGCCACCTCTTGCGCCTAGCTACTTTTATTGGACTGCACTTCCCCAAGGACGAGCAGTCACGGGCAGTCAGCAGTGTTTGAGAGCTCTTGATTCAAAGGCTCTCCCCAAATATGATTTTTTTCTCCCTCAGGAATGTGACCTAGAGATATAGGGAGGGGATAAAAGAGTAAGTATAAGTGGAAAGATAAACCCAGGGAGAAGACAGAAAGAGCCGAGCCCTGTCTACCAACAAGTGCCAGAGCGAACATCAACAAACTATGACTGAAAAGCATCAAGGTAAGTAGGCTTTGGAGTTTCTTGGATCCTAAATATCCACTTTGCCTCTAACTTATTTCCTCTCTCTCTCAGGCCTGACTGAAGGTCTGTTTCTAGATTATAAGAGACCCTGTCTCCACTATTAGTTAACGTATGTGTCATGTTAACTATGCATGAGGTAACTTGAATGAATCTTTTTCTTGTGACATGTAGGCACATTTTCTGAAAAATTGCCTCTGGATAATTAATGTTCCTCTCCAAAAGTGACTGGGTGAGGGAGCAAAGTTAAAAATGGGAATATGTTGATTTTTCTGATGCAAAGGCAGTAGAGAGATTGGCTCAGGTCTTGGTTTCTAGAGCAAATAGAAGTCAATCTCTATTTTCTTTACTTATAAATGATGTGACCTTGAAAATTTACTTCTTATCTCTAGATAGATTTTTCTTATCTGTGAAGTGGAGATAAGAACAGTTACTATCTCAGAGGGCCATGGTGAGGTATAAAATAAAGGAGACGGGGCAGGCAAGGCATTTAGTATAGGGTTTGGCACATAGGAAGCACTCGCTGATGTGGTGGGTCAGGGAAGGAAGACTTAGAAGACGACTTTCAGTTTCACGTCTTGCTACCAATCACTCAAAAGGAGAACAAACAAGGAGGATCTGGGATGACTTTTCAGAGTTGTCCTAAATTGAAGCAAGGTGGCTGGTTCTTTATACCACACACATCAATACAAGAGTTATCCAATACAGGCTGGCCTGGGAAGCCCTAATGCAGGTGAGTGTCTCCATCTGAGCCAGTTCCCCCAGAAAGGGCGGACATCTGGGAGGTTTTTAACCAACAATATTTTCTAAATCCTGTATATCTTAAACAAACACTAAGCCTTGAAATCTCCTATTGCCTAGAAGTCATGTGTGTAACCAATGACTAACCATGATCATGACGAGCTCTGAAGCTGCTCAGAGTTGTCTCAGGTTGGTGTGACAGGGTCTGTCTGGTTTCTGTTTCCTCACAGTGACTCATAACCCCATAATGGATGCAGCTATCTCAGGGTGGACTGGTTCTCTTCCATGGAGACAGTTACCTTATAGAATGGAAGCTGAGACAACCTTCCTAGGAGCTGGGGAGAAAGTCTTTCAGTCTAGAAGAGGGATCTGGGTGACGTAGTCCAGCTTGGCAAATTACTTTTGCAAATTTCTGTTTTCTCTGAACATTTACATTTTCTTTCTTGAAAAAATTTCACTTAACGACCTGATTTTTGATCGTTTTAATCTTTTATTCCCTTATATCAGTCTAACCTTTTAAAGTTTTCATCTTTTTATGCTTTTTCTCATTTTTAATCATTCTTATTTTTTCAAGTTTTTAATTCATTTATTAGCCTTCATTAGTTACATGTAACCCTTGAACTATAATTTTAATTGTTAATTTTTCTAAAATTTTAACTAGTCTTTCTCAGGATGTGTTAATGTACTAGTCACTAGCCAAGTGGGAGCAGCAAGGAGAAACTTCCTCCACCGGGGAGGCTGGAAGTCTCCTTGAACTGCTTTTCAAAAAAAAAAAAATTGCCCTTTTGTCTGCCCTCAGTTGGTTTCCTTTTCTTTCTGGTGTTATACATAACCCCGTGGCTCTTTCCGAGGACTCACAGGACAATAGCCCTTTTCGGGGTCACACTCATCTCTTTGTGGGCGGGGTTCATGATGTGCGCCTGGCATGGGCATGTTTCTCATCACATCTATTTCATTTAAATGTGTAATAATATTTGAAACACATTAATGTCCCCTTCTCCTTTGCATTTTCACGACATGCTCATCTCCATATTCAAATAGAACATTCCATCTTACTGGAGGTGAGGATGTGTTGGAGGGAAGTGCGGGAATGTGTGTGAGGAATGCTAACATGAGAACGTAAAGAAAAGGTATCCGTAGTCACCATTGAATATCCAAAAGACGACTTTAAGGCAATAAAAATGCCCCAAAGTCTAGGCTTTGTGGAGATTTCTTTAGCATACCGAGAAGCAAGGATGGTGGTCTTTGATCAGTTATTTTCTTCCCGGAGAGTAGAGAAAATAAAATTTCATCTAGGAATTCTAGGACAAAACGCTTTCTCTCCTGGCAAAGATAAACCGAGTCTAACCTGTGAGATAATGAGAAGGAACAGAAAGTCGGATTAGAGAGAGTAGGCAGTCACCAGAGTTAAAAAAAATCCCCATACTTAGGGTTGAATATTGATATGGGAGTGGCAGTTTAGAAACCTTCAAGTAGCTATGGTGTAGGGAGAAAACTGTGGTCTTCCCCAGGTGTCTGCAAGACTGCAGGTGCTCGGAGTCTAGAAGAAGCCCTGAATAGAATATTTCCAACGTGGTGGAGAGCTACGGCAAATGGCAGTATTGTATGGAGGTGGGGCTCTGATTTTTCTTCCCCGTCACCCCTGGCAGGGTGGTATGTGCTGGAAAAGATGTGGGAAATATGGAGAAAAGAGAGGGGTGGGTTTAGCAGAACCAGTTTGGCAGTGCCACCCAGTTGGGCAGCAGGAGGTTTTGGTATTAGCTCTCAGCCACTTTAGTTCTCATGTGTCTTAGACAGGACCTCCCTTCTCCATAAGGGAGTTAGCTGAAAATCTGGTTGGAGAGTTTATCCCTAAAACTCTCCACAATAGACTGCCTTGGTCAAAATCAACTAAGGATCTCTCAGGCAGCCATCAAGGAGTCTGCAGAGGGGTATTCATTTGGAGTAGTTGATTAGTCTAAATTAAATGGACTATCTCTTGAAGACTTTCAGCTTACTTTTCATGGTTTGCAAATGTGGGGTCTGACTTTTTCCCATATGAATGTATTTGTTGACTAATCTATTCAGTTTTTTAAAAAGGTAATCTACTTCACCCTATGTTGTAGGTCCATTATTCATTCTTTATCAAGTAATCCTCTATTTCACCCTATGGGATAAACTCATTAATTACTCTGTTCACTTTTTAAAAGGCAATCTTCTACCTCACCCTTTATGTCCATTGATAAAGTAACACGTCTTCTAAACTCTGTGTTAGTTTCCTTCATAAATAATTTCAAGTCTGTGTTCCTTGGGTAGTCTACATGGTGAGCATTTGGGTTTAGGTTTTACTAGTCCAATTTTGGCAATTTTTACCCCAAATTTTACATAGTAATTTTGTGAATAAAAACATTTAATAATCTTAGATGTTTTATTGGCCTTTGACCCAGGAGCAGCTCCCAGTTATCAACTAAGGCCAAGGTGGGCAAGTAATTCTTCTCCTTCTTAGAGGGCACATAGTAATTATTTTAGTCTTATTGATGTACAGTCTTGGTCACAGGAACTCAGATCTGCCATCGGAGACCAAAAACTTCATTTAGGTCTCTGATCTAGGACTGTAGTTTTTTAAGCCTTAGACTAGGCCACATAAAATCAAAATCCTCATTACCAAAATTCACAAAGAAACTACATTCTGAGACCCCCTCACAAATGAGACAGTGCCATCGAAACTGCTTCTAGATGAAATCAAGATGTGTTATTTAGAATAAAAAGATAAATATACTTTTTTTATTAAGGTGTCTTTGATATATGATCTATGAAGTTTTCACACGAGCAACATTGTGTTTACTACATTCCCCCCATATTATCAAGTCCCTCTCACATACCCCATTACAGTCACTGTCCATCAGCGTAGTAAGATGCTATAGAGTGACTACTTGTCTTCTCTCTGCTATACTGCCTTCCTCATGCCCCCTACATTATGTGTGTTAATCATAATGCCCCTTAATTCCCTGTTCCCTCCTCCCCTCCTCCTTCCCCAACTCCTTCCCTTTGGTAACTGTGAGTCCATTCTTGGGTTCTGTGAGTCTGCTGCTGTTTTGTTCCTTCCGTTTTTGCTGTGTTGTTAATATTCCATAAACGAGTGAAACCATTTGGTTCTTGTCTTTCTCCACCTGGCTTGATAAATATACTTTTTTACACTGCTAGTATGGGTTTTCTGTCTCATGTTAGGTTACAGACAATTATTTTGCTATCAAATGTCTGAAAGGATAAACATGCATTACTCAACTAAACCCCAGATTATCATTTTTGGCAGGTATCCTCCAACATTTAATTGGCTTGTATCCAATGACCTTTATCAAATCATTCATTTTCTCAGAGGTATAGTTCAACCAAGTTATTTTTAAGAGTTCTCTAAGAAATTACATTGTTAAAAGTTAAACACTCTGTGAATGCTATGTATTATGAAAGATCCTATTTGTTTGAAAAATTTCCAAAATAGTTAGATTGAGACATGCTCTATGATACAGAATTCTTTGATTTGTATTGCCCATTTGTCCTTGTACTGGGACAGACGCAGTTTCCTTAGGAAACTATACCTTTTCCTCTTGTGTATTATCTTGGCTCATTTCCAATCTGAGATAGTCTTATGTTGAAGAACACGTTCTAATTGAATTCTTTTATTTTCTAAGATCATGGGAGGATAGGAGTATGAAACCCTATCCTCCACTTAATTGATCACTAACACATATGTTTTCTGCCCTTTCTCAATGTCAGATAATTTGAAATTGAGTTTTCTGCTTTGAAATTTGGAAGTTCAAATGTGAAAAACAATTCATGAAACCTTTTTGGACTGATACGAATATATTCTTTTCTCTATATCAGTTTTAAAACTGTTTTTCAATAGTGAAGGGTAGCAAAATATGTCACCCCAAAATATGCCTCTTTGGCAATAAATATTATTTTGACCAACAGTAGGTAAGAGAGAAGTTCTGAAAATAGAGTAGAAGCTATCCTCTTGTAAAGGATATTTACTTTTATAAAAGATTTCATTTGTAAATGCGTCTCCTTCTCTGTACCAAGAAAGATGACTCTAACCTACGGGAAACTCTTACCAATGGAGAAGGCACCTACTTAAATCTGCATAACAAACTTTACCCTCGTTTAACTATGCTTTTCCTGGTAACCTCCCTGATGTGCCTTTCTCCCTCTCCCCAGCATCTTTCTTTTGTCTTTATCTGAAGATAATGTTTAAGGGGGTGGCTTGGGCGATCTTGGGGAGTTACTCATTTTCTCTCCATGTCACCCATTTATACATGCGGTATACATGTTAACTGACTTCTGCTTGTTTTTCTTTTGTTTATCTGTGTATTATTATTAGGGTCTCAACCAAGAACTGCTAATGGTAAAGGGAAAATTAGTTTTTCTCTCTTGTGGAGACCTGGTGTTCCTTAGGGACTGACGTGGTGGAGAGAGGGAAAAATGTGTGCAGCACATCCTGGTGAGGTGGCTCTCAGGGCTCTCCAGCCAAAACCCAGCCATCAGCTCCACCTATAATTTGATTGAATAAAGTTTCTACTGCTAAAAAGTTGAAAATCATTGCTCTAGAAATATTTTAATCTGTGGAATTTAGCTGTCAGAGAGTTGTGTAAATAGGTCACAATTTTTTGGCCTTTCGTAAAATTGCTTTTACAGAGCTGTGTTTGGTGTCATTGCTTTGGCTTTTCTTGTTGAACTTCATTAAAAGAAATGGCCAAATAAAGCTTACTCATGCATTTTTGGTAAGGCTGTTACGGAGGACATTCCCTTCCATGCCACACTCACTACCCCTTTTGAAGACGTATTAAAGTATTTTCCTCTTAAATCAGGAAACTGGGGCCCTCCTACTCAGATTTTCTTTAATTTCACAGACATTATGAATTTCACAACTATTACTTATTTGCCATTAGGAAAGTCCTGAATTTGGACTTTTCCCGTGAAAACAAATTTCATGTAGTACTGCATACTTGGTTTACACATAACTTTGTCTAAGTTTCTTTCATTTATTAAATGTGTGTCTCCATGTCTCTATACTTTTATCTGATGCTGTATATATTTCTTTGAATTTATTTAGGGCAGGTTTGGATGAAATCAACTTGTCAGATAGACTCAATTCTCTGTTACAAGGCATAAAAAGCCCCTTTAAGCAAGAAGAGTATATTCTGTTATGTAACAAAAAAATCCAGGGATAGAGATGATCTCAAATTTTGCTTGACCAAGTGTTCAAGCTCTCTCTATGACTCAGTGCTGTCTTTTGTTATGTTGCTGTTGTTTTCCAAAAAATGATCAATTATCTCCTTATTTGAGAATAACAACATGTTTATAAAAGGGAGCTTGGATGGTTGGTGTATTAGGATTCTCTGGAGAAATGGATACAGTTAGAAAAAAAGTACATCAAAAAGGTGGCTCACGTGAGGAGAGGCAAGCAGGTGCCAGGACCTGCAGGTCTTCAGGGTGCATTGGAAGTAGGAGAACCAGGAGAGCCAGTGGTTTAATTCCCATCCAAAGGCCAGCATGCTTGAAACTAGGAAGAGTTAATATTTCAGTTTGAGTCCGAAGGCAGGAAAAAAGTCAATATCTTGGTTCAAAGGCAGTGAGGCAGAAAGAATTCTCTTACCAGATTTATTTTTTGTTCTACTCAGGCCTTGAACTAATTAGATAAGGCACACCCACACTAGGAAGGGTGATCTACTTTACTTAATCTACCAATTCAAATATATTAATCTCACCCAGAAATATTCTCACAGATACACCCAAATAATATTTGACCAAATATCGGGGCATCCTGTATCTCAGTCAAGTTGATACATAAAATGAACCATCACAGCTGATTCTCCTGAAACCATCTAGAATTAAGTCTTATTTGGGCTGATTCATTTGATTTTGGCAGTGTATCCATTCTGACCAATATTTGAGGCTAGTGGAGTGGAATGCGCTGTTTCCCAGGCCTAGATTACGTAACACACCCTAGCTGTGGTGATATTAGCAATATAGGAAAAGACATAAAGTTCAAGAGTACAGAGGGTGGTTGTCTGAAATCGAAAAGAGAATACATCTAACACAGGAAAACAAGTGATTGTTGGAGCAATACAAGTAAAAAAAAGTCCATTTATTGGGATATAATTAAAAATGTAATGATAGTGAGTTATTTTTCAGTACTCTAAAAAACAAAAGCATTGAATTATCCTTTATGGTCTCTGGAATGGTAATTGTAAGAGGCAACCATAAAATAATGGGACCGGCTTCTTAACAAACATAAATGAATTTATATATTCAAATGAAAATAGAATTTCAAGGTCATTACCTTGGGGATCTAAACACATAATGGTGATAACAACTATAATTGAATGTCTGCTCTTCCAGGAATTTTAGGAATGTAGCTAAGAGACAGTAACATTAGTTCAAGTGCTGACCACCAAATTCTTCTCAGAATTGGCCTCTTTGGGCATAACAAGAATGTCCTTGGGAATGAGGAGAAAAGGTAATTACAATGATTTTCAAAAGAAATAAAACAGAAGCTTTGGTGGTTGGGAGCAGAGAGGGAGATATGAAGGAAATGTTGGGAGAGAGAGAGAACAGATTTTGTAGGAAAGTTGGCTAGGAATAGGAAACAACCCACAGCATCTTTAATGTTTATTTTTAAACCTTTTCATATTATGTTTATGCCTACTAGGTACAAATAAATACCTAGGGTGAGTGGTGGTGCTTTGGAGAGATCAGAGAAAGGTCCATGCTCAGAGAAGAGAGGAAGATGCGGGAGGCAGGATGTGAAAGAGATCAAAGATTTAGCAGAAATAAGAATTCAGAAAGAGAGATGACCATGGAATTTAAGCCCGCATGTGACTCAAGGCAATTTGGGGACTGGAGTGCCTAGAGGTCATATAATGTAAAGGAAAGGGGGATCTCAACTAACATCTGGATTTCAAATATATCACTGATGATTTTCTCAACAATTTTATATTACTATCTACATTTGCTGATGATGAAACTAGGATTTTGAGACAGCAAGTGACTTGCTCAAGGTCACACAGATTATAAACTGGCACAGTTGGAATTTAATCCCAGGTCTGATTCTAAAGCTCATGTACTAATTGGCCTTGATGCTACACTACTTGCCTTTATTTCATCTTTGCTCACAACTGTCTTCTGTGTTCATCATTTAGATTTGACTTAAGTGCTATTTGATATTTATAACAAGGTAGGTAACAGCCACTGAAATGAAATATTTCTATTTCATGGTCAGTATATTCTCTTCCTAAAGGAGAATCAACAGAGAAAGCTAATTAAAATCTAACGGCAGAAGTGACATCAGCATCATAGTAGCCTAATGATGTCCCACATTTTTGCATTCCTATGAACAGCAAAAATTCATCCTCCATCCATGGACTAAAGTGCTCTTGAAGGAGCTGTGGGATCCAGCACCATATACCAAGAGGAACACGTTATTAGATTTCCAGAAGAAAAGGAAAAGGGAGGCAGAAAGCTTATCTACCTTCGCACTGAGTAATAGGCAGATAGACTGGCTGTGGACCCTGCAGTGGCCCGTGAACAGACTCCAGCTCCTACTGACCATGGTCTGGGGTCCCATGGGGAACACTGTTAAACAATCACTTACAGATGAGAAATTCTTTTTGTAAGGCCAGGTGTGTGGAGAAGAAGTTCCAGCACTTCACTGGAGAGAGAAAAAAACAAGTTTGGCTGCACTGGAGTGGTTAAGAGGAACAGTTCGATTTTATCTGCGTCACTTCTCTCCCAGGGTGGCAGAGCTTAGTGCCAAGAAAGTTCCTTGGATCATGATTTCTTTTGTGGGGGGATGGGAAAGAATGTGTGAGCACCTGTTTCTTAGCTCTGGGGGATTTGGCCAAAGGGGCTCATTTCTCTCACTCCACCCAGAGGGCTGAATCATGAGCTCCATGGCTGGGAGGCAAGAAGAGGCAGGAAGAGGGGCAAATAGAACTCTTGGAGAACAGTGAGGGTACAGGGGTCCCAACTGCATCACGGGCCCGTGAGTGGGAATGCCTCACGTGTGGATCCCTCCAACTGGCCCATGGGCACCCCTAGTGCGCTGCATATCTCACCCACACCATCTCCCCACCAGTCAGAGGAGTACAAAGGAAAGAGAATGGAAAAGAGTGAAGAAAGTCCATACCTATAGAATACCATCAAAAGGACCAGTTAGCAAGTTATTAGATTTCCAGAAGAAAAGGAAAAGCGAGACAGAAAGCTTATTTAAAGAAATAATGTCTGAGAACTTCTCAAATCTTGGGAAAGATTTGGATATCCCAGTTAGTGAAGCTCATAGGTCACCAAAGAAAATCAACTTAAAGAGATCCTCTCAAAGACACATTATAATAACACTGCCTAAAATCAAAGACAAAGAGAGAATCTTAAAAGCCGCAGGAGAAAAAAGCTTGTAACTTACAATCAAACATACATAAGGCTATCAGGGGATTTCTCAGCAGAAACCTTACAGGCCAGGAGAGAGTGGAATGGTATATTCTAAGTGCTAAAAGAAAAAAGTATTAACCAAGAATATTTTACCCAGCAAAGCTTTCCTTCAGAAATGAAGAAGGGAGGAAGACTTCCTCAGGAAATGCTGAAAGGAGTCCTTCAAGCTGATGAACACATGCTAATTAGTGACATAAAAGCATTGGCCATATACAACACACTAAGAAAGGTAAGTGTATAGGCAAACCCAGACTACTCTAATACTGTAACATGGTAGCGTATTAACCACTTAACTTTAGTATAAAGATGAAAGGATAGGTATTAAAAATAACTGTGTCTATGGGAATTTGTCAATACACAATATAAAAAGAGGTAAATTGTGATATCAAATACAAAATTATGGGGTGTGGCTGTAAAAGAGTAGAGTTTTGTTGTTATAAATGTAAAATAGATTGTTATATCTATAAGATATTTTATGTAGGCCTCATGGTAACCACAAGCAAGAACTTACTGCATAGCATCAAACCATACTACTTTGGAAAATCATCAGTTCACAAAAGAAGGCAGCAAGAGAAAAAGGAAGGAACAAGGGAACTGAAAAACATCCAGAAAGCAATAAGATGGTACTAGTAAGTCCTTACCTATTGATAATTACATATAAATGTATTGAATTCTCTAATCAAAAGACATAGAGAGGCTAGATGAATAAAAAGATCTAACTATATGCTGCCTACAAGAGACTCACTTTGGCTCTAAGGACACACATAGGCTTGAAGTGAAGTGATAGAAGACATTCCAGGCAACTGGAAACTAAAAGACAGTAGGGATAGCTATTCTACTACCAGGCAAATAGACTTTAGGCCAAAAGAGGTGAGAACAAGAGACAAGGAGGTCCTTATATGTTTAAAGGGTCAATTCACCTAGAAGATATAACAATTGTAAATATATATGCACCCAACATCAGAGCACCTAAATATATTAGACAAATACTAACAGAGCTGAAGGGAGAAATAGATAATAATACAATAACAGTAGGGGACTTCAGTACCCTACTTTCAGCAATGGTTAGATCATCTAGACAGAAAATCAACAAGGAAACATTGGACTTGAATTATACTTTAGACCAAATGTACTGAACAGATATATGTAGACTATAGGATTTAAAAGCAGCAGAATCACATTATTCTCATGTACACACATAAATTTTCTCCAAGATTGATCATATGTTAGGCCACAACACCAGTCACCACAAATTTAAGATTGAGATAATGCCAAGTATCCTTTCTGACCATAACGGTATGAAACTAGAAATAAAGGATGAAAGCTGGAAAATTCACAAATATGTGGAAATTAAAAAACAACAATAGTCCTGAAAAACCCATGCATTAAAGAAGAAAAATGAGGGACCTATGTTATTCTGGACTAAGGAGAATGGGGTAGGGGCCTGGTACTTCAAAGGGAAGGGAGGTAATTCACAGAAGGAATGGAAAGAGTAAATGGTAAGAAAATGTTTGCTAGGCCATCCAGAAACAATGAGGCACAGAGAAGAATTTGTTCAAACAGGCTGTGCTAAGTTCCTCCTTGTCTGCCATACCTAGTTCATATTATACTATAATTATGGTGGTAGCTCTCCTCCTGGGACACATCTTCTAAATAAATTATTTTAGGCAGTTTGAGGTGGGGGTCAGGGGGGAAACTTCTTGAGTCTTCTTTTTCTTGAAAATAATCAGCCTAAAGAAATCTGCATACCAGAGACATTTTGGGGTGGCTAATTCTCTTCCCTTTGACACAAGCTTCTATTTATAAGATAGGTAAGTTCTGGAAATCTAATGTACAACATGGTGATTGCAGTTAGTAATGCTGCATTATATACTTGGAAGTTGCTAAGAGAATAGATCTTACTACTAAGAAGAAATGGAAATTTTGTAATGGTATGGAGATTTTAGTTAATGCTATCATGGTAATTATTTTGCAATATGTAAGTTTTTCAGTTAAACACATTGTATACCTTTAACTTAAACAACTATACATATCTCAATAAATTTGGAAAAAAATCAAATGGTTAATTGATGGACATCAAATTATAACAAGAAAAATTGTGTAAGATAAATTTTCATTTGTGTGAGGTTAAAGTAGTTTGGCATATTCCTTTAATAATGGGGGCTAGAATTCCCTAGACAATTTGAATAACTCAGAGTCAACTAATATTTAATACTCTGCATCTATCTATACTTGAGATATGCCTCTGTTAGCTAATGCTAAAGAAAACTTGTTTAAAAATATAAAGTCATGACTCCCATACAGAAATAAAAATGAACATATCTTAAACAATTTATTTTACTCATTCAATTAAACAGCCAAGCCAATGTTATAACTGGTTTAAAAGAAAAGTAAAAAAGCATCAATGTGTTTGGAATAAGGAATTGAATTATAAGTAGAGGCAAAACTAGTTTTTTCCCAGTGGGGCAAGAGGGGTGGAAAGGTGAGGAAGTCAATGGAAATTCTACTGGAGAAGACAGAATTTGTATGTTTGTTAATTTATGAAGAATTTAAAAATAGCTCAGAGAAAATGAATGTCTAGAATCTGATAACTCAGAAGAATGTGGTATATGGAGACATGCATACCTTCCATTTAAACACATTTTTTTCCCCATTATAGCCTTGAAGTACTTAAAGGTTGGGCCAAAGCTCCTCTCTCCTAGGAGAATCCTATTGCATGTTGCTTGTTCTGTGTATTACTCTAATCTGTGTTTTCATAGCTGACCTACTCTCCTTCCATCTGAAAATTCTTAAAATACATTAATATGCTAACTCTGGTTTTAGTCAAGTCTTGCATCTATTTTGTCTTTTCCGTGTGGCTCTACAATTTTGGTCAAATAAATCTTCCTCAACATCCTAATCCATTTGGTTCCTGGGCTTGAATGGCAGGAGCACAGACTGAGGTCTGATAGCTTGTCTGAATCTATTTCATTCTGAAGTTTTGAATAGTGACAGTAGGAGTGAGGATTTAGAGAGGAAGGGATAGCAACCCTAACTCAATATTTGTATCTGGTGTTTTCAGATAGTACAAGTTTGGAAAGAGAAGGGCTACCATGTTTACCTTATAGTTTAGTATCAAAAAACAGTCTTAATTCCCTTATTTTAAAGCTCTTGTACTCTTCAAGTAGTATCAATAGGAATTTCAGTTAATGGTTGAGATAAGTCCTGGAGCTTTGAGATAAAGGAGGTGCAATGGCTCCAAGGGCTGGCACGATATAGGACATAACATTCTGACGTGGCCCCTGTAAACTAGATGCTGTATGACTTGAAACCCTCTTGGTGAGCCTGGTACACAAAAGAGAAGACTCTAAAGATAGTGAACCAAGGATGCTGGACCTGGATCCTCAAAGACACCGGTGGGGTGGAAGCATGAGCCCTACAGTGATGGGGTGACGCTGAGGTACTAATGAGTAGTCTGGGTGTACCAGAGAAGATCAGGGTTAGATGAGCCCTTGGGAAGTGAAGGGAAGAGGACTGAGCTGCTTCCATAATTTGGGGGATTTGGGACTATGCATTAGATCCTATAGCAGGAATGAGCTTCATTTTATCCATTGAGAGATTTGGATCCTGGACTGTGGCAGGCTATTTTGAAGGAAGGAGGTCTTTGATGTGCAGAAGTCATGAGAGAGGATCGGGTCCTTCCACCTGTGTGACACTGACAAGGCCTAGTTTGCAGGATCCAGGGCATGAGAGAAACTTGAGTTTCATTGGTCTTTGAGGAGCACAGTGCTTTTTTGGCAAGTTGAGTTTAATTTCATTAAACTTAATGACTTTGTCTTGTTTCCAAAACACAATTCCATTTTCAGAGGCTAAGGCTTTGTCACTACTAAGGATATATACACGTGGAGTATATTTTGAGCATTATGACAATAAGGGCATAGCCTTACACAGTGATTACTTTGAAGTGATTAAAAATCACATACATAGATTTGTAAAATTTATTCACATTACTTTAATACTTTTTGTCTTTTTATGCTTTGTCATTTCTTTATGAGTGCCATGCCATGTTCTATTTATGATGATCTGCAGTAGAAACTGGAATAATATATCATTTTAATATTTATTTGTCATAAAATCCTCTTTTATTAAAAGGTACCATTGTATATAGCACCTATCTTATTTTAATGTAGTATTAAAAGGTATTGTAACTAAAAGAAAACCCTTTCTCAAATCCCTCTCATCATTTTAAAACAAAGCTTTAAACATAAGCCATTGACCTGCTCTTGTAAAAATTGCCTTGGGGAATCAGGGTGCCTGATTGCCATTGTATCCTGTCAGGCAAGTACTTCTTCAGGGACTTCTCAGAATGCACATGACAGATTCAATTGTTTAAATACGTGCTTAGTGAGTTTCTCAGATGCTTTTGTTGGATAGGACATTGTGTGTATCCTGACATTAAATCCTGTGTAATATGTTATCAGTCTTCTACAAGCATTTATCATGAAGCTGCACAGTATACAGGGTATTCATGGCCTTCTGTGCCAGTGGGTCCCCAAATTAGAACATTGAAGAACAATACTTTACATAGTCTCTTTGCAGATTCATCTTGTATAGTGAAAGAATTTCATTTGATCTTTTTCAATTAAATTTAATCTGTTAAATTTACATTTCTTATTCTTTAACAAGAAGTCTGGAAGTGTTGGTTTGCCAGCTCCGTGGTGCCATTAAGGACCTAAGATGTTTCTGTTGTGTGATTTGCTATTCTTACATATTGGTATAGCTCTAGGTTATCACAACTGCATATCAATATTCTAAGCAGTAAGGAAGGGACAGGGGTGTACTGTTTTGTCCTTTTGAAGCTTTGCCATTTTATTCAGGACTGGACACTCTCTCCCCCTTCCCCCCACTGTCTACCCCGACACACACACCTTCTGTGACTTTCCCTTAAATGGTCGCTTGGCCAGAACTGGGCTAAGTGCCTACCCCTAGATCGTTGGCTGGTTTAGATCAACCATAGACCAGAGGAGGGGCCATTCTTTCCTAAGAGTATAGGCCCTCTTGCCCTTAGAACACAAAACTCAGGGCTCTGTTAGTACGGAAGAGATGGGAAAGGTGATGACATTTGTCGAACAGGCAATGGACAATGTATGTCATACAGCTGTGGTTGGCATGTGAGGAGGAGGCGAAGGGCAAAGCAAGGCTGCAGGAAGATGTGTTGTTAGAGTACCGGCAATGCACATCGTAGAGGGATGATTTAGAGGCAGTGAGCTGAATTAGAGGGTTGTTCAGGAGAGCTTAGGTTTATAAGGGCAAAGTCATAAGTCTCTGTATTAGGCTGTGGTGGTTGGAATCAAGAAAAAGGAAGTAACCCAATCTCCTGAAGGAAGAAATGGTAGCACCTCATAAAGAAATCAATAAAAGGATTAAGAAAAGGTGATGAAAGAGTGAAAGGTGTCTCCCAAGTTTTTATCCAGGGACTGGAAGATGAGTACTGTCACACACAGCCTGTAGTCGTCAAAATGGGGAGCTGATCTGGGGCAAAGGACTGAATCCAGGCTTAGAACCCAATTCAGCACGGCAACGTTTATTGAGCACCTACCACATGAAAGCACTGTGTCGGCTAGATTCTCAGCATATGAGAAAAAAGTGAATATATATATGCTTTTCCCTTTAGAGAAAACATGAATCAGCCAATGCATGATGCTTAAGAAAATTTTAACACCTGATTGTATACTGAGCAGTTTGTGAATATGTGGTCTTTAATATCACTGGATTTTAAGGGGACTTTAGAGACAAGCAAAACAAATAATTTTATTATTAAGGCTATATCCCTTGGTGATATATATCTTGTTATGCCTATTTCAAAATGAAAATGCTGGGCAGAAGGGAGACTACTGAAATCTGAAATCACTAACAACTTGGTGTCACTGGGAGGAGAGGAAGAATTGGACGGAGTCTGGACAGGAGGTCATGAGAACTTACCAGTTCCCTATTCAGCCCCTCGGTTATCTTATTTTTAGGCCTCAACTATCTAAATTCAGCAAATTCATCAAAAAATTTGCTGCTTGCATGTGATATGGATCCCATTCAGGGAGAAGGTGTTTAGACATTTAATAGAAAAAAAAATCTTGATGAGAACAGGTATTCTCAGACAGATTAAAAAAAAAACCAAAAACCCTGACATTGTCATCAGATTTAGCTAAATGAGACTGAGACCTCAGGAGAAAACTTGAGGCAAGGCTGGGATAAAATCAGAAATACCATTTTTTTTATTGGCGTGATAAATTTAGTAAACAGCCTCTCTGCATCATTGTGAGGAAAATCTACACTAAAAGAAATCTGTTTTGATTTTAGACATTTTTTACAAGGTTATTTTAATTTAATTAATGAGAAATCATAGGTTAATTGCCTCCAGCTTTAATGCGAGGGTATTATGCATGCAGGCATATTTTATTTATATCTCGACTGTTTGATGTACACAATCAATTCAAAAAGGGATAATGAAGAGGTGTTCTGTCCTGTGTGGAATAATAATTAGGGACTCTAGTACAGAATATTTTTTATTAATTGTGCAGCTCAGTAAACATGTTTGACATAATACTGAGAAACGCATTTGCTGAACGTTAGCAATATTTTTTCTCTGCTCTTTCCTTTTGCTTTTTCTAGCTTTTTTCATATTATTTTTCATTCTGACTCCATTTTCCTAAGCCAGGAGCTCCCAGTGCCCAAAAGCCCTAACAGTTTTATTTAGAGACTTAGGGCCACCTGCTAAGTTTGTTGCATTAAGAAATTCAGGAAATCATATTATATATCTGGCTGCTGTTTCAACAAGGTTCACCTATGTTGTTAAGGAAATAGAAATCTGACTCTTTTCACAGAAAAGTAAAAACCACATCAGTGTGTAGTGCAGAATAAATAACATTAGCAAACTTTGTACGGTCTTTTGATTATTATATACTTTTAGGCAATTTTACATGTGATCTCTGGTTCCTTAGATGATGCATTTTCTTCACTAGGGGATTTGGGTCTGATATCTCAGGTCTATCCCTCCTTCATGAGATACAACCATGGATGCCTCTGTGACCAAAGTACAAATTGTGTTTCCAGAATTAACAAAGTTTTACTTTACAACTGTTTGCCGGGCTTGGGCATCAGCCAATGAAACAACATTTTCTTCAGGAAGTGATTTGAAATTCTGAATGTTCTCTCAAACTTCTGGTACATTCATTGAAAATGTGTATTTACACTTTTTGTCGTTGTGCGCAATAAGCATGTCTAAAAGTTTCTAGAATGTTTCCTCTCGAAGATCTGTATAGCCAGCAGCACATTTCAAGGGCTTGGGATATGCAGCCAAAAATATGTGTATCTTAGCTCCTCTTGCTGCTCTGGCACTTGTCTCTCTGACAAACATTTTTTTACTTTCGTGCCAACCCCCAACTCTATCACCTCACTCAAATCTTTTTGTGTAGCTGCTTTTTCTGCATTCCTCCTCTCCAAGCTTTCCATAAAGACATTTCAGCAGGTACATTATATCTTGCTAAAGCCAGTTGCTTCTAATTGCCACATGATTCAGAACTTCTGCTAAGCCACCAATGCCCAGGAATGATTCTTTCGCCCCAAGTAAGTCATGCATGTGAGATTTATAGAGAACCATATTGCTCTAAAAAATCAAATGTGAAATTTACAGCTCTGTCTCCTAATGTCCAGTTCAAATACAGCTGAGGTGAAAGTGACTAGGGTAATAACATTCAAATGTTGTCACCATCTGGTGCCTGTTTGGTGGCCCATGTTATATGAGCAGGTGGTCCTTGTGTATCTTTGAGTGACCAGCTGTCCACGTCACAAAAGCCACTGTCACATTTAGTGTTAATTGGCCTCTTGGTTGGAGTATCTGTAGAGACGCCAAAGCTTGAAGAGACCTCAGTATATTATTCCTCTTTGTTTTAAGAGCTCTGGGTCAAGGCTGACAAACATTTCTCTTTCTGCCTTCTTTTCCTTCTTTCATATATGAAAGTCTAAAAGGATCTAGAATAAATACTATCATCCAATTTACAGAACACCAGATAACATTTTGTTACAGTAGTTATTTTTAACTGACAGAGAAGTCTCACAAAGAAATCTTCAAAGGTACTTTATAGAAAAGGTCAGTTGCCTCTTTTGACTGCTTGGGAGATGATTTCTCTACCCCCAAATTAAGTATTAGGATTTTAGAAATAAAAGTAGCTTTTCCTTTATAGGTTTAATTTTTTTGATGGGGGCATGGCTGATCTATAGAGAGTGGCTACAAGGAGGACCCAGTTGGAAATGTGTTATTCTCTATGATCAACCATAGGAATTTGCTGACATTTTGACCTACACAACTGGCAGTTTCATATATTTTAACTTAATACATCTATTTTTCACTTTTCTGGGTTCTCAGGAAATATCCATTTCCTTAAGTGAAATATTCATATAAATTCTTGGCTACAGGACTGGTGTTTAAAATAAGCAGTGAATTGACATAAGTGAGGTCTTCTTTGTCACATTACAGCTTGTCTTAAGACACTATTACTGCATCTTCTACAATGATCATGCCTTCTGAATTCAGGTTACTTGCAAAGAATAAAGAGTTTCACTTGCATAAATTTTAGAATGATAGGCCCTATTGAAAGTCATACACACACGCAAATGTTGACATTTAGAGCCAACTTGTGAAAGCAAGCATTAATCTTTTTATCTTATTCCCCTCACACAGAGAGAAAGAAAACATACCTAAGAAGTTAAATGTTCCAGATGCAGTGGAAAATTTTGTGTTTCATAGTCAATAAATTGACTTAAAGTGGTTGCATCAAAATAACCCACAGGCAACTCTACAGTCCCATCTCTTTCACTAAGCCTTCCATGAATACTCCAGCCCTTGTTCTCTTTTTTTGTTCAGATGTTGTTAAGTGCCACACAATTCTTCATGCTATACAATGTAACTCTTGATTATTAACTGTCTGTATTATTTTGTTTCATATTCACATTTTGTAGGTCTCTATATTATCAGATACTTGGCATAAGGTATTGTTATTTTAATTATTTTGATTCCTTCAAGAACCTAGAACTGTGCCAGGTAAATAGGAGGAACCTATTGGTACTAAACATTTAGTAATAGCCACTGAGCAAAAGTAAAGCAGAGGACAGTGTGCTCTGTAAACAAATGTCCTAGGTCAGATTTAAAAAATGGAAATGAATAAAACAAGTCATTTGCACAATAAATGTCCTCAAGATATTGATCACTATATAAAAAGGTTAGGATTTGGCATAAATTGAGCCATTATAGGAAAAGTAAAAGTTAGACTGTCTATCTTTTATGCATTCCATTTCATAGTTCTGAATCAGAACTAACTGCATTAACAAATTATGTATGCTGAATTAGCCACATTACTCAAGTCCTGTTCTTTTTCCTCCACAGAATATTTGTCACGTGAATATTTAAATGGAAACGGGGCTGCAGATAACCATGACACAATACTTTGTCAGAAAGAGAAAAAAAGTTCATCGAGTTGGTGAGTAATCATAGACCTTCCCTACCCCATTTTACAGGCTCACGAGAAGTAGACTCTAAGAGTAGGTCATTATTAAGGAAATCGGAGCAGAGCACCTTAGTAAAATATAGTAAAATCTTAGTTATTAGTCCGTGTATGATATTTTAACTCCTTTGACAATCAAGCACTCTTTATGATAAAGAGGTTCTATTTCGTGTCATAATCCTGGAAAGAAAAATGCAGTACAGTATTTCAGCATGAAACAGAATGAATCACATCTGGCATGAGTTAAGTAAATTAAAATCAAGTTCCGAATTGCCTTATTTGAATCATCCGCTTAGGGAATTTCTTGAAAAGGCAGATTGCTGCTCTGGAGGCATGCAAAAGAAGAGTGTGGAATACACTATTTTGACTTTTTTTTTTTTTTTAGTCCTTTTCCTCAGTAAGCCCTTGTTAGGCTGAAGAGCCCTTGTTAGGTCTCACTGTAGTTGCCGGAGGGATATGTTGGCCAAGAGATTTCCCACGAAGATGGTAGGTGGTAGGGATACAACCCAGGAGAGCACAGGAGGAAGTTTAGGGAGAATTGTGTTGGCAGGCCTAGACTGCAGCAGGAAATGGAAGGCTCTGGAAAGGAAGACATGGTGGAAAAATATGGCTTGATAATAGAGAGGAAAAATGAAAATATTAAGGGAAAATCTTGAGGTCTTAAAACAATGAAATAGTTAAATAATGGAAATAAAATAAGAAACCAGTTAGGGCCTCTGGAAAAAATAAAAAGCTATGCAAGAAATAAAATATAATCACATTATACTATTTGGCTATACAGTGAACAATAGTTTATGGTCATAATTAAGCAAACACTGCCTTAATTTTTCAATGGGTAAGTCTTTTGGGATAAAAATGGACTACATATTTAGGACTGAAAACACAATGTAAATGTTATCATTTTGGCCCTGTAAAATCTGGATGACAGTGTTTGAAGTACCGAAGATGGAGAAAGAACTAAAGGGAAGGGCCGGGCAGGAATGTTTTCATAATACAGGCTGAAGAGTCAAGAGATACTGTATCAGTTGATAGAATAAGAAATAAGTAAACATATTATTTATAGTTATGAACATAACAAATGGAAAGCCTAAAAAATGGTGATGTAGCTATTGAAGTGGATGGTGAAGGATGTGGGAAGTGCTGTCACTGAGCTAACTCTTTTCTAAAAAATTTTTTATTAAGGTATTATTGATATACACTCTTATGAAGGTTTCACATGAAAAAACAATGTGATTACTACTTTTACACATATTATCAAGTCCCCACCCATACCCCAATGCAGTCACTGTCCATCAGTGTAGTAAGATGCCACAGATTCACTGTTTGCCTTCTCTGTTCTACACTGTCTTCCCCTTGATTCCCCCACACCATGTGTACTAAACATAATACCCCTCAATCCCCTTCTCCCACCCTCCCAATCCGCCCTCTCACACCCCTCCCCTTTGGTAACCACTAGTTCCTTCTTGGAGTCTCTGAGTCTGCTACTATTTTTTTCCTTCTCACTGAGCTAATTCTTATCCATTATAGTACAGAGTGGATGGCTAATACGTTTAATTCCTGAATTTATAACAGGTGTATAAACATACTATTTGTCATCATAGACATATTCATGGGAAGAAAATATTAAAAATAGTGTCCTCTGTGGGCCCATCCTAGATGGATGGGTGGTGGATTGGGTACTGTTGCTTTTCATCCTGTCCTTCCATATGAAGTGATTTCAAAATCATGTGTATATATAATTCTAATAAATATTTTTTAAGGAGCTACTGGAAAAATGGCAAACTCACTCACAGATGATATAGCCACTGCACTCATACTTGCTTCTGTGTGTAGATTTAAGCTATTCTAATTTTGTGAGGGTCAGTTCAGTACCATGTATTCCCTGGAAGAGCTCTCGGTAGATTTAGTTAATGTGCACAATTCTCCTTCCTTTCTGTTCAGCTTCTGTTCTGGTTATCAGTTTCAGGAGAGGAACTTTAAACATTATATAATAATAATATTTATATAACTCAACTTCAAAAAGGACAAAAGGAAATAGAATGAAGTCTGCAAATTTTTCATGCTCCCCACCTGCTCTATGTTGAACTTATTCTTCCAGAGCCTTCCAGAGTTACTTTATGCATAGTGAAGCAAATATGCACACATGCTTGTGTACACATATAAATTTCTGAAAACCTGTTGGATTGCAAATTTTTGGAGAGTTGAAGTTTCTGATCATTTTTAAAAGGAAAAAATAATATATTACCAGGCAATCAGAAACCCCAATTTATTTCTCCAAATTGTTATATATTAATTCACCAAGATGTCTGTATAATAAACATCAAGAACCTAAGTATTTAACAGTGAACTCATTAATGAGCATGTTTGTAAACAATGATAACAAATCTTGTGCCTCAAAATACGGTCTGTGGACCACCAGCAGCCACACTCAGAGCTTTCTGAAAATGCTGAATCTCAGACCCAGCCCAAACCTAGGCACTCATGCATTTTTCACTGAGAGACCCTCTCTCAATTTGCTTTATCACTTCCAACATTTCTTTCCTGTATGGGCAATTTCTCTAGCTCAGATTCACCTATTTTCTTTGTTTCTCCCTTAAGAAGATATTCATACTTAAAATTTGGGGAAGATGATGACAATACCACAGAGCTCGATTAGACACGTCAGCAGAGACTCAGTTCTATCTGCAGAACACCTGAGAGACAGTTGAGGCCCATGCTGATCTTCCTGGGGTCATGCATGACATTCATTGGTGCTTGCTTGTGGATTCATTTTCATTTTGGACAGGGAATCTTGAATAAAAATTTTGGCAGTCGTTATACTGACTCTTTGGAGACTGAAAGATCAGATAGCAAGAAAAATCACTGCTCCCCTCCTTCTGCTTTAAAAAAAAAATCAAATAGCACAATGATATACAGACGGTGCTATACTTTCATTGTTTCCTTAGACATCATTACATGTCAGTACATAAAGAAACTTGGTTGATCTTCTTTTATGGCAGCCAGGTACTCCATTGCGCAGTTAAGCCATAATGTAATAAAACAGACCCTTTTTTTTTGATGGACATTTAGGTTATTTTCAGTTTTTAATGATTACAAATAATGTTGCAGAAATAACTTTGTACTATATCTTTTCATATGTGTGAAATTTCTATATTTCACATATGTCTATAGAAAATCAGGGAGTAGCCAGGTCAAATGACATGGCCTCTTGGACTTTTGATAGCTACTATACCTTGTCCTTCACAGATTTACACTTCATATGAGGGAATTGGGTGGTTCCCTGCACCTTGTTAAGAGCAGTGTGTTATCAAACTTTGAAATTTTTACCATTCTGAACTGTGAAAAGATATTTCAGTGTAGTTTTAGTTTACTTTTTTGTTATTAAGATAAATCAAATTATGTTCACATATTGAAGAGGCATCTGTTATTCTTGCCGTAAGAACTATCCATTCTGATCCTTTGCTCATTTTTCTATTAGGTTGTCTGCCTTCGTCTTATTGATTTGTGGGAATCCTTTCCATGAGGAAGAGCAAATTTTTAAACGTCATTAAGTTATTTTTTTTCCAGTTTGTTATCTTTTGATTTTTCTTCTGGCCTATCTATATCAACAATTTTTATAACAACATTTAAAATATTTTATACTGCTGAATTAATTAATCTTTTCTTTCATAGGCTCTTGCTGTTCATTCTGACATGGTAAAAGAATTCTTATGTAGTTTCTTACTTGTTCTTTTGTGGTTTTATTTATTTACTTGTTAGTATATGATCCATTTGACTTTATGCTTTTTCAATATCTGAGGTATGGATTCAACGTACTGTTTTTCCCCTCAGAATTTCTCG
The DNA here is from genome assembly GCA_032199065.1 of Smutsia gigantea. Classification (NCBI taxonomy): domain Eukaryota; kingdom Metazoa; phylum Chordata; class Mammalia; order Pholidota; family Manidae; genus Smutsia; species Smutsia gigantea. Next base: position 90,434 of record JAVSCE010008878.1, read on the forward strand.
GTCATCCCAGTACTATTTACTGAATGATACATCTTCATATGAAGAGCATTTCAATAATGTGGATTCCCTAAGCCACACCCAGATATTGTTGTTATTTAGTAAATTTTGGTGGGATATCAAAAGAAAGTCCCTGGCCATTTGGATGTGCGGCCATATTTGTAAATCACAGCAAGGAGGCTCAGTCTGGAAGTGAAGGGAAGAGAACTTTGTTTTTCTTAATGAATGTTATCCAAGTGGTTGGCTGGAAGCCTACCTTTTATCTGGAAGAAGTAGTTCTTCTGCAGAAGTGGCTCTGGAATATATTTGCCTGGATTGGTTTCCACTGATAAGACACAATCAGCATGTTTATACATTGACTAATGTCCCCTCAAATGGTTCTTTGGGCTTTATATGGGTGATACAGTTAGCTTTATCTTTTCATCTAAAATATTTAAGCATATTATTTTGCAAGTTGAGTAGTATTTTTTTCCTTTGAAAACAAAGCAGCCTTCTTTTGAGGAGGAGTCAAGTTCCCTGGCCTCTTCTTTCCTAGTAAATCGGACAGGTTTAGGCCCCTTCTTGAGTTCCTGAGTTCAAATTTGAGTACATTAAAAGAACAGACCCTGTAGCACTTGGATTATTGTGTACTGTCTCTTAGTCTCACTTAACTGGCAGCAAGAGGAAGTACGAGTATAGCTACAGTTAGCACCAGTTGCTGGGGAGATGGAGTAGGAGATTTGAGAATGTTCACAAGACTCACTAACACACAGATAGCTTTTCCATGGACCTGCTGTTAAAGGCTCACATTCATTCTTGGACACATATTTCTTAGACTTAAGCACAATAAACTTACATTGGTGAAAAGTAGAGGTTTATGTACTTGCATTCTGGCAGGAGGTCTCGCTGAGATTTAGCACCATTAGTTAACATCAGGTTAATCCTCAACCCTTGTTTGGTAATGCTTGGGAAGCACTAAAAAATACTGACCTTGGACACCATCCATGGTCAAACACTCAAACTCATGACCTCGGTTCTCAAAGCCCAGAGTTTCTCCTACTCCTCTGTATGATACGATCCTTTAGGATAGCAGAGTGAGACAAAAGAAAGTGTGGGCGTGAGGTGGCTGAGGAACGAGATCTGGTCATAAGGCATCAAAGCAGTTCTAGAGACCTGGGGGCTTCTAAGAGATGGCAGAAGGGTGCCAAATGGGGCAGGGAAAGGAGGCTGGAAAGAAACCTCATGATTAAGTACTTTCTTTTTTCTCTATGTAGAAGGGCAAGTAGAACACTGCTGCATTGTATGTGACGGAGATAATTGCTCCTTCAGCAGGGGCAAAGTGTAGAGCATAGACGTGCAGAGGAAATTGCTAATGTTGTTTATATATATATTTTAAATGGTGTACTTCCTCAAGGCCTTGACCTTTCTCCACATATAGCCCTATAAATACTGAGAGGCTTTTTAATACCACAGTTCTAAGAACATGTTTAAGTTTCCTGCAGGACCTGATGCCTCTCATTTTCTTGTAGAAAAATAATGAAATCTTGCTAATTCATAATTCACAAGCTAGAATATTTGCTCAGATTTTGGATGCTATAAACAAAGGCTTATCTGGGCTTCCCAGCTTAGATTTATAAGGAAGTCTCTAAAGCATTTTGCAAACAGTACTTGGGCCTAAGAAACTGTTTAAATCGTGTCATTCACGGCAGGTCACTGCCTTGTCCTGAGGATAAACCCAATGTTATGTGCTGAGTACACATTTATAGCACACAATTGTGCGCATTTAACAAAGCTGACGTGCTTTCTGATATTAAAGACGGCTACTTATTAGACCTGTATCTCTTAACAGACCCACTCTGAGAAGTGCAGTCAGGGTTGGACTCCAAGCAGAACTTCTGTACTGAGCCCTCAGTGCCTCTTAGCGCAGAGCTGAGGAAACCAGTTGTGACATCTCAGGCAGGCTCCTGACAACTGGGCTCCAGTCACGGAGGAAGTGACTTGAACTGAAATATGGCTGGAGGCTCTTTCCCAACTCTCTCCTTTACTCTGTTCCCATGGAGCCACTGCCAGTTCTTTCCTTCCTCCTTCTGCTCCCTCAGGTGTGGGTACCAGAGGCCTCAGGCAATGCCCGTCTCCCACAGCCGGTGTGTTGGGGCTTTGTCTTCTTGCCGCCCTGGTACCAGTTCCATATCCTTACTCAACCATAAAAATCAAGGGACCTATCAGCCTTCTGAAATACCAGAAATGGTGGGTCATGTGTCACGGACTGAGCAAAATTGCATAGATCTGGCATTTCTTACTTGGCTTCCAGGCTAATGCCATTTGTGGAGCTGGAAAAATGTGGCCCCTCACAGTCACGTGTTGAGTAACAGAGTAGTCTACATGACAAGGAATCCATTTAGGAAAAAAAATAAAACATAATCCCATGTGAGATCATTTTTATAAGATTCCTCTTTAATAATCTTCTCTCCTATTCATAATATTCCTTTCTGCAGCTACTATATAAACTTCCCCCATGGGCTATGAAATATGAGGACAAGGATTTAATTTTTTCATTTGTATATCCCCATCTGGTACCATGCAGCCCAACGGACAAAACATTCTCAATAATTACCTGTTCAAGTATAAGTGAAAGACTGGGCTGGCATTTTTATTCTTACGTTTGAATTCTGAAGGCCGAATGGTGGACACTGCCATTAGCTAGACGCTCTTCGATAGTCCCTCTCAGGTATCAGTGCAGAAACTCAACAAGATACCTGCTTGGAGAAGCTCCTCAGTCTATTTCAGACATTCACATTTGGCCCGTTTCTTGGATGCCTACCATGTGCACCTGGCCCAGGGACCTTCGATACATTAGTTCATTTACCCAAGTCAACAGCCTGAGGAATAGGTCTGCCTTTCCCTGTTTGACGGAGTAAACCGAGATTTAAGAATATAACTGAAGGCCATCTAATCTTCATTAGGGTGCAGGGCCAGAATTCAAAGGCACATACCTAGAAGTTGAAAGAACTCCTGATTGGTATTATTCCTGCCTTCCCACTTTTTAAGAGCTGCCGAAGGCTTTTCCCCTGAAGGCCCGGATGGAGGAGGGAAGGATGGAAGGATGGAATGAGATGGGTGCGGGGCTCAGAGACCTCTGCTCTGTGAGGTGGTGTTTACCAGTTGCGCGTCTCATTGTCTCTTCCTAGCTGGTAGTGGCTTTCAAGATATCACTTAACGAGAACTTTTGAGAAATTACTTATTGGGTGATAATCTGTAGAATGTGGTGTAATTATTGCTCTCAAGGGCTGCCCCAAGGAGTGACAATGGCCGTATTGATGCGGTGGGTGAAGAGGACTTGAACGCTGTACCAGCTGCAGAGCTCTGGCTCCCTCCCAGGAGCTCCTGATGGGGTATTCTCCCTGATTTGTAAGACCACCTGGAGTTATTAGCCCCTTGAGGGCCCCCCCACAGTACATTATTAACCTTTTCTTTGCTCCCCAGATGCCTACCTCAGATCCCTATTCATTGTGAAACTGGAAAAACATGCCCTGTGCAGTCTGTATCGTAGACAGCAATACAACACTACTCCTACTGATCTCTAAACATAAGTGACCCAGGAAAGCCATTCCTGAACGTCAATAATCTAACATCTGTGTAATCAAGAACGGGCAGTCTGATCTCTCTCTTTTGGCTGACTCAAAATCTGTTCATTGGGCTAATCGGATCCTGGTTTTAGGCTTTGTCTTTTATAGTAAATACTATTAACAGTTTATGTTTTTGAATTAGTTTTGATGCAACTAACAGTTTGTTCCTTGAAGAGACAAGAGTTGGGTTTAAACAAGAAATGAAACCTTTAAGTCACTGGCATTCTTTTCATGTATCTTTCTCAACACCAGAGTATTAGAAATATTTTTGAAAAGGCTTTAGAATAAAGGTCTCTTCCTGAAAAAAAAATGCACTAATGAGAAAGATAGGAATTTATATTGAAAGAATTTTAAGATAAATGTACATATAAAACTTTTCACCAAGGACACACAAAATAATTGGCTGAGAATATCACCATTTTCAACGTGCTATTACACTAACAATATTACTATCTCCATGTACACTTTGAATTTTTATTACCGTGAATTCATTATAGAATAAATCACTGCACTTAAAATAAACATTAAAAGCTGACATTTATTTACTTATTTTTACCAGTTCTCTTTCTTCTATGGATGTAATGAATAAAACCAGAGGTGATCATTGCTAATTTTGACGAAGTCTGTGGAATAAGTGAGTGCTATTTTCAAAGTCGCAGTGGGTTAGAGGGAAAGAGGAGGGAGGAAAGGGGAAGCAAACCCTTGTGCATTTCCATTGGGTCTCTGGGTCAGACACTTGGCATCCTGTGTTGAATCCCACATTCTCCAGAACTATTCCTTTGGGCAGGTTTCTGACAGAAAGCTAGGATTCAGGCCCAGGTCTCTTCGGTGTCAAAGCCCTTGTTTTTCCTGCTGTCCTTCTGTGTCTTCATGGGGTATTTCTCTAAAAAGTTTGAAGGAGAGAGGGGGATAATAAGAAATCTAAATAAAAGTAACTGCTAAGTTCACAATAGTATAAATAAACCTGAACTTTAAGGTGGGGTTTGATAATAGTTTGTATATCTATGTTTTAAGTGAAAGCAAAAGAAAACTGGTTGTATAAATATAGCATCTGCCATCTACCATGAAATTTTGACAAGCATGTGAGGATCAGGGTTTAGGACTCAGCAAAGAAGAAAAATTAGAAAATACCTGAATTAGGTTCTATATGAATTTTAAAGTCAGTGGTATTTTGGTTTCAAAGCAGGGCATTTAGTCATCTTTTGGGTCTCTTCTCAAATATGAAGAAAGCCATGGAAATTTACTCCAAAAAATGCCCATTAACACATAATCATTTTTTGCATTAAGTTCTTTTGAGGGAGCCACAGATTCCTGAAAGTTTACTAATGACGCCCTTCTTTCACCTTTCCCTGGAGTTCATGGGGTCAACAGAGAAAATTTCTTTAGGTCTTATCACAGATGTCATTCTCTAAACAGACACTTTTCAATGCCTGAAAATGTAAACAAATCTTGCATTTATAGCCCAACTATAGCAGGGTCCATGTGTAGGAAGTGTACAGCTGGAGGATGAAGAGATAGGGACATGCAGGTTGGATCAGGGCTACAGTCATAGCTCACACTTACATAGTGCTTAAGGATGGTTCCTGTGTTACAGTCCTTTCCTCCTTAATCCTCACAGTCACCATGCAAGGATGCACTGAGAGGCTAGTAAGGTGTCCGTGGTTTATAGCCCAAGAAGGGGGGAGGGCAGGATCTGAACCCAAGGACTGAGTGCTGACACTATGCTCTTCATTGTGACACCACAGACCTCTCTAGGCTGCTTCAAAACACAGGTTTTGATACTCAATTAACGCATTTGCAAATTCATTTGCTATGGATGGCTGGAATTTGGCCCTTAGCTGCAGTTCCAAGAAAATGTTATAAGTGAAGAAAATTGAAAATTCAGTTACTTGAAATCTCAGAATATCTAGATGTTTGGCTGCACATCTGACAGACTAGATGTATTAGATTTCTATGAGGTGTTGGGCTTTGCATGCATAGGTGGCATTCAATAAAGAGTATCAAATTTCCAGGTCAACTGACTTGTGGACCCAGGCAGTATTCTCTGTAATAGTCCCCACATGCTCCTCTATCCTTACGTAATAAATGCTAGCATGGCATTATGAAAATTTTAAATGACAGATAATTTCTATCTGCTAACAGGTTTTCAAAGTTAAGTTAAGAATCATGTTCCTTAGTAAAAAATAATTCCTTTACAAATATTTCTAGACTCATGGCTAGAATCTGAAGCAAAGTCTACACTTTAGCACTAGGAGGTATATAAAAGTTTCCTAATCACCCAAACCTGTGAGCTCATCACTAAGACTTGGTCTGTAAAGTCTTTAGGAAGGCAGGTTTCTTATAAACTTTTGATTAAGTGATAGTTGTGAAAAGAAAAAAGGTGGTGAAACTGGATACATTTAGTCAAAATAAAAATGACTTCCTTATTTCTGAGTAAGTGAAATATACCATTTTTATAAGCATTTATGAAGAGAAATAGAATCAGGTCATGGTGCCTTTCCTTGTTCTCCACTGGAAGTTACTACTCAGGCACTGTGTTTTTACCTATTTTATCAGACCTTTCATTCTTCCTTGTACTTTATTTAGATAGCAGTTTATCAATGCCCACTATAGTCTTAGCTTTTTTAGATACTTAAGCCATGTCGTTATTTATCTTTGAACCCAAGTCCTCTGCCCTGCCCCTTTTCCTGCACCAATTTCTGCTCCACTTGGGGTTTTGTACTCACAGGTGTGCCATGAATATCTGAGATTAAATTGAGTGGTCCAAATATCAACTCAGGAATTTTAACCCATTTGTACAAATTATTCAAAACATTCCCTTTCCCACTTGGGTAGTGGGAACTTCAGATGACTGCTTACTTTTCCTTTACAGATGTCCAAACCAAAGCTGTTACCACCTCATAATCCACCTTGATTACCACCATCATTACAGTCTCTCTCAACTCACTGTACACCCATTTTGGTGGCCTTTACGACACCTCCTCTGTTGATGTGCAAGTTTTGCTTAAGTAGGCATTAATCTAAAGAAGAAAGTGTTCGTTTCTTAAATGAACTAGAGAGCATAGAAATTTGGAAACTTCTCATGGTGCAGAGAGATGATGAGCAGAGTCCTAAGAGAATTTCACAAAGTGGTACTTCTTCTAAGCCAACTGTTCCTCCATGCCATGGTGCTTTTGTGCATTTCTTTTTCCAGCCTCTGTCCCTTCTGTTCTCTCTTCTTTTTCTCTTTCTCCTTTCCTGTTTCCTTCACTATTCTTTCCCTTTCTCCTTTCTTTTGTGGAGAAAACCATTCAAAATCCTTCAAGTTGTGGTTTGATTTTAGAGCTTTTTATTGGCTTATATTTTTGTGTGGTTGGGGGCATGTGAAATCTTTTTCTTTTTTAAATGTTTATACTATTTCATTACTTTTATATTATAGAGTTTTAGGTATCTCCAAAATGAAATGCAAAATTCACATGAAGCTTTAAAGACATTTTCTTCTAAAGTTATCTTTGGACTACGTATGCTTCTTTTTTTGTTGTTTTGGGATATTTCTGTGACATTCTTGAGAAGTATTCAAAACCTCTCTGATAAGGCAAGCTTTTTTTCCAAGCTTACACCTTCATCTTATGTCTCTCAGGCCCTCAGTGGATTCCTACAATTCCCTACTCAAAGTCCCACTGATCTTTGGGAGGCTCTGGGGGGTAGGTGGGGGTAGCTGGGCTGAACGTATAGTAGTGTGCTGGGGTGCAATACGTGTGTTGGAGCACCGTTGTAAGGGTTCTTGTGAGTCAGTTTTTAGCATTTCTTCCTAAGTCTTCCATCAATGAAATCAAGTCAGTCCTTGAAGCTGACCATGGTGGTGTATTTAAATCACAGAAAGTGGCAAGGGCTTCAAACGGGTTGAGGGCTGGTTGTTGAGTATGTATCAGCACACACTGTATAGTTGGGGCTTGATCTACGTTGTCTTTCTCACCTTTGCTTCTAGTGCTGTCTCACCAGCTCTTATGCACTAGTTTCTGGGGCTATGCAAATGTTAGCTCTACAGAGAGCCGTGGAGAAGGGAGCTAAAGCCCAGAGTGATGAACGATTTACAAGAATCACGATTCTAGTTAGATGCAAGGCTTGGACCACAATCCAGGTTTCCCCAGTCCCAGGTAGGTTGTGTTGCTGTTCTTCAATTCTGCCTCTCATGACTTAAAAAAATCCTAGATGGTAAATATTCCATTGTGATTCGATTCAGAAAACATTGCAGGGTACAGAATAAAATGCTAGTTCTAATAATATTAATCTTTGCTTCTTTTTCTAATGTGAAGAATAAGAAAGATCAGAAAAATGGAAAATGTACAAGTATTGGTAAAAAAAAACAGCTCTAAGTAAATTGTGTTAAGAGATGCGTACTTTTAAACATTTACCATCCTCATCTGTCAACATTGAAAGGAATGTCTGCCTCTAGTTCTAACAACCTGAAGCCAAAATGACACAAATTTTTTCATGATTTTAATGGTTTCATCCAAATCACTTACTAAAGGAAAATGCAACATCTTTAGCAAGAAATAGAAAGATAGAGGGCAGCATGGGACCAGAGTACTAGCTGCCCTTCAGAAGAGGGCTGCTTAGCTTGCACCTCGGAGGAGGTAGCAGAGAAAGCAGAGGAGCAGCAGATGTGCCCACATCCTCTCCCCCACCTCACCAGAAGGAAAGGCAGTGTGCAGATTGGACAGGAAAAGTGTGCAGTGCTGAGAAGATATTATTTTTAGAGTCTACAAACAAGAGAACTTACCGGGAAGAAGGTTTTTTCTTTCTTTCTTTCTTTCTTTTTTTTTTGCGGGTCCTTCCAGCCCCAGTAATTAGCCAGGTCTGGCAGCCTGAAAGAGAGGCTCGTGGTTCTCGATGAACGCCTGCTTGCACGCGGGTGTGATTTAGCGTGCTGCCGAATAAACACAACTCGGGGACGGGGAGGGATAACCACCAGCCTCAGCAGAAAGAGAGAGCCTATGAATATGCCAGGGGGCCCATGGCAGTGATTTCATTCTGCCTCCCCAGGCCTGCTGACGAGGTGGGACAGGGCAGCTCCCCTGCGTCACCGCAGAAGGACCGCCGCCGCAGCCGCAGCCCCCGCCGCGGGCTGTCACCCCGCGGCCGCCCCCGGGAAGGCCGGCCGGGAGGCGAGGCAGCCGGAGGCCGAGGCGCTGCCCACGCGGGTCCGCCTGCGTCCTCCTCCCGCACCGTTTTCTCCCGCCACCTCCTCCTTCTCCCTGTCTCTCTCTCACCCCCTGCTTCCTCCCCACTCTATTTCTATCCCTTTGCTATTTTGCAGTTTCTAGAAAGAATCTTTTTCTTGCTGGCAGAGAATCTGTAACAAAGGAGGGATAGGAGAGCTAGCTGCTGCTGCGGGGAGGAGAGAGCTTTTCCCCGCAGGAGCGTCAGGGCATGAACACTGGTTAGGAGAGCAACGAGAAAACCCTGGGGAGGGGGGTACATAGGCGGGACTGTGCGGAGGGGAAAAAGGATCTTCCTAGGGAACTCTCCTGAAACAGTTCAGGGGCTGGCACAGAGCTATTTTCCCGCACCTAGTTTTCTTTTACTTGAGGAAATAGCAAAGACAATTTTCCCAGGCACCTCCCCGTCACCCTACTGTTCATGGCTCTTTCCTCTGGCCCAGGCTGCCTCTCTTTTTCTTTTTGCTCCCAGACATCCGTTTGCCCTTGACATTATGTCTCCTGTCCCAAGGCCTGCGCCTTCAGGCTGCGTTCATTCCTGGCTGAGGCTGACAAATGGAGACACAGTCGCACCACCCGGATTGGGCAACTACCTGAACCACGACTTCTGATGGCTGCGTTATCGATCTGCCTGTGGACCGTCTAGAGAAATGGAAAGGATGAATGATTGTGAAATAAATTTAGTAGTCCTCCTTGGCATCTTCCTCTTTGTCTCTACTCTGTTAGTGAATGCTACAGCTATTTATTTAGTCTTTGCAATTTTCAGGAAAGGGAGGAAGTCAAGAAGGGGTTTTAAGGTCCTGTTTTCCTGAATGGTCTGCCCCGGAGCTGCATCGATCTCAACACTATACATCATGGTAATATTTTTATGAACAAGTATTATACTTGTGAGATACCACCACTCTTTCAAGGTATTTTATAAATCGAAAAAGATACACAGACACACAAGTATTACCCATATTACTTAAAGCCAGGTTCATTTCCAGAATTAGAACCGTCTTGGATGGAAGTTGTTCATTTTTCTTGGTCTGCATATTTACACCAGTTTTCCAAGTTTGAAGGAAGTCCCAGTGAAGGTTGGTTGGTAGGCTGGCAAACCATGCCTTTCATGTATGGTTACAGAGATCATATGCAGCATTGCTAGGTAAGAGTAACACTGCAAAAAACACCAAAAACTTGCATATGTGCATGATTTCATGAGTACTGGTCTGCATCCTGCCCCAGTTAATGTTGAGTTGATTTAAAACGAGGATTTTGTAACTTGCAGTTTTGTATTTTTTCTGTTCTTCTTTTTCTATTTGAACAAATTATTCAGAAGAATACCCATTGATAAGGAAAATACTTAACATTGGCTTGGATTATGTTTAGTTTTGTCTAACTGCCTGTAGGTCATGGACTTTCTATGGGAGGTGTCATTGCTGTTCGTCATCTTTGTACTCTCTTAATAAGCCTGGCGTGGTGTTTGTGCATAGTACTGTAGAATAATTCTTAGCTGAAAAAATATCTGAAGCATATTTTAAGTATTTCATCTTCATTAAAAGCCATATTTAGGAATTATGGAGTGGAGAGGGAAGACAGGAAGGGAAACGCCTAAAAATGTGCTTAGCCTGGTAATAAATCTAATTCCAAATTTTTACCGATAGTTCCTTTTACTTATTATTATTTAGAAGAGAAAATATATGAATCACAAAATAGGCAGAATCAAGTTAGGAAATTAAGCCTCCTTAAGAAAAACAAATGAACAAGGACACTCATCAGGCAAATAATGAGAAAATCAGCATTTTCAAGCATATGAATGGTAAGTGCTGAAGAAATAGCTGGAATTTCTACTTTCGTAGTACAAAAGAGCAAAAGGAAAGACACTTGATAAATCTCTTTTTCTTATAAGCTTTGGAAATGATACATATCCCACTCACCAAGCAATTTTTTTCCTCAAAGTGAGAGAAAATCCAATGACCAAAAAAGAAGAGGAAAACACACACACACACACACACACACACACAGTGAACGTGATAGCCCCCAAAAGCCGAAGATGAAGGCCTAAGGGGAAGAAGGCAGACTGAAGACATCAGACAATGAAATAATGAAGTGAAAACATAAACGGTGGCCCTTGGCTTTGTGCTCATTGTGGATGGTGGAGATCGTTGCCTACAGAGGCATGGCCTTGCTAACCCTGACGAAGTGCATGAACTGTTAATATATTTTATTAAAAGATTCAATGGCAGCATCTCTGCCTTCATGCCTAGGTAGTATTTAGTATTTTTCTTCTTGCTTTTACTTTCCATCTATTCCTTGCCAATCCATGTCTATGATCCTCCTGTAAGATAGAAATAATGTCTGCTTATGGTGAATGGATCCAGGGCTTGTTATACATTGAAGAGGATGTTAGGTAATGCTCTGAGCTTTAGTTCCCTTACTGTTAGCAATTTGATTATGGTGCACCTCGATGTAGTTTTTCTCATATTTCTTATGTTAGCATTCCATTCAGCTTCTTGCAGCTGTAGGTTTATAATTTTCACCAGGTTTGGAAAACATTTTAACCATTATCTCTTCAATAATAATAATAACAAATAAGAAAAAATAAATTTTGTCTCCTGCTTTCTTTCCTTTGAGAACTCCAATTATACTTAGGCCATTTGAGGGTTTTCTACATCACATTGGTGCTCTGTTCATATTTTTGCCAGGCTTTTTTCTCTCTGTGTTTCATTTTGGGTTTCTCTTGCTATGTCTTCAAACTCATTAACCCTTTTTTTCTTCATTTTCAAATCTGCTGTGAATCCTACCCTTTATATTCTTCGCCTGTGTCATTGTAATTTTAATCTCTACAAATATGATTTGGATCTTTTTTATTTCCTCTATCCCTCTATGCCTCTAGCTTTTTGAACATATGGAATATAGTTATAACCAAGGCAGGAGAGGCTAAAGACCTGGCTGAGGGAAGTGTCTGTGGAATTGGAGGGGAGGGGAGATTGAGGATTCATGTGGGAAACTGGAGTCGGTGGCAGTTTGACGCTGACGGATACACACAGTGGAGTCGGGAAAGTGGAGTCTGTGTGAAGGACGGAGGTACTGTATCACCTCCCTGCTCTCTTCTGCTGTACCAGTTTTTCTCTCCCCACTAGAATATAAGCTTCCCAAGAAGCTTTTCATTCACAATCTGTTTGTTCACTGCTGAGTCTTCATAACCAGACTATTTCCTGACAAATTCAATTCCTGTTGAAAGAATGATTCAGATTTTGCAAAAGCTGTTCAAGGACCAGAGTGTTGCCTGGACACTCCCCACTTTGGTGAACTTTCACCTCCTTGTGGGTGTTCTGCACCCCAAAGAAAGGGGTGGTGTTCTGTGTCCAAACTTTAATCCATTTTCTGTGCATACCCATGCTGCTCATGCTGCCTTTTTGCAGCAAACTCAGAGGTCGAAAGGAATTGTATGCTAGAGGAAGAGGTTGAAGAGATAAAAACTCTGATTAGACTTGCACCGTGAGGCTTCCATATTGCATTTGAACAGCCATAGAATGTTGGGACTGGGCCTGTAGTAATTAATGATTGTAATAAGTAATATTTATTGAGAGTCTAGTACATGTTAGGAACTCTGCTTAGCCCTTTAGATGGATTATGCATTTAATTTTTGGAACAACTTTGTTTTATTGAATCTTTACAACCAACTATTATTTTTATCTCCAATTTAAAAATAAGAAAACTTCTGCTCATAGGTGTTGTACAACTTAAAATGGTCCCACAGCTAAGAAACCACCTGCTGGTTTCTAATTACAACTAAGGAACCGGAGTTAGGGCTGAACAGAATGTGCATGGTGTTGGGCGAGAGGCTAGTCCAGGAGGTGAAGACCTAGGGAAATTCTTTATCCTGTGTATTCTCATTTTCATGTTCCTGCTTGTACCTGTGCAGATGCTTTCTGGACAACACAGATAATAGCCGATTGAGATACCTTTGCTTGTCATTCTAAATTCATCACCCAGAAGGCAGGTGTTTCAATAATAGCTCTGAGTTAAAGGGAGGTGGTGACTGATTACTCAGCCAATTCATGTCCTTGGCATGAAAAAGTCAACTTCCTGTGACACTCTGGGTTCTTAGGCATGAACCCAAAACAATGATGCCAGATATGTGTGCTGCTAGTTGAGCTCAAACTCATGGTTCCAGAGAGCGGAAGGTCAACGCACTAAGACAGATTCATTGGAATTAAGCTGGCTTCTATCATAAAGCTTCATATAAATATTACACCCAGCTCTATAAGACAACGTTTGGTTTCTGAACTTATTAATATATAATGAGGATATGATGTAATTAATATCGTTTGTTTTGATTTTCTGTTAAATCCGCTTTAGCAATAAGAATGCAAGGTAATTATTCAGAAAGCCTTTTCAACAAATGTCAGTTTTCATTGATTAAAAATCAAGTCAGTGCTTTATTTGAAATGATATTTACAAGCATGCTTTAAGCTTAAATGAATAATTCTTAGGTTATTGAACTGCAAGTTGTCTGCAAAGAATTATCTACTCCCCCCCACCCCCCTTCTTTCTGCACTAAGGCTTGCTGTCAAATAATAATAGAGGACAAACCAGAGAGTGTGGAGAAGAAATGTCATGAATTTGCGTGAAGGGTTTAATTTTCTCTATGTAATGTTGAAGCCACAGTTTCCCTCCTCTGTGGGTTGTAGAATTTCCAAAACCTAAAGTTTTGGGGAACCAGAGCCAAATACCATCGCTTGGGAAGGACTTGAATCTGTTTATCACTCAGCGATCTCAAGTTTCTCTGTTTTCCTGGGATTCTGCTGCAGTGAGTGGGGGTTACGCTTAGCCGACTCCAGCATTTATTTTCACTCTAAAATGGCTTTTTTCCCTACATATTTCTTTTTCATTCTTGTACATAAAACAATGGGAAAGTAGTCTGTCATCTGTTATTCAGAGTCGTGCTGAAGGTTATGTGAATTCAGAGCCATTTGTTTTTTCAGGGACTAAAAGAATGTGTACAACGACAACCCTAACAATTTAGACTGTGCTTTATTCATATTTATAAATAGACATGTACATATAAATAAAGCCACCAAAAATTATGCACTGCATGGATTTTAAAATAAATAATGTTCTTCATGTGAGTAGCTCTAAGAAGTATTCCAACAAAATGACAAAAATCCATTACTATATGCTCTGTTTATTCACTTACTCATTATCCTTTGTACCACTCTTGCAAGTGCTTTAGACATGGCAACAAAAAAGTCACCCCAAATCCCTACCTTGTGGAACTCACATCTGAGCCAGGGAGACTCACATTAATGAGCAAACTTGAGAAGTATGGAGTGTGTCAGATAGGGAGAGACACCATCCAGGACAATGGAGCAAGGAAGTGGGTGGAGGAGCTGGGCAGGGAAAGAGTTTCTGTTTGCAATTAGGTCATGAGGAAAACCTTACTGAGAAGGTGATAGTTGAGTAAAGTCTTTAAGAATGTGATAGAGTGAGCCATGTGGGAACCTGGGGTAAGAGCATTTCAGCCTTAGGGAACAGAATGTGCAAAGGCCCTACTGTGCTGGGTGGCTTGCTATGGAAGAAGAAAAAGGAGGCCAGTGTAGCTGGCATAGGGTGTGGGGGGAGAACAATAGGAGACAGAAGGTCTAAATGGGGACTCAATGAAATACCTAGTTCTTGACAAGCTCACATCTGTCATAAAAGGTAAATGTTACAAGAGCTTCAGGCAAAGAGGGTACTGATCTGAAGGGCAACTCATGCCCTTTCCGAGTCTTTCTCTGTGATCTCTAGCACTAAGCCACTGCATCAATGGCCATCACAATCTAAACAGGATGACTTCTGTATCTCTGAGTTCTTGAATCTGTTTAGAATTTTCCCAAGTCATGTCAACTAGGCCCACATAGACTGGTAATTTTTTTTAAAGAGAGAGGTGAATAGGGAGAAAAAATATCAGAGATAAGAAGAATGACCATTTACTTGTAACTGAGAGCAGTGTTGCGTATAGATGTATGAGTTAAAGGTGACAGGGTTTTCAGATGCAACTGTGAGTTTTCGTCTAAGTTATATTTTGGTAATTGTCTTGAACAATGGACTAAATTTTAAAATACCACATTCCTGATTTCTGACCCTCAGAATGTTCTATCTCTTCCTTTCTCTTTTCTTGGGTTCTGTTTTTAATGGCAGGAGAAAGTCAAGTAATATGTTTGGTTGAGTGACTAGATTAAGGTGGTGGGGTGGGGAGAGAGGAATGGAACTAGACTTTATTTGATATTTGCTCTGGCGAGGCACTGTACTAGGGATTTGCACATTACCTTCTTTGGTCCTCACTGCTCTCTGAAGAAGGTAGGGAAACTGCTCAGCTCTCTAAACAGTCTTCTCTGTGCTCTGACCCCATCATACACCCATGGATGGGGATTCTACTAATTGATAAGGTAGAGAGTATGAAGATGTCAAAATCAGGATCCACATCTATTAATATTCACTAAGGGAAAACTGCAATTCAGTTTTCTCATCACAGAGACCACTCTCCAAGTTCCTTAAGGGATTGTAACCACCGTCTCTCTCCAGCGTGAGGGAGTACTGCTTTCTTAGGTTAACACTTGGTCTGCCAGAAACACAAATCTTGGAAATATTCAAGACCCAACCAGTAAATAATCAAAAAGTTTGCAATCAGGGTAGATGAAAAAAAGGAAATTGAAGACCCTTAGTAATTCTATGGCATCAGAATATTAAATTTCTGTAATAACAAATTACGATGTAATGAGGTCACATTAGTGGAATAAGAGGCCCAGATGCCTCAATGATTTAATCTCTCTTCACATAAGCTTGCATCGAATTTTAATGAGTATTTTGATTGATAACATATTTAGTTCAAAATAGGTCTTTGAAGACAGCTGTAAGAGTATTAACATTTAAAAGATGCTATGATAGAAATTCATTTCATTAAGTAGCTGATAAGAAAAAATGACTGTATAGACCTGTCAGTGTCAGACATACTGCTATGACCCATCTACTCCAATTGAGAAAAGGGACAGTAACATACCTTTATTGGACTATTCTTTGAACCCTAGAGGAGCTCACTCTCCTTATTTAAGAAGGAGCTAAGTTTAAAGACCAGTGGGGCTTATGCACACAAGACCCATGGGAGTGTGGCAAATCGAAGAACATTTCTTTAAGGGCCTGTGGCAGACTCAGGCATCCCAGGGACCAGGGCAGAAACAACCCTTTGAAAAGTGCCCAGAGTTAACATGAAACAGACTGATTTTCTAATTTTGCAGTGTTGGTCTAATGGACTAGGGCCTGCTAGGACAGATCCACAGAGGTTGGTGAGCAATATCTTACTCCTTCCCCTTTTCCTTGCTAAAGCCAGCAAGCACCATCATCTACCCCACCCTTTCACACGGTGCCATTATGATGCTCCAGCTGGCAGGTGCCATCTTTCCTGCTCTCCTGTCTTCCTGAACCTGGAAGGTGCCATTTTATTTTCCTTTTGACTCCTTTTTCTCTTTTTCTATTCCTTTCCCCCTCTTTTTGGCAAGTACCATCTTTGTATTCCTCCTCTGCCTCACTCCAGCCAATGAGCAAGATCTCCACAGTCTCCCAAGGAAATGAAGACACAAATAAATGGAAAGATATTCTGGGATTGTAGATTAGAAGAGTAGTAGTAGTTACATTATTGGGAGAATTATTGTAATGTTGTCAAAATGTTCATACTGTCCAAATCAATCTACAGATTCAGGGCAATCCTTATCAAAATTCCAATGGCATTTTTCACAAAAAATAGAACAAATAATCCTAAAATTTGTATAGAACCACACAAGATATTGAATAGTAAAAGCAATCTTTAGAAAGAACAAAGGTAGAGGCATCACATGCCCTGATTTCAAAGTATGTCAGAAAGCCATAGTAATCAAAACAATACAGTATTGGCATAAAAAACACTCATCATTCAATGGAACAGAATAGAGAGTCCAGAAATAAACCCACTCTCATATATGGTCAATTAATTTACAACAATGGAGGCAAAAAAATACAGAGGGATAATGATCTCTAATAAACGATGTTGGGAAAACTGGACAGCCACATACAAAAGAATGAAACTCAACCACTATCTTACACCATACACAAAAATTAACTTCAAATGGATTAAAAACTTGAATTAAAAAAATAAAACCATAAATCTCTTAGAAGAAAACATAGGCAGTAAACTCCTTGACATAGGTCCTGGTACAGATTTTTTGGATTTGGCACCAAAAGCAAAGCTAACAAAAACAAAATAAACAAGTGGGACTATATCAAACTAAAGAGCTTCTGTGCAGAAGAGGTAACCATCAGCAAAATGAAAAATCAGCCTACTGAATGGGAGAGAACATTTGTAAATTTTATATCTGATATGAGATTAATACCTAAAATATATAAGAACTCACATAACTTAATAGCAAAAAAAAAATCATATTAAAAATGACAGAGGATCTGAATAGACATTTTTCTAAGTAAAGTAAACAGATGGCCGACAACATTGAAAAGATGTTCAGTATCATCAGTCAGGGAAATGAAAATCAAAACCACAGTGAGATATCACTCACACCTGTTAGAATAGCTGTTATCAAGAAAATAAGAAATAACAAGTGTTGGTAAGGATGTGGGGAAAAGAGAACCTTGTGCACTATTGGTGGGGATGTAAATTAGTGCAGCTACTATGGAAAAGAGCATGGAGGTTTCTCAAAAAATTAAAAATAGAGCTACCATATAATCCAGCAATTGCACCTCTGGGTATTTATCTGAGGAAAATGAAAACACTAACTTGAGAAGATTATCCAACCCTCATGTTCACTGTAGTGTATTTACAATAGCCAAGATATGGAACCAACCTAATTGTCCACTGACAGATGAATAGATAAGGAAGATGTGGTACATATACACAATGGAATGTTATTCAGTCATTAAAAAGAATGAAATCTTGCCATTTGCAACAACATGGATAGACCTTGAAGGCATTATGCTATGTGAAATAAGTCGGACAGAGAAAGATAAATACTGTATTATCTCATTTAAATATGGAATAAAAAAAACCCCTCATAGGTACAGAGAACAGATTGGTGGTTACCAGAAGTAGGGGTGGGACATTGTACCCAAAATCATCTCTTTGATATGCTAAATATTTATTTTCTAATAATTATTCCCCTTTTGAGTCTTCATATCTCCTGGTCATCGTTCTCTGGACATTTTCCAATTTTAACAAATAGGCTTTTTAACTTTGAGTCTAGGAATTGGTCTTATAAGTATAATGGGACTCTCCTAGTTCTGACTTTATGCCTCTATTAGTGCAAAAAGCTATTAGATAAGCTGATAGTTTACTAGATTGGATAGTAGGCTCAATTAAAGGTTTCAGAGTGAAATTGTCCATTTATTTTGCCTAGAAATGCCTTGACTCTGGGGTTATATTTCCTGCGGAGCTACTGAAGTTTTAGCTTCAAGGCCCTCTTGCATGGCCCCTGTCAAGGCCCTGAGAGAGCCTTAGAAGTCCATTCTACACTCATGATTTTGTAAATTTTGCAAAAGTAGGATATTTTACTATCTCTTACCACCATGGTTTAACCTTTGCTTTCTTCCCCATGTTGGAATAACTATGGACATTTTTTTTCTATTAAATACTATTTTTTTTATTTATAATAATGTTTTATTATAATGGGTTTATTGATATATGTTTTTTAAATTAAGGTATCATTGATATACAATGAGCAACATTGTGGTTATTAGATTCCCCCCATTATCAAGTCCCCACCACATAACCAATTGCAGTCACTGTCCATCAGCATTATAAGATGCTATAGAGTCACTACTTGTCTTCTCTGTGATATACTGCCTTCCCTGTGCCCCCCTACATTATGTGTGCTAGTCGTAATGCCCCTTAATCCCCTTCTGCCTCCCTTCCCACCCATCCTCCCCAGTCCCTTTCCTTTTGATAACTGTTAATCCATTCTTGGGTTCTGTGAGTCTGCTGCTGTTTTGTTCCTTCAGTATTTTTTCTTTGTTCTTATACTCCACATATGAGTGAAATCATTTGATACTTGTCTTTTTCGGATTGGCTTATTTCACTGAGCATAATACCCTCTAGCTCCATCCATGTTGTTGCAAATGGTAGGATTTGTTTTCTTCTTATGACTGAATAATATTCCATTGTGTATATGTACCACATCTTCTTTATCCATTCATCTACTGATGGACACTTAGGTTTGTGGAGCATCTTTTCATGTGCCTGTTGGCCATCTAAATTTCTTCTTTGGAAAAGTGTCTGTTCAGATCCTCCGCCCATTTTTTAATCAGCTTATTTGCTTTTTAGTTGTGGAGGTGCGTGAGCTGTTTATATATTTTGGATGTCAACCCCTGATCAGATGTGTCATTTGTGAATATATTCTCCCATACTGTAGGATGCCTTTTTGTTCAGCTGATGGTGTTCTTTGCTGTGCACAAGCTTTTTTAGTTTTATACATTCCCACTTGTTCATTTTTGCTTTTGTTTCCCTTGCCCGTGGAGATATGTTCATGAAGAACTTGTTCATATTTATACTGGAGAGAGTTTTGCCTATGTTTTCTTCTAAGAGTTTTATGGTGTCATGACTTACATTCAGGTCTTTGATCCATTTCGAGTTTACTTTTGTGTATGGGGTTAAACAATGATCCAGTTTCATTCTCTTACATATAGCTGTCCAGTTTTGCCAACACCAGTTGTTGAAGAGGGGACATTGAACTAAGGAGGACCTGAATTGAGAATATGTTTAGTTTCAATTCAGTGGGATAAATCTGTGCTTTGCAGTCATTTCACGTTTACTTATTGCAACTGGACACTTTTATGTATAGTTATTTCAAGTTGACCCAGGTAAGGAATGAGATCCAGAAATCCTTCTCTTTCCCTTGGGGCCACTCACCAGCATTAAAACCCAATGGAAGGATCAGAGGTCATACACCAAGTGACTGTTTCCTAAATCTCCTAGACCCAGAAGCTAGTCTTTTCAATCATGCACGTACAATTGTAGCAAATTATTTTGCTCTTATTTACACAGTTAAATTCTTTATTGTGAGATATGTACTTGGAAATATGATTTATAAAATTAGCAGAACATATATGCTTTTTCTTTTTTGATGGACTTACAGAAAATAGAATTTATCAGATGTTCTGTGTCTGCAGTATTCAAACTTGTAACAGTTACAGTGACCAGGTCTTAAATAAGAAAATGATAGCTATTTCCCCAAATTTGACAATAATGCTAGAATTTATGTGACAGTAAGTGTAATGAGTTATGAGATCGGGAAACTTTCTTCAGTATAAATAATGAAAAACAAATTTGATCAACTAAATCCATAGATTGAAATATCTTTTCTCTTTAGAAAACATTACAAAATTAGTGTCATAAAAGAGGTGATTAAAGAGTGTATAGCTAAAGAACCTGTAGAAAAGCTGTATTACACATGTATGTCAGGTAGTAAGTGAATATAAACATTATATTATTTTTCTAGTTTTGATGTTTTTGGTACTTATCAGTTTTTAAAGTTTGCTTCTTGTGATTCCTCTTCACTTAATAATCATTTATTATTTAAATAGTAGTTAAATTTTGTGTTGTAACTTTGCATTCTGTAGGTTTCAGGCCCACAAAATCTGGAAACATCCTTGCTTACAGCAATCTTATTGGTGAAAACCATCCAACACTCAAAACCAAGATCAAATGTCACTTCCTTTATAAACTAGTTCCTGAAATCCTAGTCTGAAACCTAAAGGTGAGAACTACTTTAGAATCGTCAGTGCTTTGTTTTTACACCTTAAAACCATTATCAAAATGTGCCTGTTCCCTCTCTGAGTGTTCTTCATTATTTGTATTATTACCTGTCTTCCTTATTGGTGAAATGCAAGTCTTATTTGCAGAAAAAGTCAGATCTGAAGGGCACTGGAACCTGGAGGCTAAGGTAGCCATCTGGGTTCTCAGGGACATACTCCTGAGCAGAGTTTCAGGTAGGCAATGATCTAGAGGCTGCCAATGTCTAAGGGGTCTCGATGATGTCCCATTGGGTCGGTGGATCAGAGGGGCACTGATCTTGAGCTGATCATAAGCAGTGAGCCAAGCAGATGGTCATTATCAGGCAGTTTTTAACACTACTCAAAAAGGCTCCAGTAGAAGGGTTAGAATTTAGAGGTAGGAATTATCTCCCAAGAGACAAAAATATGCAAGGCCAGGCATCAGCCTTAGAGAAATTATACAATAGGCAAGAATCTTAGTGTCTTAATCGTTGTACTAGAAGGATCCTAATTCTTAGCAGGAGAGCAAAGACTTACAGCAACAGCCCCAGGTGGGCTAACTTAATTGTCACCTACATGCTTTGAGTTTCATATTTGCTAGAATAGGTAAGCGCAGAGCTGGGGAGGCACTGAGCCTGCTCGTAGGGGTTGACTAGGCAGCTCCCTGAGGAGGGCACTGCGATTGAGGAATATGCCAGATAATTGTTTGCAGTGTTCTTTGAAGGCAGGAACTATGGGTTCACTTGACTCTTCCTAGAAAAATGTTGAGCACAGGTACATACTCGTGAAATTAAAAAAAAAGGGGGGGGGCTGGTTTTTAGACATCTCTCCAATGGATACTTGAGTTTGTCACTGCTCTCCTTAAAATGTGCTTCCCAGAAATCAACAACTCTGGTGTGTGACAGTAGATATTTTTGCTTCTGTAGATCTAGCTGCTGTACTTTATGAATGCTATCGGAGATTATATCATCTTTTGTGACATCTATGGGTATTGGTTCTTTAAGGGCCATTAGCACCTAATAAGTTTATAGTTAACTAAAATCTCTTTGTTTTCCATAAGGTCTAATTTCAACATACCTTCCATAAGGTCTACCTCAAAAATACAACTGCTTTCTTCAACCAAAATACAGGATTTTATATTTACATAGGTTAAATTTTATCTTAAAGGCTTTTGTTTGAGCATTATAGAATAAGAGGGTAATTATGAATGAGTCTTTTAATTATCATAGTATATATCTCTTATAGTTTTCTGTCATGCAAAATTTTTAAAAATTTTACTTATTTTTAGCTATGTATTACTTGAATAAACTGACATAGATTTTTCTATATATGTAAAGCATTGTGGGTGTGTGCAGCTATATGTATGTATTCTATACATTTTTTTTACAAGAAGAGCTTCAGTGTCCCTTTTACTTATTTTTTTAACCAAGGCATTAACTAAAATTTTCAGAAAAAAAGAGCCAAGGACAAATTTCTCTAAGCCTGTTAAATCATTTGGAAAATGTTTTGAAGATTAAATAAAAAAATATTTAAAGACTTTTTGGAACATGGAGGCCCTCAATTAATGTTAGTTAACCCTACAATTGTTATATATTTTAATTTGATCTTTAATTATTTGGAAATAATTTTAAGCTTGGAGAAAAGTAGCAACAATACAAATAGTATGTAGAATTCCAGTATGTTCCACCATCAGATTTACCTGTTTTAACTGTTATTTGCATGCATTTGCCATCAGTCTCATTTATCATCAAAGTCTCTCTCTTTCTGATACTGTTAACAATTTTAGGAAAAAACTAACACGATGCCATTAGTTTGCCTAATTTACTGTCCATACTCTAATTTTGTTGTGTCCCAGTAAAATTCTTTACTGAATTTTTTTCCTTCTACTGAAAGATCCACTCTGGAATCAGGTATTGCATTTAGTTATTATGTTTCTTTAATTTACTTTAATCTATAAAAATATCCACAGCTTTTCTTTATTTGTTTATTTTTATGACATGGGCATTTTTGAAGAATCAGCATCCCTTCCTCTTTTTAAATATAACTTTCCTTATCTTGAGATTGCCTGATGTTTCCTCATGATTAAAATGTTATACATTCCAGGCTGGAACAGAAGAGATGTTGTAACCTTTTAGGGAAGTCATTTCTGCAGGTACACAATGTCTATTTGCCCCTTGTTGACATTAATTTTGATTGTGGAATAGGGGTTTCATCCACTTTGTCGCTGTATAGCTAGTACTTTTTCTTTTGCAGCTACTAGAAATCTAGTAGACTACAAGTCTACTAGAGAGACTGTAGGTTATGCAAATATTGAGGTTTGTCCTCATCAAAATTTCCTTATCTATTTAGCATGCATCGATAATGCTTGCTTGCAAAAATCTTTCCTCTATCTTTCCCCCACATTTACCTGTTGGTTCTTTAACTTGAACTATGATCAAGAGCTCGCTGTTCACTATTTATTTGTTTGTTTCTTTAGCTAGTTATCTACTTGTTAATCAATAAGGACTCATTAATTCCTATTTTTTGCAATGGTCTATAATTAATTACTGTCCTTAATTATTTTGATGTTGAAATTGTCAGATTTTGTCAGTAGGAGTTCCTTCATATCCTTGTGACATACCGCCACCATTTTATTTTTGGAGGTGGTTGTTTTAACATTTACTTATTTGAGGAATGACAGAATATCCCTGATTCTTTTTCTTCCCACCATGCAACGGGGTCCTCAACATGTCTCTGAAGAGAACTATTTCCATTTGGTGGAGATTGTTGTTAGAGACCAAGGTATTATTGATTTTTTTGATAGAGATCAATATCACTTTTCTAAATCAATTATTTCTGGAATACACCTTTTTTTTTTGATAAAAAAATACCTCCCTTATTAAAGTTTTCTACAACTTCTTCATAATTATTGTCAGTCACTCTGAGGTTATATTACAAGGACTCTTTTTACTTTAAGATGTATTTCACTTACACCCAGTGACTTGAATTCATTTCCCATCGTTGGATACTCTTAATATGTTTAATAATGAGACTAGAAACAAAATAGGATATGATTTGATTAGTTCTTTATGTTTTGCATCCTTTTAAAGTTGAACATAACATACAAAAGGTGCCCAAATCTTAAATGTATACCTCAATGAATTTTTGCAAGTTAAATACAACTGTGTAACACTTTGTACCAAAATATAAAAATTTACAAGCAATCCAGAAGCTGTCTTAATGCACTCTATCACTCATTACCTTCCTCAAAATATCTATTTCTTTCAACAATGTTTTGTAGTGTTTATTGTACAGATCTTGTATTTCTTCTGTTAAATTTATTCCTAAGTATATTTTTGATATAATTGTAAATGGAATTTTCTAATATTTTAATTGTTCAGTGCTAGTGTATAGAAATATAATTTATTTTTTGAATATTGAGTTTATATATTGATCTTGTGAGGATACAAGGTTTCAGGAAAACTTTGCTGAACTCATTTACCTATCCCATTGTAGAACTAGTACAGTGATGGCGAGAAATGGCAAGCTAGCCTTGTCTTATTTCTGATCTTAGTGGGGAAGCTTTCAGTCTTTCCCCATTATGTGTGACGTTTTCTGTGAATTTTTTTGTAGACGTCTTTTATCATATCAAGGAAGTTCTATTCCTACTTTTAGAATGTTTTCATCATGAAAGGGTCTTGGATTTTTGTCAAATGCTTTTTCTGTGTCTATCAAGATGATCATATGGTTTCTGTCTTTTATTCTATTAACATGGTATATTACGTTGTTTAATTTTCATATGTTCTATCAACTTTGCATTCCTGTGATAAATCCCACTTGGTCATGGTATATAATTCTATTATAGTTTGCTGGATTTAGATTTTTTTGAGGATCTTTACATCAGTACTCATAAAGATATCTGTTGTTCTCTTCCTGTGATGCCTTCCAATGGTTTGAGTATCAGCGTCATTCTGGCCTCATAAGATGTGTTAGGAAGCATTCACTCCTCTTCCGTATTTTGGAGGTTTGTTAAAGAATGGTATTAATTCTTTAAATGTTTGGTAGAATTCACCAGTGAGGATTTCTTGTGGAACGTTTTTTATTTTCTCTTTTAATTACTGATTTAATCTCTTTACTTGGATAGGTCTATTCAGATTGTCTGTTTCCATTCTTGGTTTCAGTAGTTTGTATCTTCCTTGCGTTATTAGTATCTCACCTAGGTTTTCTAATTTGTTGGCATACAATTCTTCATAACAGTTCCATATAATCCTTTTTTTATTTCTGTGGTTAGTAGTTATGTCCTCTTTTTCATTCCTGATTTTAGTTGTTTTCACCTTTCTTTTTTATTCATCAACCTCTAATGTTGTCAGATTTGTTGATTGATTTAAAGAATCATCTTTGGTTTCATTAATTATCTCAATTGTTCTCATAGTGTTTATTACATTAGTTTTCACTCTTTATTATTTTCTTTCTTTTGCTTGATTTGGGCTTAATTTGTTCCTCTTCTGTTTCTTTAGGTAAAAATTAGGTTATTTATTTGAGGTCTTTAAAAAAAATGTAGACACTTACAGCTGTAAATTTCCCTCTAACCACTACCTCATTTGCATTCCTTACATTTTGGCCGATTGTTTTTTGTTTTTGTTCATCTCAAAGTATTTTCTAAGTTTCTTTGTCATTCCTTCCTTGATCCATTGATTATTTAGGAGTGTGCTACTTAATTTTCATATATTTGTGAATTTCCAAAATTTTCTACTCTTTTTGATTTTTGATTTCATTCTATTGTAGTAAGAGACTTAGTTTGTATGATTTCAATCCTTTGAATTTATTTAGACTTGTTTATTGACCTAAGGTATGGTCTATCCTGGAATATACTCCTTGTGCACTTGAGAAGAGTGTGAAATCTAATGTCATTAGAAGGAGTCTTATTCAGATGTTTATTAGGTCATACAGGTTTACAGTGTTGTTAAGGTCTTTTATTTCATTTTTGATTTCCTTTTTTATTCCTGTTTGGTTATTTATTTTATCTATAATGAAAGTGAGGTATTAATACCTTCTACTGTTATTGTTGAAATATCTATTTCCCCCTTCAATTCCATTAGTTTTTGCTACATGTATTTTGGGGATCTGTTGTGAGGTGCATATTCATTTATAATTATTATATCTTATTAATGGGTTGACCCTTTTATCATTATATAATGCTCTTCTTTGTCTCCTATAACAGTTTTATCACAAAATTTATTTTGTCTGATACTAATATAGCCACTCTCTCTTCTGGTTTACTGCTTGGATGGAATATCATTTTTCATCCTTTCACTTCCAATCTATTTGAGTCTTTAAATCTAAAGTGAGTCTCTTATAGACAGATTATAGTTGGATTATTTAAGAACAATTTCATTCTGTCAATTTCTGCCTTTTGATTGGAAAGTTTAGTCTGTTTACATTTAAAGTTGTTCCTGATGAGGAAGGACTTACATATCAAATTCCATATGCCTTATCTTTTTTCCCTTTCCTCCATCCATTATAGTCTTCTTTTGTGTAAAATAGATATTCTCTGGTCTACCATAGTCTAACATTTTAATTCTGTTGTCATTCTTTTACTAATATTTTTTAGTTATTTTCTTTTTGGTTGCCCTGGAGATTACAATTAGCACCTTAATTTATAACACTCCTGTCTGGATTAATACCAATTTAGTTTTAATAGTATATTAAGAATTTGCTCTTCTTTAGGTTTGTTCCCACCTTTGTGTTGTTATTGTCATAAATTTCACCTTTATATAATGTGTGTCTATAAAAAAGATTTAGAGTATTGCTTCATGTAGTTGTAGATGGTTGATTCTTTTTTTAACTGATTTGTAGGAATACTTCGTATATTGTGGTTATGAATCCTTTGATATATGTATTGCCGTGATCTTCTCTAGCACTGTGTCTTACCTTTATATACTTTTCATGGTGCTTTTTGATGAATAAATTTCTTAATTAAAAGAAGTAAAATTTATCAATATGGGGTTAATGCTCTTTTGTATACCATTTATGACCTTTGCTTACCCCAATGTTATAAAAACAATATCCTATGTTGTCTTCTGGAATAGTTTTCATGTTACCTTTTACATTTAAGGCTATGAATCTGGAATTGATTTCTATGTAGGCTATGAGACAGGACAGAGCTTCATTTTTTCCCCCAGATGAATATCAAATTGATCTAGCATCATTTATTGAAAAGACAACCTTTTTCTTACTGTGTTGCTGTGGCACCTTATTATAAATCAAGTGACTATATATTTGGATGTGATGCTCTATGTTCAATTTTTTCAATCAGTCCATTTGTCTACCTTTGTGTCATTACCATAATTATTTTAGTTAGTGTAGCTTTATAATGAGTCCTAATATATGGTAAGGTAAGTCCTCTGACTTTGGTTTTTATCAAGATTATTTTTGCTGCTGATGACCCTTTGGATTTTCATGTAGATGTTGAAACAGTTTGTCAATTTCCACACAAAGATTTGCCTGGGATTTTTATGGGTTGCATGAGATGTGTGGATCAGTTTGAGGAAATTGACATTTCTACCATACTGAGCCTTCTAACATGTAGTTTTTGCCATTGATTAGGTCTTCTTTAACTTAACTCAGTAAAGTTTTATAGTTTCCTGGGTGGATAACACACTGTTTATTAAAGTTATTATTAGGTATTTGATGTTTTTGTTGCTGATATAAGTGATATCACTTAAAATTTAATTTCCTATTAACATTTAGAAATACAATAATTTTGTTTACTGAACTTCTATTCAATGACCTTGTTATATTTGATTAATTCTTATAGTTTATCTGCATTATACTTTCGGATCTTCTCCATATATAATGTGTTTTTCAATAATTAGTGTTTTATTATTCCTTTTAAGATTCTTATATGTATATTTCTTCTTGTCAAATTGCACTAGTTAATTCTTCCAGCATTGGATCCAACTGAAGTGATAGAAGATATTATATTATTTTTGATTGCATAGGAATGCTTTCAACATTTCATCAGTATTATGATCTTTGGTTTTTTTGGAAATATATTTTCCATATTATATTGTTATATTATCACTAGTTTCTAAGACTTGTTTTGCCACTGTGTTGTATACTTGAAACTAATATAAGACTGTATATCAATTTAAAAAAAGAATAATAAAATAAAAAAGACTTGTTTTGATTTCATTCAATTTTTAAATTTAATACAATTATTGGGAAATTTAATTTTGTCAAATGGGTCTCTAATAAATATTTTGAGATGACAATATAATTTTTCTGTTGAGGTGGTGCTTTTTACTGATTAAATTTTATGGTGTTAAAATGAACCTTGCATTCTTGGTATAAACCTCACTTTGTCCATGATATATTATCCTTTTTATATATTGCTGTAGTTTGTTAATATAAATGATTTTTAAAGAAGAGCAATTGGCCTGTGATATTGCCTTCTTTTAATATCTTTGGCAGATTATAGTATAAAATTTATGCTCGCCTTATAAAATGTAGTAGCTAGTGTTTCCTGACTTTCAATTTTCAGGATCAGTATATGATTGGTCCTTTTTTTCCCCATCAGATATTGAAGAATACACAAGTTAATACATTTAGGCTGGAAGTTTTCTTTGTGGAATGGCTTCAAATTATAGATTTTAATTTTTAAAGAAGAACAGTACTATTTAGATTTCCTTATTGCCTTTTTGCTGATTTTAGTAAGTTGATTTTTCAAAGAATTTTTTTTCTTTAACTCATGATTATTTAAAAGTGTTTTAATTTGTTCAAATGTTTGAGAATTTTCTAATTATATTTTGTTACTTATTTCTAGTATAATTCTTCTGTTGGAGAAAACATACTCCACTTACCTTCAGTGGTTTAAACTGATTCTTCCCAAATTTATTTCTCAAACCCTTCACTTCCCTCAAACTTTAAACCTTATCAACACACGTACAAACACACTTTTAGATAAGATTATGGAGGGATACAATGTAGAGTGAAAAGTCCACTTGTCCATGGTTGCCGTCTTAGGAACACCAATGCTTGGAAGAGAGAAGAGGCTACAACTAAGAACACAATGCAAGATGAGAGCAAAGTATTTTTTATTTCCTGAAAGCTAGCGGTTAGGGCTTCAAAAAACAGTGCAGGCCTTTGTCCAAATAGACACTTATTACCTGGTTATAATATCGCTCTTTCCCATAACAATGAGATGTAAAAAAGTGTATCTGAGGCAGAAATTCCTATCCTAATAGAAGCCTTTTCAAAATCATATTTTACATCATAGTTTCCCAAACCTTTAAAATCCTAATAGGTAGAATTGAGGGAATTAAAGATGACTTTGGAAATTAGTCCTCTCTCTTTCAAAAGACAAAGGTAAAAAGAAGATTGTCCAGCAAGGAGTTAATATAAAGTTTGGCTTATAGGAGAAATAAGACCAAGTGTAGGGAGAATTCCTGGAGCATATCACAGGACATGGGGAAAGATAAGGAAGAGTCTAGTTTATAGCAGAGACCAAAATGAATTTTTTTCTTATGAAAAAGACTTAATGAGCTTTTTCCACACTTGAAACTCACACATTTCCCAATGTGAAGCCATTAGCATATCACAGGTATGCCCCTTTTCTAGTGTGTAAAATTATGATAACATTTCAATGGAAGTAGGAACCTGACCTGCTGTTTTTCACTTCTTGCCTCACTTCTTGCCATTTACATACTTGAGGGTTTAGAAATAAATTGAAGAAACACACAACCTTTTAATTTCTCTTTCCAGATTTTCGACATTTTCTGGTAGCTAAGGTATACTTTCTTGACGGAATTGCACTGGAATGTTTATATAAGACACATGTGGAGAATATGTCTAAGCTTTTTATAAAGACTAACTTCTTTTTGGCTAGACCCTCACTTTGGGTGTTTGTTATATCTTAGGGGTCATAATTTGACCTGAGGTGAGCTGTGTAGCCTCAGAACTCTGCTGTACTGCAATGGTGAAAGGTTTATGTGGCAGATGTGCTCTCTCTATCTCATCTGCTTTCTAGAGCTAGTGGGTCTTGTTAGTTCTCAGGCTGTGGGTGTCCTAGAGCATCAATGAGTTTGGGAAGCTGAACCTTATCCCTCTTCTAGTGTTAAGATTTCAGAAGGGAAGCTACTCTGCTTGGATAATCTTAGAGGCAAGGATTGGGTCCAGCATATGCTCCTGACAGAGATGATAGGAAGCAAAGAGTGGAGGAGAGGGGAGATGAAGGCAGGAAATTGTGATGTGACCCACCCAACAACCATATGTACCTTAGATAAATTCTTTTAAAACTGAGGAAATGCTTGGGATGAGTTAAACTTTGTGGAAACTGCTGACAGGACTCTGCTGTGTGCCCAGAGGGATCCCAGAGGGATATATGGAAGAAAAGAAGACAGGCTTTAAGAATGATGCAGGTGGACCTTCTAGAATAATGCCTGAAGATTGGCAGGAATTATGGGCAGTCATCAGACTTTCAGCACCTGATTTGTGAACAGGTGTCCAGGCCAAGTAAGCCTCAGTCTCCAAGGGGCTCCATCTGACACCTCTTTTACACTTACTCTTTTCTATTTCTCCTCTCCTTACCTTTCCTGTCATAGTCTTCAAAATGTAGAGGAAAAAAACCCCACAGAAACTCTGGCCCTTAACGTTTGTAAAGAATAAGTTATTTTGAAGAAAACTTAAAGAAGGCAGAGAAATTAAACTTGCAATTTTTGTAAGATTTGGAAAAAATAGATTATAAGCAACTGGAGGAGGGAAATACCTGAAATGTCCTGTGTGTAATACATAGGACATGATGCAGAAATCTGCATGGACAATAATAGCACTTCATTGATCCTAAACCACTTTATTTTCCCTTATATGTACTATGCATTGATTAGTATAGAGTAGAAGAATTACTTTTAGGGTTCATATGTTGGTGTCCTAGTAAATCATTCTCTATAGTATAGAACATGATAGCAATAGCTATGATAATAGTCTTACTGATTTGAAAATGATTCATTTCCCCAATATTTTTCTTCCTAGTTTATGTTTATGTTTCATGCCTGTGTACAGGCTTTGTATCTGTCTCCTGTGTGTGTATGTATGCATTTTTAAGCTGGACATTTTTAAACTTACTGTTTTGACCTATGAGCTGTCTTTTAAATTATTAATAATCCTGTTCAACATGGAGTCATCTACAGATGTAATGAGCACAACCTAAATTTTATTTAGTTGCATAATGCTAGCTGGCGAGTCTCTTGAGGGTATCATCTTGTACCCATATAGATCACCAGTGACTCACCAAATTCAGTAATTTCTTTTCTAGTTGATCTATCACATTTGACAATGGTGATTAACTTCTTGAAACTCTCTTTTCACTTGAATTAGCAGGTTTCCCTCTTTTCTGGTTCTCTTGTAACTTCTCTTATCTCTATTGTGGTTATGAATCCAAGCATATACATCGCCCCTCTATTTCATCCCCTACTATGTTAGACCTGGAGGGGTAAATTTATTCTTTTGTTTTCTACATACTTTGTCTGGGCCATTTTACACAATCATATGGCTTTAACAATTGTTTCAAGCTGATTATTTCCAAGCCTTTATCTTCAGTTGCATTTTGTCCCCCTGAACTCCAGGTCAATATGTTTTCACCCACCGTTAGGAGATCCATAATCAGATGGGCTGCAGGCATCTCAAGCTCTCACATTCAATAGAAAATTCATTTCTGTAACTCTCAAATTCCAGTGTCCCTCCATATATAGCACTCTGTTTTGTTCAGTGGTATCATGGTTGATGCATATGTTGGATGTGGTAAGGGTGGAAGATTCCACACCCTCTGGCTTCTGATTGGATTTGACCAATGGGAGGCAGGCAGGAAGCAGAAGAAGACGAGAGAGGGTTGGGTTACCCTCTGCTTCTGTGCTGTGGGATTCTCTTTGGCAGTGGCATCCTCCACAGCAATAGCTCTTGCCAAGGGTGTTCTCTTCCATACCCCTATGCTCATCTGCTTTTGGTAAAAACATATCCTTGAAAGGTAACATTTTCTTAAGAAGAGCGAGTTACATGAATAAGTAAGGAAAAGACTGGCCATTTTCTAACCATGTTTTTAACGTAAATATAGATTTGGTATTAGCCCCTACTGAGCTAAATTTTGTAGGTGGCAGAGATGAATTTTTTAAGAAGTACTTTGATTTTAAGGTGCTCACCATATTGGAAGAGACAAATGTACCTATAAAACTATAATGTGGGAAAAATAAAAACTAAGTCTTCTAAGAGATAAAAACAAAAAAATTCTGGCAGCTGAAAGAAACGTACAAGATAGGACATTTCTCAGGACTTTATCATAATCCTTATTTTAGTGGTCAGTAAAAATATGTCTACCCAAATTGAAAAAAAAAAC
The DNA here is from genome assembly GCA_032199065.1 of Smutsia gigantea. Lineage (NCBI taxonomy): Eukaryota > Metazoa > Chordata > Mammalia > Pholidota > Manidae > Smutsia > Smutsia gigantea. The sequence continues at coordinate 122,374 of JAVSCE010008878.1, forward strand.
ATTTTTCCTCTTTTTGCTACTTCAGGCCTGGGAAATGTCTTCCTCCGTTGCTTGTCCTTGGGTGTCTAAGTATTTCCTGTTGTTGCCTTTAATTTTACCCCATCACTATATATGTGTATATAGTCTCCATGAATTCTCTTCAGATTCCCTTCTGAGCTTGCTTTCTGTTTCCTGCCAGACCTCGACTAATACAGTCGTCTTGGAGTCTTCCACACTGAAACTCTGGTAGCCTACGTTACCTTCACTAGAAATTCACTTCTCCAGCCCAAGCCCTTGGAATCCATCTCTGACTTAGTCCCTTGATAGCACCCTGGCTTGGGTCCTCACTTGCCATCAGGAACTCAGGCATTTTTAATTTTATAAGCTTTCGACTATGAAAGGAGCCTAAAATTTGAAATCGTACCTCAGCAAGTGCCACCCCCTTTCTGTCATTTTTTTTTCACTCACTCATTTATTCCTTATAAATTCTACAAAATCATTGCTGCTCATTCTATTTCCAGAGCCTAACAAAGTACTTGTTACATTGTAGCACCTGATAAGTGTTTGTTAAATGGGTGAATGGATAAATAGATGAATGAATCAGCTTCCCCAAATAATTTTGGACTGCCATATGTGTTTTAGGCTTCTACTGGTGTGTTAAATTGTTTATAAGGATTGCCACAAAGCTTCCTCTCATCCCTGGATACCAGCCTCTTTGCCAGGTGACTTTGCCAGTTCTGGCACCACAAGGTGACATCTACTCCCCCCATATGTATCTGAGCTAGCCTTCTGGCTTGATTTGACCCATACAAGTTGGTGAAGTGATGCCGTGTGACCTCTGAGGGATGGCTGCGAGAGGTGTTGCAGCTTCCCCCTGACACAGTGTGTAAGGAAGCCTGTCTGGCCAACTGGAGGAGTAAAGGCCATGTGGAAGGGGCCAAAGGATGCCCAGTTGACAGTCAGCATTTACTGCCAGACTTGTGAGCGAACTAGAAATTTCCAGCTTGGCCAGTCATTCCAGATGAATTTGCCATATGAGTGAGCTCAGGTGAAGGCATGCCAGGAATCACCTAGCCATTCTGCAGAATCATATGTGATAATCAATTGTTGCTTTTTAAGGAGCACAACTTAAAATATGGCATGACTTTAAAGATGAACAAGTCGATGTCATTCCTTTAAGGAGCTTATAATCTATTGGGAAAGATAGGTCACATACACTAATAATTCCTGATTCTCATTTGAGTCGATTATGGATACAATTGTAAAATCTTCCTCCTGGAGTTGTGCATAATTGTTGGCAGTTAGGAAAAAGACAACTAACAAAAATAAAATGAAAACAGAGGGACCTCAAAAAAGAATCACATTGGGCCTAATACATGTGTAATATTGGAAACTGGGAAATTGGAGCCATTTATTTTAAGTACTATTTGGGAAGGAGATATGTATTTGGTATTGTCCTAACCATCTCAGCTTTTCTCCATGCAAGCATGCAGGTAGAACATATTTATGCTGAGTTCTATACAGATATTACATATATTTTATACACAGGCTCTGGCAGACTCAATTCAGAGCAAAGAGAAATCTTTCAGGTACTTTTTCTTGCATTTATATTATAAACTCCATTTGGTGGGTGAATATCCCTGTAAGCCCAGGCATTCATATGCTAATATTATAAGTTGGAGTTTTCAAGAGAATTATGCACAGGCTTGAGTACATGTGTGTGTGAATGAGTGATATTTGTGTTTGCCAAAGTGGCATGTGCTCCTGAAGGGAGAGTGTGTCTTATCTTACTAGCTGTCTGGTCTCAGTTTCTCTCTCCAGTGTGCCAGGAAGAAAATGTCTTTATCACTGAATATTTTGGTGATGCACAGATTCCAGGATACCCTCCAGTGGTATAAGACATCTGTGTGTGTTTGGGGGAGGGCATATATGTGTGTACATATATTTATTAGGATCTTGAAAATTTCTGCTTCTGTGTTCTCCTTATTTCATGGGTTATCTTTTAACATTTTCTCAGAATTTTGAACTCTTTCAGTTTAACTATATTTATGAGACAATTTAACAGAAGGAAAAGTGCTCCGGTATTTTACTCTTAACACCTAAATTGATCCTATGGTTCTATACGTTTCTTGTTTAACTGACTATCCTCTGTAGAAAGCCTCTTATATATGTTTTAAATTTTAATAACTTCTTAACAATTATAAGAATCAACAGAAGGCAGAGTTTAAAAAAAGTGTAAGGTAGAGTATATGTGTGAGTCTGGAGGCAACACCAGGGAGGAAGGTCAATTTGTGTGAGGCCAGGGTGCTCCATTAAAGCTTTGGGCATTCTTCTCTGGGCAGTAAGAGGTCACTGAAGGATTATGATTATAAATTAACAAGTAATTGACTGGATCTGTATTTTGGATGGCTCAGTCAGGCCAGGATGTGGACAAAAGACCTGTCCACACAAGAGTGGATTTTATCCCTCACATAGACAAATGAGATATCTTACCTACTATCAAATTTTCCAGCAACACCTTCCAGCAAGTGGAGTGATGTTTTTCAAATTTCTGGGTCCACCTGCATCAGTAATCAGTGTTACCGAGGGAATGCTTGTTAAAGCAGCCAGTTCGCAGACCCTATCTCATACTTACTGAATTAGTGTCCTTGCAGAGTGTTACATTTCATCCTGACTTTGTTCACACTACTACCTTTCTCCAGAACATTTATTTTTTCTCCTTCTTCATCTTACTCATTTTTTTTCAAAACCCAGCTAACTCGTCACTTCCTTGGGGTGTCAATCCTGAACCAGGGTGGGACTGACCACTCCCTCCATTGCTCCTATTGTTTCCTTGAATTCTTTCTACACAGAATGTAGCAGCAACACCTTAATGCACTTTTTTGGTTCATACTTGTGTTCTTTCCACTAGGTTTTTAGAGAACAGTGATTCTGACATATATGTTAGGAGCTTTACATTGTTGGACAAATATATGAATAAATGAAAGTTTCCTGGGTGTTTCCACATTTCTAACTTTTCTGTGGCTATTTGTATTTCTATTAAATGCTTATTTTCTGTGGCTACTTGTATTTATCTGACAAGTATCTATTAAATGCTTATTTTGTGTCTAATTCTGTGCTTACTGCTAGTGGAAGGTCATAGGTTTCTAGTTTTGGCAACATAACATATTTAGTTGAAACTCATATGTTGTGATTCATGCTGCAGTGCTGTGGACAGTTCCTGTGTGAAGACATCAGCATCTGTTATTATTTCAGGTGAAGGATTTGGGATTTGAAATGTACTTTGAGGGTCCAGTAAAATTTAGGAAGGTGAGGAGAGACCATGCCATTCATAGTCAATGTTCAAGGAGAAATGTATATGGAAGAGTTAAGTTCAAAAAAAAGAATTAAGGGTGAAAAAAAAGATGAGACAATTGAAAAGAGTGACAATGTATACATGTGGAAGAATACATGGACAATTCTTGGAGGAAAAATAAACGAAACCTTTTGCAACACCTAAGAAAATAATTCTATTATACAAAATAGAAAAGATAGGATATAAACAATGGGACCCATAAATAGCAAATAAAAATATTCAACATTGTGAATTTGTCTAAATGGCCCCAGAGCATCTTGTCTAAAGAGGGAAGCTATGCATGATGTAACATATGTACACAGTGGAAGAGGCCCCTTGGCCCACTTGAGCTTTTCCTATGCTTCATTGTGACTTAAAAATGGATCTGGGACCCACAGTCTCGTCCCACTCTGGACACGTGGGGCCTGTCTTCCGGGTATTTCCAGGGATTCCTGTCTCAGGCATTTCTCCAGCAGAGCAATTCTGAGGCCTCATGCCTTTGTGATGGGGAGCTGGTGGAGTCTCTCTTGTAATGTGAAGGGACTCACTGGTGGCAACAGAAGCTATTCAGAAGATACAAAATGTTGCCTAATCTAGGTTCCAATAACACATCATCAGACATGGTGGAACTCTTATTCTGCCTATGAGTTTCCTGACAAATATGTTTCTATTATTTGTGTACAGTTTTCTCTATCTGTGAACAACATTTACTGATAGCCTCTGCTTGGCTATTGCTGATGGAAAACTTTGACTCCAAGAATGAGATATATTATTTTTTCTCTTGACAGACTCATCTGTAACTTTGGTCCACCAGTCTGGCAACCATGCAGGACTCTCTGCTTAAGAACTTCTAAAAAGGAGACATAAAGTCATCAGATACCAAAAGGTCAGATGGACTGTGCAAGGAAGAAAACACTGAGCAGGTGTGCATGGCTAGTCAATGTCTGAAATCCAAAGAAAGTTGAAATGTGTATGACTAAGATATCACAACAAAAATGACATGCATTATACAAAGAGGGTTTATGGTTTGTGAATTATGGGACCAGATAAATGAGAACTAAATTGTCAGGACAACCTGGGCGATTTCTGCCTCGTGAAAGTTCCTGAAGATTCATTTATGTTTCATTTCTGGATGATGGATGGCTCCATAAATTTTGGGCCAAGGTGGGAGGAGAAAGGCTCACATTTTCAGTCCAGTAGTTTTTGCCCACCTTTAAGGATGCTGATTCCTCTAGTTATAACATGGAAGCTGTCTTGTGGTTTTGGATTAGGAAGGTGATTCTTGCAGGGTGTCCATGTACAGAATTGGGAGGGCAGGGTAGGGGGTTCAGTCTGCCTCTGCTTCACTTGCATTGAGGACTCCCTCAGATGACCTTTGTTAATATTCATTCTTCTCAGACAAACTACATGAGTTACTGCACTGCATCTTTTTTATATGTGTGAGGTAGAGACTGGAATTTTATGGAACAGGATGTGATAAATCAAAGAGATGGGAAGGAATAAGAAATGGCTCTCTTAAACTTTTGTATGTGTTGATGCACCAGCAAAAAATAAACTGTCTGGAAAAATGAAGACAGTAAAACACTTTTGAGTTCCTTCTAGAAACGCATTATATGAACTCAATGCATTATATTCGTTTATGATCCTAGAAGGCACAGTTTTTTTTTTTGAGTGCTCGAAAGAAAGGATGATTTGATACATGGGGAAAAAGTGCTAGAAGAAACTTTTGAAACATTTGCCACTGGAACATCACTTCAGACCTGTCAGAAATGTGGACAGAAAATAGAATGTCTTCTGCTTTGACAATGTTTTTGGGAAAATGGGCCAACTAAACAAATATCCTTTGAAGGCAGTAAGGAGTGAAATGCTCAGAAACACAATTTTGTTTCCTTTTACAAATTCTTCCTCCAAAGTTTTTAGTCACTCACAACACAGATGTCATTTTTGAAAATGCAGAATTGCAAAGCACAAAAAAAAATCAGCATCCTTCAAGAATACTGTTGTGCTTTCTTCTTATTTGCTGGTAGAAAACATGTGTGTCTTGAATGCCAATTATCTTTGCCGTTTAGTGTTTTCTGCAGAGAACAAAAACTTCCTGGTACAGCTGCAATGCACAAACAAAATGGTATCACAGAAGAGCAGCTAGCACCTTGGAACCAGCTGTGCGCGCTATTTTGTCATCTTCTCTTTAACCCTCTGAGTACTGAATGAGAATGGGGAACATTCTGGAGTATGATCATGTCTGTATGGGTGTGTGCATGTGTTTAAGGCTTTCTCAGCTCATACAGAAGGGAAGTAAGGAGACCGACAGACCTGTATGCTAGTCCCGACACTGCTCCTTAATAGTTGTGTGACTTAAGGAAATCAATTTAACTTTCCTAAGCTTCATTTGGTTCATCTGCAAAATGGCTATCATAATATTTGCATCATGAGTTGTTATGAGAGAAGTAAGACAATGCCTGTTATTTAGCATAGTGTGTAGCACATAACAGGTGCCACGTCGATGGTACCTATTATGAGATTGCAATCTATTTGAGATCTTTTTGAGGGCAAAGTCTTGTTTTTGAGCCCTGCTCTGCGGGCCTGTGATGGTGATAGGCACAAAAATATTTGACAGCCAGGTGACTGTTCTCTGCTGCACTGAGGAAATATCCGAGCACCTACTATGTGTCAGCATTTTCGCCCATGCTGAGGTAATTCTCCTGTACACCTGTGTAACTGTGTCATTCTTGCCATTTTCTAGATGGGAAACTGACATGCGAGAGGCTCAGGAAATTGCTAAGTTCAAGGTCTTTAGCGGTAGAACTGGGGTCCAAATGCACGTCTTCAAGTTTTAAGTCCAGCATTCTTTCCAGACAGACTTCCTACAAAAACAAAACGAAACCAAAACCCCAAGAACAGCCACAACGACACAAAACTAAACCAGTAGGAGTGAGAATATATTGGTGTGTCACATTATGTGCTCTGTGGGGCAGTCGCTGTGCGAAGCAGGGGAAGGAAGGCCGCGTCTGGGCTCTGATTCCATCAAGAAGCCTCCGAGGTGTGAGTGTTCACATGGGAGACTTACTGTGATCTGGGGATGGAGAGCCAGAGGCTGTTTCCACTGGAAATTATAATTTTATCCCCCCAATCCACAGAAAGTGCATTAGCTATAATTTATGTTGCTTCCAGCCAGGCTCATCCACACCTTAGGAGTTTTGCAGGCTCCCACTGACTTTCAGAAAAGGAAATTTCAAAGAAGCTACGTAACATGTGCTTCACCTTTGCTGACACACTGCCAGGAACTACCAACTTTTCTAAGAAAAGCAGCTTTTCTATAAAAGGCTTGATTCTTCTGCACCCTTTAGCTAAATGTAGACTAAGTAAAAGAAGCCTTTTTTTTAAGTTAAAAAGTAAAGTGAAGAAGTAAGAGATTGTAGTTTCTTTGTGTGAATAGAATTGATTCAAAAAATATTCTTTTTATCACAAGTTCCTTCAAAAGAAAATAGAACACAAGAAAACCCCCCCAACCTATGCATTTTTCCCAAAGGTAGAAGGTTTTCAATTAGATAGTGAGTCCAGGGGCAAGGATGACATGCTATCTATCCCTCCTATTGTGTATCTTCTTGGTAGGCATTTATTCTTTTACCAAGTTAAGGCAGCTCCATCTGAAATTAAAATTCTGGGCACCCTTCCTGAGAGGGCTGGAAGTTGACATTCACTGGGATGCTTCTGTCAGGGCTGCATTTCCCAGGGAAGCAGTGACTGAGAAGTGGAGGCCAGGCCACCAGGGAACAGTGCCTGCCAGCATGACTCATGGGGAGGAGCTGGGCTGGACCAAAGCTGAGCGGCCTGGGGTGGAAATCACAGAAGACTTGCCATTTCCTTTCCATTTTGCTCCAGTGGAAATGTTCATTTTGCTTCCGGGTGACTTTGGAGGGAAGATGGAAGTTTAATTTCTCTGAAGTTTGTGTGCCTGTTTGCTTAATGCCCTTTAGGCCAATCCACACTTTTCTGGAGTCATGGTAGGAAGCAACTCAGCTGGTATAAAACCCGCTCTGTTATCACCTTTTGGGATATATTTCTACAGTGTAACTGGCATTAGGAAAAGGAGAGCCTCTGCGACTGTTACCGGTGGTCTGGTAGCCGTAATATGATTGAGGGTAGGAGTGAGGGGTGGGGGTTGACAGCATAGCTTGGGTCTAGTGGTAGGTATTCTGGCCACAGGTGAGCTTGGAAAATGAAGAGGTCCTACTGTCCCCTTCTACTGTGATGACATAAAGATGGTACTCCTGAGCGTTAAGGCTGCTCTTTATCCTGGAGTTGTTTTGGTCAACAGATTGCATGGTGAACTTTTGTCCTGATGAGCTGTGAAGACCACTCTTTTGAAGATTATGAGAATGGGAATAATGATCCATGTCTCAGTCAGGGTGATCAACCATCCTGATTTGCTGGGACTGAGGGGTTTCCCTGGATGTGAGGGTTTCAATTTTAAAACCAAGGTAGTCCCAGACAAATAGGGACACGTGGTCATCTTATCACAGAAGGAGAGCAGTACACAGAGCATGGAACTGAGAATCAGAAGCCCTGACATTAAGTACTGGCTGTTTTACTGACCAGCTATGTGGCCTTGGGTAACCTTTTGAACTGCAGTTGCCTCAGCTGGAAAATGAAAGTTCTGGCTTTATGGTCCTCAGGGTTCCTTCCTGCCTCATAGTCCATTATTTCAGGACTATTCACAGTGACTGAAATGGGAACAAAATTACAAGGAATTCACATAATGTCTTAAAAAGGTTGTGTTTCCAGCTTGGATAGAGACTCTGCCTACCGTAGAGATCTAGAAATGCCTCCATCTCTGTTCCCCCCAGCCTGTGCCACTGCATCTTCCTGCGGTCCAGAACAATGACAGCCTCCTCCACCTGGGCACCCTGCTCTGTCTATTGAAACTGCTCTGTGCTCGGTCCTGGTCCTCGCCCCACTGCTGTCACCTCCGTTCAGCCTGTCTTCACCTCTCACTCAGACTTAACCTGGCTGCTGTTCTCATGTACCTTAAAAGAGTACAGCCATAACGTTTATATATTCTGCCGTTTAAACTTTTCATTCATTATGTTAACTTTCTTCACAACTCCCAATTAATTTGACCTACTGAGGCTTTCCTATGCCTAAGTATAAATAAAAATTGCAGTTACATACTGAATTTGGGCAAATATTCTCATTGTGGTAGAACAATTAGCATACTTCTTAGTCACAGTCTTATTTATATGCTTCTATCCTCAGCTCTAATTTGTAAGTTTAAAATACACCTCTGTGCCATTATTAGAATCACAAATACTGAGTTGAAGTCCCATGTCTTCTAAAAATTTTAATTTACACTTACAGTTTACCTACTTTGAGATAGCTTATACAATGAAATAATACAAAATAGGATGATTAAGTAAAAAGTTAGAACAGAGACCATCTATAGCAACAGATGAAGGAAATATTACCTGGCACTTAAGATAATTACTAATAATAGCTAATAATAGAAGCTAACTGTAATAGAATGTGCACTCAGCACAGGCACTTTTTAGGAATTATGTCATTGTTGACACTTGAGACACATAGCCCTCATTGTCTGGCCAAAGAAAGTACCTACATTGCTTTGCAGAGAGCAACATTTTCCTGAACTAAGTTAAAGGGACAGTTCTATTATGTATGCGCTTTTCTGAAGCACTTTGAATAATATGTGGAAAACTTCTCAGTTACGATTTCACCAAAGTTAATTGATATAGCACACTCTTCAAGAGTGTTGCTTGTTTTGACCTATGAAAGCTTAGGTGGTAAATATAATTGTAACTTAGCAGAATATTGAATTCATCATCAAGGGCTGAGTAGTTTTTTTTTGGATAATCTGGGTTAATATAGGGATAGAATTTAGGGGATGTCGAGTAGAGAGTTGGCATGCCCATTTGAAAATTTTCTTTCATACCAGATGACTTGAGTGAGCCCTTGTGAGATTCTAGCTTATAGTTAGATCATGATCAATTTCTGAAATATAGAGCAGGTGTTCTGTGCTTCTGTGGTTAACCTAGGACCATATAGTTCATGTACTAAATGTGAAGGCAGCAGGTGGATATTCTCATTTGGCTGTTTAAGAACCCAATTCTTATTTTCTTCTAGGCAGAGGACCTACCCATTCAAATATGGGCAGGGACTGCAGGAACACCTGCAGTAAAGGTAGTGATTTTCCCAGTGTCACCTTAAATCTTCTCAAACACTTGTGTAAGCACTTGGCAGAGATCCTAGAGTTCTGTACCATAGAGCATGAAGAAATTCATTTTAGCATGAAACAATTTTAAAGGCATTTGTACCAACCGACCATCTTGTCCAAGAAGGAACTACATCCTGATGAGCTGGACAGGATAAAATTAACTGCAGAAGGCATTTCCTTATAGCTGAAAGAATTGATGCATCATATGGAGTTACTTAAAACTGACGGAGTTAATTGAAGTGTAATTAATGTTGGGAAATGCCTTTAATTCAATGAGCTTGCTTTTATGTTTGCTGTTCGATGCTGATTTGCATTTCCTGAAAGTAACTAGGAAGTGAATTGATTTTATTTGATAATTAAAACATATCACCATAATTTTTTAAAAAGAAATATGTTCTCCTGTAGTGTATGCATATGTGTGGTGCAGAGGGGCTAAGTCATGTATCAGTGTATCTGTTTAGTGTACCAATTTGTTTGATGTAAATTAATAACACAGGGAAGGAATTGGGACATACCCATGGTTACCATCATTTACACTGATGTTTATTTTACATCGTTAAGAAAATACTCCTGTTGATTCTGATTTTAGCTTTAATATCAAGATTCAGCAGCCTCTAATATATGACTGTCCAAGATTTTGTATCCATCGGCATCGTTCACAGTAACAATGACAATTAACTCTGAACAGGACTTAAATTTTGCCCATGTTAAGAGCTTCACACATATAAACTCATTTGATCTTATGTACCATAAACCTAGAAGCTATATAAGGTATATGTTTTGTTATTATCCTTGTTTTACAATTGGAAAATTGAAGAATTAAAATATTAATGCAGCTAGTAACTGGAGAAAAATCCTGGATTCAAACCAGGGCTGTCTGACTGCCAAGTCTCCACTTGTAACCACTAGATGATATTACTGCTGTCATGGGCTGGTGAATTCTGTAAATGGCATTAAATTGCTTTGATCTGGTATTTCATGGAGATAAAACACTATAACACTGATCATGGTGAGAACTTTTTGTCTCAAGTGCCCTTATTCCTCATAAACTTATTCCTTTCGGAAAAAAACTATAGGCTTAAAGTTTGTTTAGAGTTAATCCGTCATTTTACTTCAGAAGAATGTCTAATAGTCTAACCAGACTATTGTGTTGAACAGATAAAGCATTTTTCTTTTGGAAGACATAGAAAACTATTTCATACTCTTCCTAAGGGGATTATGCCTTTGGTGCTAATTAAAGTATATAATTTTTAAAAATTGAGTTTACATAAGATAAATCTTAAGAGATTCCATGATAAAACACCTTCTCCTGGGGTCATCATTTCTAATAGTAAGTGATTGATCAGATATTTTTAGAGTGGATAGAGTTCCAGGCTCCCAGCTGGGCCAGTTCCTGGAACCTACAAAACACAGAGATCATGATGGCTGAGTGAAGCGACTTGTCTAGTCATCGATAGAGACAGGCACTTCCATATTCCTTTCACAAAAGTCACGCAACGTCTCAGAACCTGCACTTAATTGCTCTTTACAGCTGAGCCCAAAACCTCCCACTGGGATCCTTTGTAATTATTGCACTCTAGGATTTTTTTTTTAACTAAAAGAAATTGTTGGTTAAAGGACTTTTTGGTGATACCTAACAAAATCTACTTTCTCTAGGCTTTAGACACTCAGTACTTATTAGACCAAGACATAGGTTGGCAAATTCTCTTTTCCTCTCTTCCAAGCAATAGTATAATAAAGTTAATTTAAGCCTATCTCTGATCAAGATTATATATAAGGAAGAAACTTCTCCCAAAAGACAGGATGAGTTAAGTACTATCAAATCAAGTAGATTAATTGGAGTTGGAAAATTCTCACTTGACTTAACCTTCATATTTTTGTAATAAATAATAAGATAATTTAAAATGAAAATTATAGAAATGTATTATGCCATCAATAATTTCACCACCAAACGTGCTTTTTCACCTGTCTGTTCTCAAGGACCAGATGATTAAACATGTTTGCACATTGTTGGAGGCAGGTAAAGGCATTCTGATATTTGAGGAGGCCTGGGTGATATTTTTGAAACAGAGAGAAAGGTTGTCTCAAGTGTTGGGACTATAAAAAAGCTGAATGGTTCCTTCCATTATTTTTTGGAATAGGATTCACTCACTTATTAGTTCAACAATATGTTTGAGTCTCTACTGTGTGTGCTAAGGCACTTCATATAAGATTGCTTCAAAAGTTCCTTGGCAGAAGCAATTAACAGCTAATAATGATAAGACAGTTAAAAATGTAAATTATTATATAATCCTTCTGACATCAATAACTCATTTATATAATTCACTTTCTTTCCTGTGTTCTATCACAAAGAGAATAAAACATATTTAGCTACTTAGTTTTTTTTCCCTATCATTCTCAGCATATTTACTAGTGGAAAAATCCAAGCATTAAAAGTTGGTGACTCAGTTCTTAAAATTCATAACTGAAGACAATGAAGTGGCATATCTGAAAAGTTCATAGATGTCTCTATATTCTCTATTATGGATGCATCCAGATAATATACAAATCTGGCTTTTTTCCCTATTTTAGTTTTTCATGTCTAGGTGATCTTCTAACATGTCTCCAAAGGTCTCTCAGACCTTTATAGAATAGGTAATATTCTATATAAACAGAATGATTATGGTATCTAAAATACTTTTTAAATATACTACTTTTACATTTATTCAATAAAAATATCGTGTGTTCACTGTGTATTAGCATTGTTTAAGGTACAGAGCATAAAATGATGAAAAGGTACACTTTGGTTTTCAAGAGATTCACAATTCATCTTGACACAATCAACTTGAGAGTCATTCATAAAAATAAACAATACGATACATAGTTGTGAAATGCTATAATAATAGGAGCAATAGTGACACATTACAGAATCTCAGAGGAAGACAGCATCTACATTCAAAATTACTGGAAATGGTATAGAAAAAAACTCACATTTCCAATTAAGTAGCCCAAACATTTGGGATAAATTATTTGTGCCATAACACAAGGCAGTTTCATTTTTATTAATTCTGGATGTTTGAATTTATAAAGTTTTAAGTAGAGCAAGAAAAAAGCAATGAAGCAATCTGTTATTGGCTTCTCTGACATCAAGGACTTTGTGGGGAGGATGTGTTAATGTGTAATGCAATGTCCATGTATTATGCTTTTCAATTTTTCAAATCAAAGTACTCAATCAGCATTAATTAGGAGATATTGTGCTGTAATTTCCAAGTGCATGTACAATGGTAGTCTTCTAAATTGTGTGCAATTTTCCTTTTCTTTCAAATATCCACATGGAGCTTTTCCTATTACATATTAAATTGGGAGGCAGTTTCACATTCTGGGCAGCCAAACATTAGTTGTTGTTGTTTTTCATATTCCCATGTGTTATGTGCAAAGTATGCCTACTTATGGAAAACTTGATCTCTGCTGTGCCTCCAGTACCACACACTTTATGGGCCTCTGCTAACGAACTTGGAACTATTCCTTTTGGTTTTATAAATCATGTCTAAGGGATTCTAAACCACATTTAATTACACATGACAGAAAAGCTTCATGTGCTAATGTTCTTCTGGTTGACCCACCATGAATTCCTGCTAAAATTTTCATAAACCTTGGAGACTATTCTCCAGAGTATTCCCCAGAGCATTTCTTGGACACCAATGATGCAGGAGTTTACCATCCCATTGATGGTTGTCCCAGGGCACCCCGGATGATAGCCCCATTCCCTGAAAGCTGCTCCTGGACCACGCTGCTACTATAAATGTCTGAAATGTGATGCAACTTCCACTGCAACTTCCTCCAACTCAGCCTAATGGAGATTAAGCTCCATTAAGAGCTCTTTGCTGCATGTGCAATTTCTATTGATCAGATTGACTCATTTCATTTCAGCCAATGATCCTATTACAAAAGCTGCCTCTTTCCAGTGTTTTACCGGCACAAGGAAACCTGCAAATGCTCTGTACTGTAACAGGCAGTGCAGAGAAAGTCATTGGCTTGAGTTGCATTGTCTGGTCCCTGCGAAACATCATTTGCAGCATGTAATTCTTACAAGTTTGGGGGAGTTGTTATCATGCATGATGTTACTTGAGATTGGCTTAGAGGTTAGAAGTCTATGTGATTCATTTAAAAAATAAACATATGATTGTGAAACTGTGTTAACCACAATATAGATGCAGACAAAGTTCAGTATGAGCAACACTGTGCTTGGAAACAAAGTTTCACTGTATTGGAAACACATGAGAGAAGTGGCTAGAGAAGGGAAATGTTTGCTTATAATGACAGACTGTATTAAATTAATAGTTATCTTTGTAAAAGGAGGGGTTAAGCTATTGGTGGGCATTGTTTTAGTGGCCAGCGCTAAGTGGAATTGTGGATTTTTACAAAATGTAAGAAGTGGACCTTCTAGAAAGAGCTGTGGGAAAGGGAAAGACTATATGTGCATGTGGTAGCACAGCTAAGCCGAGTGGAACTCTTTGCCTAATTACATGAATGTTATGTGGTATTAATGATGTGCATATGCCAAGTCCCTTCATATTCCCCAAACGTTTTTCATTAGTGAGTAATAAATTCAACTGCCATTTATCGAACACCTATGAGGTAATATATTTTTAACATACACTGAGACATTTAATCGCTTTAAGAACCCTGCCAACTTTACATTACTACCAGTTCCACTTTTTAGATAAGGAGGTAAAGACGCAGGGAGGTCAACTGACTTGCTCAAGGTCTTGACCTGCAAGTGGCACAACCTGGTTCCAAACTCAAGTCTGACTGGTTCCAAAGACAGATTTAGTTTAGTTTAGTTTAGTTTTAAGATCACCCCACGCTTTCTTAACTGGATGGATTCTGTCGACAGCTTTGCTTGGGGGGTAAGATGTTATTATAACCCTAAAGCTCAGCAGAGATGAACAACCAATCCTAGGAATCACAAGTAGGTGGTGGCAGGGCCCAGGTTAGAGCACAGGATGCCCGACATACTCTACCACCTTCAGGGCAATGTTTCAATCAAAATTTAGACAGAGCTGTGGAATCTTTATACGCCTTTTCATGCTATTCAGTAATTACAGAAGTGGATTTCTAGAGGTGAAATCCATTTTCTGTGACTTTTATCTCTACTCTGCAACTCATACTCTGGTTCTTTGCAATGTAAGAGGCCGTGATATTCACTGAGCTTCAACAATGAGGGAGATGTAAGCATTGTATCAGGCCCAAGTCAAATAGAAAGGACAAGGATGGATAGCGCCTTTAAAGATGTAGTTCTTATTTATTTTGAAGCAGTAAGAATTCTGTGAGTGGTTTTTCATGGCCTGATGTAGAGTTGGGATGGGTGGGCTTCTATAAGGTGATAAAGTATTTATTAAATCAGAATTGATTTGCCAAAATCACATGCTGAATTTGGGGATAACTGTTTTTTTTCTGTGTGTGTATGAGTATTGTACTGACTGCTTTTGGAAGTTGAATGAACTGCTTTTCAGTGGGAAAGTAGTTATTTCAATTATGAAGCTAAAAAAACATATTTTGTGCCAATGTGTCTTCGTCTGAAGGTTAAAAACAACAAATAGCATTTGATTTTTAATCAAAGTGGTCTGAGAAACAAAAGAAAAAATGCAGTTCAGAATGTTTTCAAGCAAGGCCTAATGTGGTAGCCATCAGCGCCCACAAGCATCCTCACGGTAGAATACTCAGAGTGAACCTGAATCCTAATTTCTCATAGATAAATCCTTCAGAATCCTGCCTACATTATGCCATACTTGGACATGAGAAGTGATTCAAGTGCATAAGGAGAATGTAAATCTTGCTCTATATATTGAAAAGTTCAGATGTGTTCTGGCAGATGTGCATCTCCTAGGACTGTAAAGAGAAACAAGTAATGATTTGCATTGGGAAACAAGAGAAGAGTCACAAAGAATTTTTTTTAAAAACAGTAGTTGACTGATCTGGGCTACACTAAGTTTCTTAGAGCTTTTCAAAAAGCTGCCTTTTGTATTTATTGACTGTCAGCAGACACGTTTTGCTTTTTTCCTCAATGTCTACATAATATTTCAAATAGCCAGTAAATAATTTTTATTTTTAAGATACTATATTTGGGGTTCTGAGAGCTGCTCCAAATGATCACATCTCTTTTCTTTGAAAATGACATTAAAATAAAAGACATTCCATCATCTGGTATATGTTGAGATGAAGCAAAATCTCAGAACTGAGAAATATGGGATATACAAGTGTATGCATGTACATGGTACACTGCAAGAGCAAAACCTTTTAGGGGTGAACTGTAAAACAGCTTGCTTTTCATTCCTATTGCTCAATCAAACATGCTCTGTGAGCTTGAAATTCAGTGGAGGTCCATTAGTTTTTCCAGCTCTTTAAAATAATAACATGTCTTCTGGTACTTCTAATTATAAAAGAAGTCTTATTTTAGTAGCAAAATTACCTCATCTGTTGTAATTATGACAACCCAGAACTGTACTGGAGGTTAAAGCTGTTTTCTCCTGCAGTTCAAGGTGCTGCAGTGACAAGCATGCAGGAAGAAGAGGGAGGATGGCGGGCATCTTCCAGCCTTCCTGTCTGGCGCACCTCTTCTCCATGGTAATCAGCCCCCCCTGGGAATGACTCTGGTTCTTCCAGGGTTGAAACTGGAGGAAGGAGACAAAGTGAGGCCCTCAAAAGGCTTCCTTGACTTGTACTGCTATAATCTGGCCTGGCTGTTCTCTCAGTGTGGTGAATATTTCAATGGAAAAAGTGTGGGTGTGTGCACGCTCTTATACAGATTGCTTTGGGAAATCCTCAAAAATACCCCCGCAGTCAGAGACTTCTTGATCTTTTGACTCAAGGTTTTATACACCACTAAGAGGGTGATGATGTGGAGTTACCCTAGAAGGACTGCTTGGTCATCTCCTTTATAAATTCTAACTAGTTAATTTAATACCTCCTTTTGTAATCAGAGGGGGACTCCGTAGGTGCTATCATTCTGTGCTCAGTTTTCTGGGCTTGAATCAAAACTGGGAGAGAAAGACTATCCCATGCATAGTTTGTTACAGTGAAAACAGGTCAGCAGCTTGGTGCATTGGAGAGAGCACTGAAAGGGTCTGGAAGTGGCCACGCTGGGTTCTGTGTTCCTTAATCTTCTTGGGCACGCTTAGGTACAGATTATCTTCTTCTTTATATAAAGTAGGAAACAAGACTGAAAGAATGGACATCATTTTCTTGGGGTCCAACAGCTAGTAAGTGGGGGTGCATTAGGAACCATGACACTGGTGGAGTGTGGGAACTTCTAGAAATGTAGTCTTGGGTCCCATCCCAGGCCTAATGTACCAGAAGCTCTGGGGAGGGAAGCCGCGCAGCGGGTGTAACAAGCCCCACGTGACACAGCTAAGTGCTCACATTTGAGAACAGTGCAGTACACTCAGAGAAAACCCAATTCTAATCATTGCTTTGGTGTTTCTTCAATACGGAAAGGCACAGAAGTTGTATCAAACTTGTTATTCAGGTACGTATCTATTGTTGAAAATGCCTTAGTTTTTGTAATAAGGAAAACTCATATTTAAAGGAGTGTTATTCCAGGGCAGATACTGTTGTAAGTGGTTACATGCAATAAGTCATTTAGTCTTTATGTGTGGCTGTCCCCATTTTATAGCACTCAGATAGTTTGCCGAGAATTTGCTCTTAGCACTGAGCAAAACTGTCTTCTGAGTAGCGTCAGTCACCCCAGCTCTGATGATCTGACTCTATTGGGGTCTACCCTGAAATATTATCGTAGACCACAGATTCTTTTTTGGAAGTAAAACTTTAAAATTCCTCTCTCTCAAGACATCTGAGAAAAACATTTATGGAGGTATTCTATAAAGAAGGCATTTATCTCTTTTTTAAGATACTCTAAGATCTGTTCAGGGATTGAGCCAAAGCATCAGGTGAATTTGCATGATGGAGATACAGTTCATGACCTGCATTCTAGCATTATGCCTCTGATTCACATTGAAGAATGTTATAAGAAACAGTGCTATGAGAGGCACTGTATTTACTATAAGAATATTGTTAAAGAAACTTCTTACCCTGTTACTCAGTAACCTCTTTCTGAGAATGTAAATGAGGTATTTTTCGGTCATTGGTGGCAGGAATAAGCTTGCTTTTCCTGAGCTTCTGATTTGTTTTCATTTAGTGGACATGGAGAACCACATAATGAATCGTGCTTATGTCTTTGTGCTGTCTGCTCAGTTGTGTCTCCAAAATTATTATGTTGTAGCCTTAACACCTAGCACCTCAGAATGTGACTATGTTTGGAGAGAGGGTCTTCAAGAAGATTATTAAATTAAGAGGAGATAATTAGCATGGACCTTAAGCCAATCTGACTGGTGTTCTTATGAGAAGAGGAAATTAGGACACAGAAAAGCATAGAGGGAGATGATGTGAAGACAGAGGAAGAAGACAGTCATTCACAAGCCAAAGAAAGAAGCCTTGGAGGAACCAGTCTTGCTGACACCTTGATCTTGGAGTTCTAGCCACCAGAATTATGAATGAATTTCTGTTGTTTAAGCCACCCAGTCTGTAGCATTTTGTTATGGTCCCTAGAAAATCACTACAGTTTCTACTGACTGTTGCAAAGTTACATTCATGAACCACTGTAACAAATGTAGGGGATTTCATACCATTCATTTTCATGTGTTACCCTTACTTCCGATTCCATCTACTTTTTCCTTTTCTTCTTTGCTCTTTATCTATTTCCTTATTCACTTCTTTCCATCTCCCATGCTGCTGCCAGCCTTGTTGGGTAATATTATTACACTTTTCATTACTATGGGCTCCCTACTGCCTTTGTCACACAGCTGGCTTGAAAGTATGGGCTGGAGCTCATTTACTCCTCCCAGGGCCAGGACAGGGGCTTGGGGTGCACCTCCAGGCTTGTGATGGTCTTCTGACCATGTGTTTCTCTGTTTCTCTTTTATGTGGCCAGGCCACCCAGACTCTGCCTTAACTTTTGAACCTAAGCTACAACACTCACAGTTTCTGCTTGGAGACAGCCATGCCTTTGGTGAAGTTGACTTACACAAATGCTTTCTCTAGAGTAACCCAAGCCAGTCTCCAATCTCTACTCTTCCTGGTTTGAGCTTCTACCTTTTCTGAGTGCAGAACACCCAGATACAAGTGAAGTGCAGGGAGACCATGGATTCTTGCTGCTGTCTTAAGTCCAACACACACCCCAAAGGATGTATATTCCACACTCAAAATATTGAAGAACAAAGTAAATCTGTCCTTGAAGGGAGAAAATGGGTTATATTGCTCAACACAATACCAAAATTTCTCCATCTCTCTCTTGAAACTTGCTCACTTCCTATACATCCCCTCCTCCTGCCTTCCTCTCCTCTTACATCATGCCCTTTTCTTGCTTAGTTAATCAAATTCCTCTTGTTTCTATTTTTCTTTTCCTACTCCCAATTACACTTGGGACATAGATGATCTTCTTTAGGAGGTGGGCAAGAGGAAAAGTTTTCGAAGCTTATACTTTTGGATTTTTGTTCTTCTCAGGCAAGATGCTACAGTTCCATGCAGATATACAATGCAACCTATGGGCTTTGTCTGAGCTACTATTTTCAATGGGAAATGTACTAGGAGACAGGAAAAACCTGAGCTTCCTTTGAGTCCCCAAGACCAGTTTGTACAATGAGGCATCTAGAGCCTATTTAATGATCTTGCTCTCAGAATCCAATTGGAAACAAGTGTGCAGCAAAGACTTACTGATTTATACCTGGAGACATGAATTCTGATTCTTGGTGTGATCTACACAGATCATGCCCGTGTTGACATGTGAAATAGTTGACTAACCTGCTTACCATCATCATCGTGGTGCGAATTAAAATTCTGGGAGTTGAAGAATTAAGTAAAAGTTCCGGGCATGGACTTGTCTGTCAGCGCTGCGTTACAGCCCCGGCTCCCTTGACCTGATGAGAGACCCTGGCAAGCTGCTTAATTTTAATGAGGCTCAGCTTTGTCATCTATAGCAAAGGGGTAGTAATGAAGCTTCCCTCAATGTTACTAAAACATGAACTAAAGTGATGTGTATAAATAACAGCTGAGATGACTTTCCTTGGTTCCACAGATGCCTCAGCAGAGCCTGTATGATTTGATTCCTGGTGAGGCCCAACCTCTTACCTCCACCCCCAACTCCCAATGTGTGCTCCACACACTAGTGACATTTAACCCCCTCTGTGCGCAGGCTCTGGAGAGAAAGAGAGGATGGGGCCCGGCACCTGGCCTGGAGGTGCTCACATTTTATCAGGGAGCAAGAGACTCATAAACAAATTAGAAATCTTGCTCTTAAGTATTAAATGAGTGGTTCAACTGTTAAGATAAGAGGAAGGAGATAGTGTTAATTTTGCTTGCATAGAAAGTGGATGGGAAGAAATACAGCCAATCTGGACAACCCACTGTGTGTCACAGAGTCATTAATGATTCCAAAAATCTCTACAAAATGGGACATATTATACAGGACAGGGAACAGAAGAGTGAAGAGACCAGAATATTGGCTAGACTGAGGGCCTGTTCCAGAGCTGTTTCCTCCCACCCAGAACATGAATTTCCCTGTGTCCCAAGTGGAGGGTTCACAGGGTGGGTGGAGCCCGTTTCCCACATCCCAGCTGCGTGATCCCAGCTGTATTTATTACATAGCCAATATCACAGATGGTGCCAAGTGGTTCTGAGCATTTTGGTAACCATGACTGAGCTCAGATCCCATGCTCTGGGTTCTTCTGATGTCAGATTTTCTTGTCACTGTGTGGTGTGCACTCTGGCATGGCTGATGTTCTCGGATGGGAGCCAGGGTTTTCTATCACTGTGGGTGGTGTTAGCCTCATGTACACGCTGTTTAAAAACTTGCCTCATCTTGCCTGCTCTAATACGTTAGCTCAATATGTATTCTTTCTCTGAATTCCCTTTCTGCTCTTTCTCTCTTCAAGATCTAATTAAAAAAATATTTGGGCACATCCTCTCTCCTTCTAGTCTATGACGGGCATGATGCAGTAACAGTGTCTTATGACTTTGTATCCCTCATGTCCCTCACACGCCTTAGAGGCTGCACAGGTGTCAGCAGGATGAATGATCTAGCACCTGGAGGCAGGAGCTCTAAAACTCTGGTGAGATACCAGGCTGGACGCTCACAGAGTTCTCTGTACCCAGCACAGGACAGGCTTGGACCTGAGTGGTTGCAGTGAGAAAGAGGAAATGGTTTGCATTACTTTCAACACATGAAAATGTCTTGTATCTACTGTGGTCGCTAGATCAAACCTGAACTTTGGTTCTGGTTTGATTCATGAGCATGAGTAGGACTAACCCATTCATCTCCAAAGGTAGGCTGTGATCGAGCCTGGACTGGATGGCCGCCTTTTTGAATAAGCCCACCCACCATCGCAGAGAGACCTAGGTTTCATCTTACCTAGGCTACAGGCATTCTCCAGAGGACACGTCAGCAAGCCACAAGCCCACCTTTCCCTGGACCCCTCCCCTCCAAAGCCTGCCAAATAAAAAGCCTCTTAGCCTGTAAGAGACACCTTTGTTCTGCTCGCCAGAACAGACAGGTCCCTCTCAGGTTTAACAATAAACCTGCCTGGACTGTGGAGTTTGCGTGCTGTCTTTGCCTTGCAGACTGCCCATTCCCTAGTTACCCAGACTCAATGCCATTGCTCCCGAAGGGACCGCCGATTAGACATCGGGCTGAATTTGCAGGCAAACGGAAGAAGTTAAGTAGATTATTTTGGACCACCTGGGCTATAAGTATTTGAACAAGTGTGTCTTTGGAGTCAATCCCATAGAGAATATGCGAGAACACTTTAATCTGAATTTAAAAGTAAAAACGACAGCATCACTACCCAGATTCTAGTCTTAAAGAAAAAAGAGGAGAAGAAAAAGGTATGTTCTCTTGATCTGGCCGAGCTGACACAAAAGTTCCTGTCGTTGGTATGGAGTGATGCTTCTGAAGGAGAGGACAGCTTTCCCTTCCTCCTTTCTAGGTTCTCTGGCTGGTCTAATAATCAAATTGGCGTAAAACAGATTAACAGGCGAAAACAAATTTAATTTCTCACATATGAGAACACACAAAAATATGAGACTCAAAGAAGTGACCAAAGAAGGCAACTTCTATGTCTTTTAGACAAAGAAACAATAACTTTGTGAAGAATTGACAGAACAAAGGAGTTTGGGCTTAAGGTAGCAAATTGGTGAAGAAATAACAAGGTTTGCTTATACCTCCTTTCCAGCCCTGAATTCCCTCTTATGATAAGGATGCCTTCTGCCCTCTGTACAGGGAGGGTAACTTCACAGGGAGATTCATTTCCTGCTTTCGGGAGGACAAAAAGGGTCAGAATGTCCTTCCTGCACCAGCTGTTTCTTAAGTAATTGTAATTCAAAATAATCAATATGCCAAAGTGGCATATTTTGAGGGTGGTATGTTCTGTTCTCCTTCACTTCAAAAACAGCAACACCTCAGCTAAGAGTCCAGCAACTCTGTTGCTAAATCACATTTCTTTTTTTTTTGGATGTTGATAAAGAATCCTGATTGCTTCAGTGCAGTGAATACACTACAAGGATACTAAATTGGTAAGAGAATCCTGAAACTTCCAAATAATTAGGTGGTGACATGGGAATGAGGGGTCTGAGGTCTATCTTTTTCCTATGGTTTGTAATCTGAGGAGATGGAGTACAGAGAAAACACAAATTGTTTGTTGTGGAGCTATAAATATGCACTAAGTAAAATGTGTACTTATCAAAATCATTTCAGTGAAGTCTCTATAATGAGGAAAGTCTATTTTTTTTTCTGTACCCTACAGTTTCAGTATTAAAACAAGAGGCAACATACTATAAAAAAAGCTGATAAAGGGGTTTAGTCTCAAAAGCGAGTTTAGTGTACATTCTGGATCAAAACAACATCAACCCAAATTCTTATTTATTCTGCTGCACAATAAAAGCCAATATTCAAGATGACAATATAGGGGAACCAAGATTTTCAAATACAGAAGATCTCTATAGTTATAGCATAATTTCCTTAAAGAGATGGAAAAAATAAACTCCAAGTCAGAAAAATTTGAGCAATTCTTCCTGTTTAATAATTGTTAAGAATAAATTCCAGTTACTGTGAACATTCTATGCCATTAACAGATCAGTTAATAGAAGATTTTTTATTTCTAAGTACCACTAAGTTCCAAATCACATATATGACTATATATAAAATATATATGACTATATATAAAATGTATATAAATCTTACATATAACATTTATCAAACAACTTGGTGATGGGTGCTCTTGCTTTGGAAACACTGAATTTCAGCAGGCTTGAGATGTTACACATCCAACACTCTTGAGAAGAGCCGTACAATGTATAATGGTGCTTGCAAAAAATACGTGACCTTTATAGGTGGATATATGAATGGCCCTAATTAGAAATATTAATTAACTAATTTGGGGAAGTTTTAATGCCTTCTGTGTGTCAGGCACTGTTCTAGGCACTGGAGGCTTAGTAGTGAACCAAACACGGAAGTTGTAGTCTAGTGGTTATACAGTTAGTTATTTGATAAGCTTAACATGAATACTGCTAAACCAGAGGAGGCCCAGTCAGGAAAATATTCCATCTTCCAAGTCTATACTTTGTTTCACATTTACAGCTGGAAGTTTGTCTTGCAAAGCATGTGAAGATCATACAGAGTGTGAAGAATGGAGATATGGATAAATTATCACATCTAGAGACTTGCAGACAAAAATCACTTCCTAATGTGCCTTTTAAAAAGCAATAACATAGTAACAATTGCAAATGGAGGCCAACAGGCACAAAAACACTGCTTACAGTGAGCTTCCATTAATAATAACACTGTAATTGTGGATAGATGGGGCTTTATGGTTTACACAGGGCTTTCAGACACATTCTCCGAAGCAGTCCACAGCTGGTTATCTGCATTTTACAAATCTAGAGACTAAGGTTTTGGTAGGTTTTCAGAGGTCACACAGTAAGTTGTATAACTAAGACTAGGACTCAAATCTTAAAGCAATTAATTAACCCACTTTGATTTCCTGAGTACCTTAATATTCCTCCTTTCATAAGCTTTGCTGGTTTCTCATGGGACTGTGAGCCCTGGACATTTTTCTTTCTAAAATGATTACAGTTAAAGAAGTGTGTGCTGACATGTTAGACAGTCTCATGTCCTGCTGCTGAGAAATCTAGAAGCAGAGTCCTGAGCAATAATATAAAGAAGATGCTGAGTTACTGGAAGTTTGGCATTTAGATGTGAGCTAATACTCAGGTTCTGACCTATTTCATTCATGAACAAAACAGGTGTCAGGTTTCATAAAAGCAGGACAATAGATTGTGAAACCTGTTATCTTGGCCAAATTCCAAAGTGAGCATTCATGTAATGACAATTTTCAAATGGACAGTTAATTCCTTAGAAAATAAAATCAATACCTGGGTAGTACTTTTTTATATCTCAGAACACTTGGATGGGTAACTTCATTCACTGGGTGTAGGCCCTATATTGGGCAGTATGTTGGAGCAATGCAACATAAATGTTTACCTGAACGTTTTGCAGAAGGAATTAAGGTTCAACTAGAGACAGTGGTAACTCCACTGAGAATCCGTTTCTGAGAATCTCTCTCTCTCTCTCTCTCTCTGTCTCAGACACACACACACAGATACCTTTAAATTTCTAAGAACAATCATTCCATGGAAGTGTTCTAGACTGAATTTTCCCAACAATGACTTTTCTCATTTTAGTATGATCATCGGCACCCACGCACGTGAACGTAACCCATGTTTAAGGTGGGCAGACGCCAAATATGCACAGGTTGGTTATTGTGAAGTTGTTCTATTCCTATCACATGAGTATACAGGATGAGATTTGTTTTCAAAAGCCCTCAGGAACTGAGACTGGGCCACCCTTGATGGTTCTCCTTTGAAAGTGAGGAGATCCATATCAGAGGATGGCCAGCAGTCCTAGTTGCTCATCTGAAGTCTGAAAGCACCTACGGAGGCAGCCTTTACTTTTGAAGAAGGCCATTTCTGGTCTGTACAAATGCTTCACTGATTTCAAAATGCCTTCACCATTTTTAACTAGTGCGTTGGAAGGGGATACTCCATTTCTCACTTATAAGAGGACATTTAAATGTAGAAAAGATAAATATCAGACCCAAGATCAAAACTGGCTGAAATTCAGGTCTTTGTATTATAAATTCAGCTCTTCGTCCTCGAGGCAGGTCTATTTTCTTTAGATAAGAAATCTCCCCTTTCCTCCACATGAAGTGCTGCAACTTCTAGCTGGTGCAGTAGTTTAAACTGCCACTGGGAAAGGCAATAACTGTGAAGCAGGATGTATGAGAATGCGATGACTCTGACCTCAACATTAATTATGCATCAAATAGTAAGAAGTGGGTCAGTGGGGGAGCTGAAAGTACTTATACGTGATGGACCACTTTCTATAATAGCTGACTTTGGGTCCTGGTAGAAACTTCCTAACTTAGAAATTATTTTCATGGGAATTTGGTTTTCAGTTTGACCCCTCCTCCAGGAAGATGGAAGTCTGTATGGTTTCCAGAAGCCTGACATAGGACGTTGTGGGTTCCATGATTCTTACTTGTTTCTGGTAGTAGAGGCTCAGTGGTCCCAAGGACTCAGGGACTCAGGTGTTACTTAGTAATAGAAACACGAACTGGGGACAAGTTTGCTGACAATGCCTACGTAATGCCGTTGAGGCAGCGATCATTCAAGTAAACTTATCCGATGTAGTTTGATAAGGCTTTCTAGCTGTATTTCAATGTGCTTTTCCATTCGAGGATAAATAAGGGCAAAGATGTTTCAAGTTGGGCTGTATAAGCAAACAGTTATGAGAGGTAATGAACTATATCAGTCTTCACATTTTTTCCTCACTGTGTTATTTGTCTACACAGAACCAAAGAATATATTTCAAAAAAGCAAAATCATTGATTCAGAAAGAGTTGTTTCAGCTTAGAAGACCTCCTCAATACAGAAGAAACAGACATTTGAGCCAGAGGAAACCAAGGTAACGGAACAAAGTGATTCCCTGCTACCCATTATGAAAACACATGCTTAGTCTTTTAGACTAAACTTAAGGAGGGACTTTTATGTATTGTTTTCCACTTGCCAAGATACTTTAAACACATTAAACATCAAAAAGTATGAAACTCTGTGTCATTTTTAGGTATCCACACACAGCTGACATATCTGAACTGAAAAATTGTTTCTTGTAATTTCTTTTTCTTCAGGTATTTTCTTCTGAGCCAATGTCAGTTTTGTATTATAAATGTACTGTGTCTATACCATAAGTAGTACATATGGCAGATGAAGAAAAAGTTGATAGACTTACTTATGTTTATCTGAACACTTGATAAAATAAGATACAAAGCCTTCATGATTATCTTTAAGGATTTTCCACATTGATTGGAACTAAACCTCATTAATATATTTTCTTAATATGAGAGTTATGTGATTTATATATTTTTGCCATTTAAAAATGTATATTTCAATATCTGGTATTTTAGACTACGAGGGTCCTAATACCCTACATCTAATCATACAGCAGACTCTCAATTTTTCTCTCAGGAGTGACTTTTTAATCTGTTCCCCAGTTCTTACTGCCATAGTTCGAGATTTCCTTTCTCTTCTTTGGGATATTCCTAATAGCTTCTTTCTCTGGGGTCTCTGCACCCCTAAAATACCTCAGTCCAGTCCCCTTCACTTTTTAAAAGACAATTACAGTCATGTTACATTTCAGCCCAAACCTCTACTGGATCTCTCTTGTCTTCAGAAGAGGTCCAAGAATAATAAAAATAATAATAGGGGCTAAAATTTCACACACTTCTGTGTATAGATTTTGTAAGATGTATATTTGCCATTCTAGTGAGTACACAGAGATATCTTATTTTGAATCGATTTGTATTTCCTTGATGACCTGTGATGTTAATGATTTCTTCAGCTCAAGTAATGTGCTTATTTTCCATTTGAATATCTTCTTTGGTGAAATATTTATTCAAATCTTCTGACCACTTTAAAAATTTTATTGGCAGACTTTATTTTTGATAGTACGATGCTAAAAGCATTTCCTTTACTTATTTGTTTATTTATTGCAGTGCAGTTGAAATACAATATTATGTTGGCTTCAGGTATATAACTCAGTGCTTCAACAGTTATCTACATTATTAAATGCTCACCTCAACTAGGATAGTTACTGTATCTGTCAACATAGAAAGATGCTACAGAATTATTGACTATATTCTCTATGCTGTACTTTCATCCCCATTACTAATTTATATTATGATTGAGATTTTGTACCTCTTTATCCCTTGATCTATTTCACCCACCTAATCTTTACCCCCATGGAACAACCAGTCACTTCTCAGTGTCTATAAGTCTATGCTGTTTTGTTCATTTTGTTTTGTTTTGTTTTTAGGTTCCACAAGTAAGTGCAATGATAAGGTATTTGTCTTTCTTTGCCTGGCTTATTTCACTTAACATAATACACTCTAGGTCCATCCATTTTGTTACAAAGGGCAGTATCCCCTTTCACTACTCAGGGTGGCCATTACTCAAAAGAAAAGAGATAAGAAGTGCTGATGAGGATGTGGAGAGAAGGGAACCCTCCTGCACTGTGGGTGGGAATGTAAATTGGTACAGCCACTATGGAAAGTACTATGGAGGTTCCTCAAAGAACTAAAAATGAAAATACCATATGACCCAATAATTCTATTACGAATTTACCTGAAGAAAATAAAATCTCTGATTCAGAAAGGTATATGCACCCCTAGGTTTATTGCCACATTATTTACAATAACCAAGATGTGGAAGCAACTAAGTGTCCATCAATAGATGAATGGATAAAGAAGATGTGGTACATATATACAATGGAATATTAATCAGCCATAAAAAAAGAAAGAAATCTTGCCATTGATAAAACATTTCCTTTAAAATCAAGAATAAGGCAAAGATGCCCACTGTCACTGGTGCTATTCAGTGTATTGTACTGGATGAGCTAGTCAGTGCTAGGTACATATGTGGGTCCTAGACATGTGACAAGCATAAATAGGGAAGCCATTTAATAATGGTGTGACGTGATTGGTTATCCATTTGGAAAAAGAAAACTTGCATCACATTCCACACTATACACTAAAATCAACTCTAGGTGGATTAAAAATTTATCTGAAGAAAGTTTAAAACTTTTAGGAGAAAATATTGAAGAGTATTTTTATATCTTGGGGCAGAGATATATTTCAGAAGCAGACAGAAATAGTATTAACCTCAACAGAAAAAAAATTGGTAGATTAATTACATTAAAATATAAAACTGTTCATTAAAAGATATCGTAAGAATGATCTGTTTGGGAAAAAATCTGGCAGAAATAGATAAATAAAGGAAAATACACCAATATCACTTATAAATATTGAGATAAAAGTCTAATTCAAAATATTAGCAAGTAGAATCCAGCAGTATATTAAGAGATTAATGTTCACTAATACTGCTTTCATTTAACATTTTTCACAAAGTACCAACCAACAAAATTTGAAGAGGTGAAAGATTCAAAGGTACAAAAACTGCAAATCAAGATGAGAAATTATAATTATTTACAGATGATGTTATTGTATTTCTGGGTAACCTGTGTTCATCACCTAAAATTCAATTAGAAAAATGAGGGAAATTATTAATGTGACTAGCAAGCTACCTCTTCAACATAAAAGTCAATAGCTTTCCAGAACCCAGCCACCTAGTGAGACAATATAAAGAAAACATTGCACTTGAAATATCACGCACAAAGATAAATACCTAGTCATAACCTTAATGAGAAATATCAAGGACCTATATAGTCTTTTAAACTCTAGTTAAGCACATAAATGAAAATTTGAATGACCAAAAGGCTGTTAACTTTTTCTTGAATAAGAAAACTTTCTTGAACTTAGTATTATAAAGGTGTAAATTTTTCTGAGATTAATTTATAAAATTAGTAAAACATAAATTTTGGATTATTTTTAAAACTAGTAAAGCTGGTTCAAAAATTCATTAAATAACAAAAAAGGAAATAGGATTTTAAAATGGAAAATGAAAAGTTACGGGGCTACAATAAATCTGGTAAATGTAAGAATGCATTAATACAATATTTTTTTGTACTGGCATATGGAATAGTCAGACCCAGAGAGCAATATTAAAGTGCAGAATAGATAAAAGTATACAAGGTAATTTAAATTCTAATACAACTGGAATTTCAATCAGTTGACCTTAAGGGGAAAAAATCTGGATGTTTACTTCAATCTTATTATTAAAAGGAATTCCAGATTTGCCAACAATTCAAATGTAAAATTAAGCCTGTTTTCCACCCTGCACTCCCAAAAACAATTTGTAAGAATACTAGAAGAAAATGTTTTCATGATAATGAAATGGGAAAGGTTTTTCTTTTTAAATAAAATAAAAAACTTAAAAGTCATCATATAAAAACTAAAATAGCAATTATATTAAAATTAAAGGCAAATTTATTGTAAACAAATTCAGACTAGGAAATCTATTTGTGATACATATGATGTAGTACTTTTAAACTTAACTTCCTTGCTATGTAAATTCCTCCAATCTATAATGAAACCCCTAATTTTAAAATGGATGGAAAATAGTTCATCGAGAATGATACGGGTATCTTTATAAGCATATAAAAGCTGCTCTACCTCACTCATAATAAAATAAAACTGGGACATGCTTTTTACATAAAATTTCCCAGTATCAAAAATTCTAATACTACACCATTAAAAAAAGGGTGGCCAATACTTACTGTCATAAACTTTAAGTGGAACTGCAAAATGATGTGAGGTTTTTTGAGGGCAACATGGTAGTATCCAAATTCTAGATGTTCCTGTTTTTGACAAGAAAATGCCCTATCAAAGAGTTTATTTTACAGACAGTTTCATGTGTTCCTAGTAATATACGTGGAAGTCAGCAGCAGCTTTGCAGTAGCAAAGGAATGGGGGCGATGCAATTGCCGATCAATAGCTGACTGCTCAAACAAACACGGTGATCGCAGCGGAGTGCTGGGAGCTGTCGGGAGAATTCACATTTGAAGATGAAGAAAAATTCTTCATGAACTATTATTAAATGAGGAAAAAAGACGCAAAATAATACATAAAATATTCCCATTATGTTAATAGTAATAAATGCATCCATAGTTTCCTGAAGGATGCTCAAGAATCTTTCACTAGTTACTGAATCTTCAGCAGAAATTGAATTGGAGATGGGAAAATTATTTATCTTTCATAATATTGTTAGTACTTCTTTTTTAAAAAAATTTATTTTGGTATCATTAATCTACAATTACATGTGCAATATTATGGTTATTAAACGACCCCCTTCATCAGGTCCCCCCACCAACCCCATTACAGTCACTGTCCATCAGCGTAGTGAGATGCTATAGAATCACTACTTGTCTTCTCTGAGTTGTACAGCCCTCCCCGTGCCACCCCCAACATTACATCTGCTAATCGTAATGCCCCTTTTTCCCTCTTATCCCTCCCTTCCCGCCCATTTTCCCCAGTCCCTTTCCCTTTGGTAACTATTAGTCCGTTCTTGGGTTCTGTGAGTCTGCTGCTGTTTTGTTCCTTCAGTATTTTTTCTTTGTTCTTATACTCCACATATGAGTGAAATCATTTGATACTTATCTTTTTCAGCTTGGCTTATTTCACTGAGCATAATACCCTCTAGCTCCATCCATGTTGTTGCAAATGGTAGGATTTGTTTTCTTCTTATGGCTGAATAATATTCCATTGTGTATATGTACCACATCTTCTTTATCCATTCATCTACTGATGGACACTTAGGTTGCTTCCATTTCTTGGCTATTGTAAATAGTGCTGCAATAAACATAGGGGTGCATCTGTCCTTTTTCAAATTGGGCTGCTGCATTCTTAGGGTAAATTCCTAGGAGTGGAATTCCTGGGTCAAATGGTATTTCTATTTTGAGTTTTTTGAGGAACCTCCATACTGCTTTCCACAATGGTTGAACTAATTTGCACTCCCACCAGCAGTGTAGGAGGGTTCCCTTTTCTCCACATCCTCGCCAACATTTGTTGTTGTTTGTGTTTTGGATGTTGGCCATCCTCACTGGTGTGAGGTGATATCTCATTGTGGTTTTAATCTGCATTTCTCTGATGATTAGCAATGTGGAGCATCTTTCATGTGCCTGTTGGCCATATGCATTTCTTCTTTAGAGAAGTGTCTATTCATGTCCTCTGCCCATTTCTTAATTGGATTATTTGCTTTTTGTTTGTTAAGGTGCCTGAGTTCTTTATATATTTTGGATGTCAACACTTTATCAGATACATTATTTATGAATATATTCTCCCATACTGTAGGATGTCTTTTTGTTCTACTGATGGTGTCCTTTGCTGTACAGAAGCTTTTCAGCTTGATATAGTCCCACTTGTTCATTTTTGCTTTTGTTTCCCTTGCCCGGGGAGATATGTTCATGAAGAAGTTGCTCATGTTTATGTCCAAGAGATTTTTGCCTATGTTTTTTTCTAAGAGTTTTATGGTTCCATGACTTACATTCAGGTCTTTGATCCACCTTGAGTTTACCTTTGTGTATGGGGCTAGACAGTAGTCCAGTTTCATTCTCTTACATGTAGCTGTCCAGTTTTTCCAACACCAGCTGCTGAAGAGGCTGTCATCTCCCCATTGTATATCCAAGGCTCCTTTATCAAATATTAATTGACTGTATATGTTTAGGATAATGTTTGGATTTTCTATTCTGTTCCACTGGTCTGTGGGTTTGTTTTTGTGCCAATACCAAATTGTCTTGATTACTGTGGCTTTGTAGTAGAGCTTGAAGTCAGAGAGCGTAATTCCCCGTTTTATTCCTCCTTCTCAGGATTGGTTTGGCTATGCGGGGTCTTTTGTGGTTCCATATGAATTTTAGAATTATTTGTTCCAGTTCATTGAAGAATGCTGTTGGTAGTTTGATAGGGATTGTGTTGAATCTGTAGATTGCTTTAGGTAGTATAGCCTTTTTAATAATATTTATTCTTCCTAGCCAAGAGCATGGGATGTGATGCATTTCCATTTGTTAGTGTCCTCTTTAATTTCTCTTAGGAGTGTCTTGTAGTTTTCACAGAACAGGTCTTTCACTTCCTTCATTAGGGTTATTCCTAGGTATTTTATTCTTTTTGATGCAATTGTGAATGGAATTGTTTTTCGGATTTCTCTTTCTGTTAGTTCATTGTTAGTGTATAGGAGAGCAACAGATTTCTGTGTGTTAATTTTGTATCCTGCAATTTTGCTGAATTCAGATATTAGTTCTAGTAGTTTTGGAGTGGAGTCTTTAGGTTTTTTATGTATAATATCATGTCATCTGCAAATAGTGACAATTTGACTTCTTTACCAATCTGGATGCCTTGTATGTCTTTGTTTTGTCTGATTGCCATGGCTAGGACCTCCAGTACTATGTTGAATAACAGTGGAGAGAGTGGGCATCCCTGTCTTGTTCCCGATCTTAGATGAAAAGCTTTCAGCGTCTCGCTGTGGGTTTGTCATATATGGCCTTTATGATGTTGAGGCACTTGCCCTCTATACCCATTTTGTTGAGAGTTTTAATCATGAATGGATGCTGAATTTTGTCAAATGCTTTTTCAGCATCTATGGAGATGATCATGTGGTTTTTGTTCTTCTTTTTGTTGATGTGGTGGATGATGTTGATGGATTTTCGAATGTTGTACCATCCTTGCATCCCTGGGATGAATCCCACTGATCATGGTGTATGATCCTCTTGATGTATTTTTGAATTTGGTTTGCTAATATTTTGTTGAGTATTTTTGCATCTACGTTCATCAGGGATATTGGTCTGTAGTTTTCTTTTTTGGTGAGGCCTTTGCCAGGTTTTGGTATCAGAGTGATGCTGGCTTCATAGAATGAGTTTGGAAGTATTCCCTCCTCTTCTATTTTTTGGAAAACTTTAAGGAGAATGGGTGTTATTTCTTCTCTATATGTCTGGTAGAATTCAGAGGTGAATCCATCAGGCCTGGGGGTTTTGTTCTTGGGTAGTTTTTTGATTACCAATTCAATTTCGTCGCTGGTGATTGGTCTGTTTAGTTTTTCTGTTTCTTGCTTGGTCAGTCTTGGAAGGTTGTATTTTTCTGAGTTGTCCATTTCTTCTATGTTTTCCAGCTTGTTAGCATATGGATTCTCATAATATTCTCTTATAATTCTTTGTATTTCTGTGGGATCTGTCGTGATTTTCCTTTCTCATTTCTGATTCTGTTTATGTGTGTAGATTCTCTTTTTCTCGTAATGAGTCTGGCTTGGGGTTTATCTATTTTGTTTATGTTTTCAAAGAACCAGCTCTTGGTTTCATTGATTTTTTTCTATTGTTTTATTCTTCTCAATTTTATTTATTTCTTCTCTAATCTTTATTATGTCCCTCCTTCTGGTGACTTTGGGCCTCATTTGTTCTTCTTTTTCCAATTTCAGTAATTGTGTCTTTAGACTATTCATTTGGTAATGTTCTTCCTTCTTTAAATAGGCCTGGATTGCAATATACTTTCCTCTTAGAACTGCCTTTGCTGCGTCCCACAGAAGTTGTGGCTTTGTGTTGCTGTTGTCATTAGTCTCCATATATTCTTTGATTTCTGTTTTGATTTGGTCATTTACCTATTGATTAATTAGGAGAATGTTGTTAAGTCTCCATGTATTTGTGAGCTTTTTTGGTTTCTTTCTAAAATTTATCTCTAGGTTTATTCCTTTGTGATCTGAGAAGTTGGTTCGTAGAATTTCAATATTTTTGAAATTACTGCGGTTCTTTTTGTGGCCTAGTATGTGGTCTATTCTGGGAAATGTTCCATGTGCACTTGAGAAGAATGTGTATCCTGTTGCTTTTGGGTGTAGAGTTCTGTAGATGTCTGTTAGGCCCATCTGTTCTAGTGTGTTGTTCAGTGCCTCTGTGTCTTTACTTATTTTCTGTCTGGTTGATCTGTCCTTTGGAGTGAGTGGTGTGTTGAAGTCTCCTAAAATGAATGCATTGCTGTCTATTTCCTCCTTTAATTCTGTTAGTATTTGTTTCACATATGCTGGCACTCCTGTGTTGGGTGCATATATATTTATAATGGTTATATCTTCTTGTTGGACTGACCCCTTTATCATTATGTAATGTCCTTCTTTATCTCTTGCTACTTTCTTCGTTTTGAAGTCTATTTTGTCTGATACAAGTACTGCAACACCTGCTTTTTTCTCCTTGTTGTTTGCATGAAATATCTTTTTCCATCCCTTCACTTTTAGTCTGTGTATATCTTTGGGTTTGAGGTGAGTCTCTTGTAAACTAGGTGTTTTATTCTTTGCCTTTAGTTAGTATTTGGATGGTCTGTTTTCTTTGCTATGATTTTATTTTCTCTGGTGACAGCTTTTTAGCCTTAGGAGTGCTTCCCTCTAGAGCAGTCTTTTTAAGACATCCTGTAAAGGTGGTTTATGGGAGGCAAACCCTTTTAGCTTTTGCTTGTCTGGAAATTGTTTAATCCCTCTGTCATATTTAAATGATAATCGTGCTGGATACAATATTGTTGGTTTGAGGCCCTTCTGTTTCATTATGTTAAATATATCATGCCATTCTCTTCTGGCCTGTAAGGTTTCTGCTGAGAAGTCTGATGATAGTCTGATGGTTTTCCTTTGTAGGTGATCTTTTTTCTCTCTCTAGCTGCCTTTAATAGTCTGTCCTTATCTTTGATCTTTGCCATTTTAATTATTATGTGTCTTGGTGTTGTCTTCCTTGGGTCCCTTCTGTTGGGAGATCTGTGGGCTTCCGTGGACTGTGAGACTATTTCCTTCCCCAGCATGGGGAAGTTTTCAGCAATTATTTCTTGAAAGACACTTTCTATCCATTTTTCTCTCTCTTCTTCCCCTGGTACTCCTATAATGCGAATATTGTTCCGTTTGGATTGGTCACGCAGTTCTCTCAATATTCTTTCATTCCTAGAGATCCTTTTATCTCTCTCTGCCTCAGGTTCCCTGTATTCCTGTTTTCTGATTTCTATTCCATTTGCAGTCTTTGCATGTCGTCCAGTCTGCTGCTAAGCCCGTCGATCACTTGTCTGATTTCTGCATTGTCTTTCCTCACTTCCCTCACTTCCTCCCTCAGCTCTTGCATATTTCTCTGTAGATCCATCAGTATGGTTATGACTTTTATTCTGAATTCTTTTTCTGGAAGACTGTGCATTGCCATCCCTTCAGACTCCCTCTCTGGTGTCTGGATCTGGATAAGCTTTGTTTGTACCATATTCCTCTGTCTTTTCATGGCGACAGAAGTGGTTGCTGGTAGTTGCCACGTATGTCACCTGGGCTCTTTAAGACTTAAAAAAAAAAAGAAAGAAGAGAGAAGAGAGAAAAGAAAGAAAGAAAAGAAAAAAAAAACACCCCCCCCCCCAAATCAATCAAAGAAACAAAAAGACATCCGCTGGGAGTAGATTCTGTGAGGATGCTGTCGGTGGCGCTGTTGCTCCACTATTCTGCAGCCGTGGCGGCGCTACCCCTCAGGGCCCTTTGTAACTCTGGCCGGGGTGGGAACAAATGGAAGGCTGTTGATCTCTTTGGGAAGTCTCAGTAGGGCTACTTTTTCCCAGTCGCCAGCCAAGGGGTCTGAAATTCCCCAGGACTCCCAGCCTGCTGGGCCAAGTGCGCTGGAACGATCCTGTTTCCCCGTTGGGCCCCTATCTCTTCAAGGCCACTAAAAAAAAAGCGCGTGCTTTTCTTTTGTTCCAGGGCACCGGCTGCAAGGACCCGGGTGCATTCCCTGCTCAGATCCTGCCCCTCTGTCTCTCCAGTCTCCCATACACCACGCGATGTGTGTCAGTGCTCCCTGCGCAGATCACTGGGGCTGGTTATTTCGCGGGGTGTACTTCCACTCCCTCCCGGCTCTGAATCCTCTCCTCCCACCGGTGCGCTGGGGTGGGGGAGTGCTCGGGTCCCGGTGGGTTGCGGCTCCGTATCTTACCCGCCTCACTGTGTGCTGAGTCCTCTCAGGTGTAGCTGCACGCTGTGCGCTTTCCTGTGTATTCTGGTCTCTCTTTTAGGAATAGTTGTATTTGTTGTATTTTCATAAGTATATGGTTTTAGGAGGAGATTTCCGCTGCCCTGCTCATGCCACCATCTTCCTGGAACTCTTTGTTAGTACTTTTTAATGTTTTAAAAAGTCATATTTATGTATTACTAAAATTTCTATATGAAAAATTAAATATTTTGAAAGATATAACAGAAAAATAAGAAGGAAAGGATTTGGGTGTCTCTGATGATGGAACTCAAGACATCTCCCTAAGGTTCTCTGCGTCTCTGCGTCTCTGCTTCAAACACATCTCCCTAAGGTTCTCTGCGTCTCTGCGTCTCTGCTTCAAACATGAACTGGCTGGGATTTGAGAGCGTCTCCTTCGGTTTACCCGCCTCACTCCTGCCCACAGCACATCTGCCTTCCTTTGCTCTCCAGTCGCAGATTCCGGGGTTTCTGCCTAGATCTCCTCTTCCTCATGACTTCTTGTTTCAGCGTGCACCTTGCTCTCCTTGCCCACCTGGTTCTTTTCTGGTTTGTTGCTGAATCGTGCAAATCACATGCGTTCCTAGACTCCTGTCCACTTGCCCCGTTCTTGACCACATGTGTTTTCTTTCTCTCAAGTGGATTTGAATTGGAATGCTTGCTAGTACTTCCTTTCTCTCTCTTTTGCTCTCTCACTCTTACAGGTCTCTCAGCTTCTTCCTGGGCATATGCATTCCTTCTCTGGATGTTGAGTGCAGATGGAATTTGAATAATGCAAGGAAGCTTTTTGTAG
Source organism: Smutsia gigantea (assembly GCA_032199065.1). Lineage (NCBI taxonomy): Eukaryota > Metazoa > Chordata > Mammalia > Pholidota > Manidae > Smutsia > Smutsia gigantea. The sequence goes on from JAVSCE010008878.1 coordinate 158,750, forward strand.
ATAAAGCCAAAGCAAGAAAAGAAAAGACTTTTAGCCTGTATTAGAAGGAATTTGTGAAAGTAGCAGGGGAGGGAGTTATCCTCAGAGTGTGAAAGTCTGATTGTCTTCCCTGACTTCAGGGCCCACTGGTGAAGGTGGCTTTTCTTCATTCCTCCTGCACTTGGCTGAAAGGGTAGGAAGTACTAAAGCTCTGCGGATGTGGGTAGGATAGAAGCACATGGAACATAATGATTAAAAACCTGGGAAGAAGAGAAAAGGGGTGGAGTCTGGGGTGGGGGGACTGGGAGAGGAAGGCAAGACAGACTCCCTGGAGAAGAGAGGCTTTCTGAAGAGGGTAAGTTGTGGTTGACCCATGGGCAATACAGAGTTGAAAAAGAAATGCTACTTCTCCTTAGGAGGAGCCAGAAGGGAGAAGACCCCTGAGTGCTGTCCTCTGCTTGGATATCAAGGGACTCCTCCTGCCGGTTCTTCTGGATTCTTCATGTTGGACTGCAGTGGACCACGTCACTCTGCATTTGAACATTAAGGGTACAGTAAGGGGCTGCAGATTCTCTGCTGTATCTTTCGCATTACGGTGATAACAGTTAAAAATAAGCATTAATCTTTGCATTGTTGAACTTCACCTTAATCCCTTGCTCCTGGAAGGCAGTGAGAATTAAGAAATCACCCATGCCTTATGACATAAAAAGCACAGGAAACAAAAGTAAAAATAGGTATGTTGGAATATCATAATTCAACATTTCTGTTTATCAAAGGATATAATCAAGAGATTGAAAAGATAGTCTATAAAATGTGAGAAAATAGTAACAAATCGTATGTCTGTTATGGGGTTGGTATCCAGAATATATAAAGAGCTACAATTCAACAACAATTAGAACAACAAAAAAAGTGATTAAAGAATGTAAATATTTCTCCAAAGAAGATACACCAATAGTCAAAAAGAACATGAAAAGATGCTCAACTTTACTAAGCACTGGGAAATTGAAATACCACTTCAAACTATTAGGAATGTTACTATCAAAAAACAGAAAATAAGTGTTGGTGAGGATGTGAAGAAATCATAACTGGCAATGATTCTTTCCTTGACTAAACTTTAGTTATGCTCCTCTGAATCCTTTACTCAACTAAGCTTCAACCTTTGAGCTTCTGTGTTTGGCTTTGCATTGCCCATTTTTTATAAGAATCCTGTTAAATCAGTTTAGCTAGAATCCCCCATCCTTAATATCTGATCACCCTTAATATCTGATCCAATTTCTCATCCCCCATGGTCCCCCAGGTGATAGGTGATCACCCTGGCTTCCTTCCAGCAAGAATCTTGTCCATTCAGTTTAGCCAGAATTTCCCATTCCCCTGATATTTCCTCTAAGTGCTTTTCTAGTCACTGTCCCCAGCCCTGCTCCTGGGATATGAATCCCTACCTGCCCATGCTGTATTTGGAAGAGAGCCCATTTCTATTCTTAGATCTCTTCCTCTGTTTTAATCATTGTCAAATAAAATTTATTTTTACCACTTTACTATCAGGCTCTGGCTTTCTTTAACAGAACCCTTACATGCTGTTGGTGGGAATGTAAAATGGTGCAGCCCTTGTGGAAAACATATAGCAGTTCCTCAAAAAAATAAAAATAGAATAACTATATGATCCAGGAAGTTCACTTCTGTGTATATATCCAAAAGAAATGAAAGCAGGGTCTCAAAGAGATACTTGTACAGCCATGTTTATAGTAGCAGTATTCACACTAGTCAAAAGCAGATGCAACCCAAATGCTTATACATAAAGTGGTATACACAGGTATTGGGCTATTATTCAGACTTACATAGGAAGGGGTTTCTGACACAGGCTACAGCATGGATGAGCCTTGAGGACATTATGCCAAGTGAAACAGCCAGTAACAAAAAACAACGACACAAAAACAAGTACTATATGGTCCCACTTATACCTAGAATAGTCAAATTCATGGAGAGAGAAAGCAGAATGACGGCCTCCAGAGGCTGGAGTTAGAGGTATTGTGAGCTGCTTTTTAATGAGTATGAAGTTCCACTTTTGCCAGATGAAGAGTTCTGGAGGTTGGTCGCTCAGTAATGGAATTGTACTTAACATTACTGAACGGTATACAAAAAATTGGTGTAGATGGCGAATTTTATATTATGTGTATTTTATTATGATGAAAAATTTAAAAAAAGGAACAGAGAAATGCCCTCATCCTTTTGTGTTCCTGGGATTTCTACAGAGAACTCTCCTTCCCCATGTGATTTAGATAAGCTAAGTGACGGCCCCCCGTTTATTAGTGACAAGGTCAGGCATAATTCTTCCAGACTCCCATTCTTTGCCTCATAAGAAATTAGCTGTTTGTCCCTGTTGGGACAATCTGGACAAAAGACCTGCCAACTTGACCAAACTTGAGCCAGGCTTCTTCCCTTGCCACAGGACCCTGGACTTTGACCTGCCTTTGAGCTTAAACAAGTATCGATGGAGAAGTCCCTCCTTAATGATCCCTCCCCCAAGCTGGCTGACCACAAAGACATTTCCTGCTCAGCTCTCCAGTCTTGCCACCTGCTTATTCCACTTCCTCACACCCACATCTTTCTAGCTTTGTTTACTCCTCCTTATAAGAGAAAAATCCTTCTTGCCTTAGGTTTGAGAAGCTTGTAGGACCTAAGGTTGGGGCATGTTCTCCCTGTTGCATAGTCTCCCAGCCTCTCCCCAACTCCACACCTATTGCAATGGATTTTTGAATAGTTTCCTTACCTAAGTCAGATCTGATTTTTTTTTGCATTCTCAAAAGTATGAGAATAATATTTGTCCCATTTAGCATATGGAATATAGTGAGAAGATACTTAATGTATGAACTGTTTATATACCATAAGTAACACACATGATTGGAATATGTGAGTCTAATTGTGGTAGTATGTGTACATAGTTGAGTGTGCTTGCTGAACTTCACTGTAATGTTGGCCTAGGGTATTATAACTTTTCTTTATAAGTATGTTATTTGGAAAATTATTATTACTCTGTTTTATGGGCTGTCAGTAACTTTTTTAAATTGGCTGTTTAGTTCAGGAAAACATTAAATCACAGACACCTGAACACCTATAGAAAGGATAAAAAGTTATGCTCCACTGGTTTGATTTCCTATATAAGATCTTATCCTGGTCCATTCTGAAGTTGCCACTTCTTTGTCTTGACTCTGTGAAATTATGAATTAAGAGTAAAAACAAGAGTTCTTTGTAGTAAAAATGAACACTTTTAACTATAACCAGGAGTCTTAGAAGTGTTCTGATTTTAATTCACAGTTTATTTTTTCCAAATTCTTTCCTTTTGATGTTTAAATTGCAGTTGTGTGTTGGGATTCTACCTAGGGAAATTGTGATAAATCAGTAACCATGATAATTTGCTGAGTCAAAGTTCTTACCAAGACATTACCACCAACCTAGTTTAAGGGGATTATTAACATAGCAGCGGACTTTCAAGGTCACATCTAAATATTTCTCTCTTCTTGAAGTAAAGACTGGCCCATTCTGGATTTTTCCTTTCTCTTGCCTTTTTTTCAAACATCTTTCTACTTGAACGAGTACTTCAGGTAATTTCTGAAGGAGACATGACGTTCTGCTAACATTCAAGTCGGTATCTAGAAAAACAGAGCGCTTGTGTTTTTTACGGTCTTTGTATTGTTCATACTAAAATATCCACAAATGCACTCAGTCATTTACTGGGCCCTATGAGGGGGACCGAGCAGGGGATGGCTCACACAGGAATACAGTCTACATCGGCGCTGCCCGATCTCTTCCTCGTGACCCCGCTGCCGTCCTGCCTCAGCCAAACACGCTTGTCCAACCTCCCACTGCGCATGTGTTTGACCAACTTGGCCTGTTTCTGAATTTTCTGGATCTTTTATGCTCTTATGTGAGATGTACATGAATCTCAGGGGTGTGGGACATCTTTCATTCGTTTCATTTTCTTTTGTTCCTAGGTCCCAAATCACCTAAACTCATTCATCGATTGAGTCCCTAATATTCAGGAAGAGCTGATATAAAAACTCTTCCTGGAAAAATCAACAAAACCTTTTCTCTGCTGTGGAATTGGAAGATTTTTGCCGAAACTGAACTAGTGACCCTTGACAGTATCAGATCTAATCTTCACACTCCACAGCTGAGAAAATTAGGCCAAGAGAAATATAGCACTTTTCCAGTATCCCATGATATTTGAGTGACAGAGCAAACAGGCCCACCTGATTGCATTGCTTCAGGTTTGAGCAAGACAAAAGTCAGGTCCCTTGCATAAAATTTAAATCATTAGTCTTTCTACTTTGCACATGTGACAGAAGGGAAAGATTGAATTTTAAACCAAAATAGCTAGACATTTGGACTCTTTCGATAGTCACAGACTCTGAGACTGTCATAGGTTGGTGTCATTTAGATACTCCTGAGCCCAGAGTGATATGGGCTGTAAGACCTTTTATCCAAACCGGATCTTTCTATTTCCTACTAAATTTTCTTCTTCAAGGCTTGGGCCATCCCTAGTTATAGTCTCTTAACTTAAAGTATTCCCACTGGCTATCATCTCTTTAGTGGCTCCATGAAATCAGGCAGACAGAGTACACTAAGGAGAAATGCTCTGGGAGGCCAATTGCACAGAACCAGCCTTCAAAATTATGAAGCAGAGCTATCACGAATAGTAGCATTGCAAACGACACGTGTGCAGGCACATTCTCAGAGGAATGCCAGGTTTAAATAGTTAAGTGACAAAAATTAACTTCCCTTTTGATAATGGAAGTTGGATGCTCCAAATATGGCTGGGAGGAAGCATGGTTCTGGAAACTAGGACAGCCGAGATGGCCGGGTGGCTGTCACCTATTCAGTCCTGGGCATGTCTGACCATCTCATGATTTTGGTTGTCCCTTCTGTAAAATAAAGCAAAAGCATGGGTGCTCTTTTGCATATTCCCAACAATGAGATCCATGAAATTAGATTCCCAAATAGTGTTTCATTGTCAAAACTATTATCTTAACTTTTTCCTTCCTTGGTTGGTCCAAGACCTGATAAAGGTGTAGTAAGGATATATTCATATTCCTAAACAATCTTATTCCTTTAAATCTGATAAAAGTACAGCAGAAAATACCAAGAAATGCCATACTTAGGTAAGTTACCTTAACTATCACAGACAGAGTTCAGAAGCCCATTGCTGGGGCTCGTGAAATCTGTTTGTTCATTTCTCCAGGAAACCCTTTCTGCTCTAGCATCTCACTCGGTGTATTGTGATAAATAATGCAGCGCGTTCCCAACAGTTGTCTTAGCCATACGAGGGGTACATTTTAAAAAGAGAACAAGCAGACACAGAAATGGAAATTAACCCCAGGCCTGCCAGCCTCCATCAGGAATAATGGCGGCACATAATTCCAGGGTTAAATGAGAAGTAGGTGCCTTTTTACTGAGTTCGGCTCTTTGTCCTTGCTTTAGTGTGTCACTGTAGCAACTGTCATGTAAGGTTAATGACAGCCCCTCATTATCCTTGTCAAATATGTAATAATGTGGCCCAACAACAGGTCTGAATGGCTTCTGCTTGTCAGACCCCTATGTTTTGCCTAGCAGATGGCCACTGTGTTTGGAGGGGCCTCACTCAGATCCATCACACTGATATCCTGAACACGTGTGTGTGCGGGAAGCATTTTACCCTGATGGGACAGTGTGTGGCTAGAATACTAATCGAGCACAGCAAGATGATGTGGGCTCCACCCTCCCTCCTCCTCCAAATCCCTGTTAGTTGTCCGTGGGGCTGGCGGGGGGTGGAGGGGGAGAAGGAAGATAGGACTTTTCTTGCCTCTCTCCTTCTATTATTTCCGGCGCCCCACACTTCTCAGCTGTGATATGCACTCGTTTTCAAACCCTTTATTTGGATCACTTAGGATGCAGCACCCATGAAATTTAGACACATTCTATTCTCGGAGACATGGAAACAAAGGGGGAAAAAGCCTAAGTGAGGAAAATGGCAGGGGGCAGGGTTTACTGGAAAAGAGCTACAGTCCAGGTGGCAGGGAACGAGAGCTCCACCCTGTGACCTTGTGCAAAGTCACTCCTCCGGCCTCGTTTTACTTCCCCAGAAGGATTGCCTGGCTGCAGAGCTGAGAGCCACCCATGAGGCCAGGCGCAGAGGTTCTCTGTCCAACCCCAGGACTTCTGCAGTGCACCTTGCTTTTCTCCTCCTCAGTGGCTTCTTATACGATGTCCCTTCCTTTCTTGGAAGTCAACAGTGGCTCCCAATTGCATCAAAAATCAACTTAACCTCTACATCACATCTGCAGAATTAGTTACCAGGCAAGCCACTTTTCCCCCTTACTAATCTGCTTTTCACAGGTTTTCAGGCTGCATGTACCTCTTCAGACACAAACCTCTCTACTTTTTTCTGTGAATGAGTTTTCTTGGCTTCACGATTTTTGCTCATGTCTTACTCTCATATGAAACTCTGATGCAGCCTCTAATCAGTTCCTATTCTTCAAAAACATTAAAGACCTCCACTACGACCTCCACATAACTGAAAACCCTGGCTTCTCTAAATAGTCCTATGACATCAGGAATTTCTTTGTAAATATACATTCAGAAGAAAAGAATTTTAGAGGTGCAAGGGAATTTGGAAATCATTCCATGCCACTACTTCATTTTGAAGATGAAATAGTCAAGTCTGCATTGGTCAAGACCAAGTTCTAAGAGCTGATATGGTAGCAAAACCAGCCCCACATCTTTTGATGCTGAGCTATCGTTTTTTGCACTCTAGCAGATAGCTCACTCCCTTAGCTTCATGATTTCAGAGCTTGTTGTTACTGTTTGTTCTCTCCCACAGTGGAGCGCCACCTCCTTGTGGGGAGATGCAGAGTGAGCGTCTCCCTTTGCAGGCAGAACCCTGCCAGTCTGTGGGCACAGGTTCATGGCTGCAGGTTACACTGTTGATGTCAGTTCCTGTTGTCATCTCTACCTTTAACACTTTGCCAAATTATCTGTTGGTACGAATTATCCTCTTAGTACTGATCTAACAAGTGACCTTTTCTTTTTTTTTTTTAAATCTTTTGCATGATCCATCCCTGAGGCCAGCGAGTCACTGGGAAGCAAGGGTCAGGAGCAAATGGTTCCGTTGGGTCTTATGGAGCGGAGCAGCGTACAGCCTAGGAGAGGGGGGCCTTGACTGAGCTGTACTCCATGGGGGGTGGGACAAACCTACTTCCACACAAACCTTCCTGCCCTGAGAAGTACTACTGAAATAAACCAGGGAGAGTTGCATCCAGCCTTTCCTGGATGGAAAAGAAAATAAATCCTCAGGTCTTTCTCACTCAGGGTCCTCAGAGGAAGAAACTATTGCAAATGATTTTAGATTTGGTATTTGCTGAGTGTCTTTTTTTTTTTTGCCTTTCCTCAAGTATGTGGAAATTTCGGTGGAAGTGTTGAATAACTTTGCTTCTTAAATCAGGTCTAGATGATCAGAGAATACTTCTGTTTGATTGCAGATACTCCTCTCTCAAAAGTTTTCCTCATATTGTTTCATTTAGTTGCATTCTTGCTCAAAATCATACAGTACTTATGCACTACTTCTGTAGCCTTTCTAAGCCATAGGCTTATTTCCTCTGAGTATCATTGCAGTTACACTCTCTTACTGTCATTTAGCAATTATTCCTTACTCTCTCAATAAACATTTACTGAGTATCTGTTGTTTCAAGTATTACTCTAAAATACAGAAAGATATAAGACAAAATTCTTGGTCTATAAACACTCAATATCTAGTGGCAGAGGAGGTACATACATTACAGATAAACTTTATCATTCAAACATATCCTCTTCCTGCTCTGTACTTCTTCTGACCTGATCCAGTCCTCTTTCCTTCTCATCCTCAAGCCTTGCCTTAGGAGTTCTCATCCACACGCAGCAGTCTTCCCCATATTCTCAAGCTCTACTCTGAGTGCAGCTCCACCTCCTGAACTTTAGCTGGTGCCCAGCTAGTCCATAGGGATATGGTTTTCTTATGAAGAGTTCATTGCTTCTTTTCTCAATCACAGTAATGCGGCCTGAGTTTTGCAGTCAGTGTCCTTGGTTTCCCGTTGCCAATCTAGTTATTAATTCTGCTCCACCTTATAAGAAATCCAACTCCATCCTATGCCTTTGATCCTTATGCCATCTGGTAAAACCACCTGTCTCTCCGCATTGTGTGGTCTGTCAGTAATCTCTCCGTAACCGGTCCTGGTTGATTATGACTTCTGGGTCACAGTCGGCCAGAGATGCCCTCCCTGCACGCTGATCTCTCAGCTCCTTGGTCACTCCCCTTCAATGGCTCAGCCCCGCTCTCCACCTCAGCCGTCTTCTCCGGCGCTCATATTCTGGATGTCATCACCGGAACTGTACCACATTTACAATAACAAAACAACATGGCTTATTTTTTTTCCCCATCCATCTCTTAATTCCCTTACTGAAATACACCCTGGCAGCATCATTCCACAGATTTCTACCACTTATTTCCTTCCATTTTCTCCTGGCCCCACTTGCCTTCTTCCCCAGCGAGGATCTGGTGATAAATCATTATAATCACTTCCTCTCAAAAGCCCTCAATTGCCTTGTCCTTGTTTGCATCCGCCATATTTTCCATGCACAATACTTCTTGGCAAAATCCCAAACCGGGATAAATCCAACCATCTGTCTCCCCTGTGGCTACATCTGAGCAAGTTGATTGTCACTGGTAAAAATTATAAATTGGGTAGACAGGTTTTCCTTCAAGGGTATCGATACCATTTCAAATGGGTACTTAACATGGCCCAGAAAGCTCTGTTTCTCTAGTGAGCTTGCCCTAAGTGATGGCCCATATCTCCTCCTCTCTTTTCAATCTCATCTCTATCTCCTTGTCCTGAACACTTCTTGCCCGGTATTCCTGTCTGGAACCGTCCAATTCATTGTTCGCACAGCATCTAGAGTGAGTTTTAGAAATGCAAAATGGGTTGCGTGTGTCCCCTCCTGAACCACGAAGTTGAGGTTCCATTGTACTGGGACGAAGTGTATTCTCAACGTCTGGCTCCAGCTTACTTGTCCCGCTGGGTTTCTCACTCAGATGCTTTCTGGCCGCCCCACTGCTGCTGTCTGTCCCCTGATCACCCAACCGCTCTCCCCTCTGGCTGCCACATGCGCTGCTTTCCTTCCGCTTGGCCAACGGTCCTTTCAGTTTCAGGGTCGATGTCACTTTCTCAGCTGGGTTTTCCCTGAACCCTCCGCTCCAGAGGGTTGCCTCAGCTTCTCGGAGAACACACAGTTCTTCCTGCTCCTCGGTGCGTCATTGCAACCTACAGTCTACATTTAGCTGTGTGATTCATTATTTAATTTCCACGAAAGAAGAAGTCATGTTCGTTTTGCTCAGTATTGTCTCCTCAACCATAATGGAGTTATTGCTGCATATCAGGAGAACAATTAATATTTTTTGACTGGATGAAAAGTAGTAGGAATGGATTACTGTACAAAGAGGCTTTTGCCTGACAAAATGGGGAAGAAATTTGCACTGAGAAATATCAGTTGAAGGGAAATTATGAGAAAAAAGGACATGACATTCCAGTTAGAATATCATAGGACATCATGGAGCTGTGAAAAAGCTTGTGTGTCAGCAGAAAGGTCTATTTCTTGCAGTAAAAATGTGTGGACCCTCGGAGAGAGGAGAGAGGAGGCAGAATAACGGCCCTCCAGAATGTCCATGTTCTAATCCCTGGCACTTTGTGGATATGGTGGTTTACATACAGGAGAATTATGTTGTAGATGTAGTTAAGAATTAAGGTGGCTAATGAGCTCACCTTGAGTTGCAGAGATCATCCTGGAATTTCTAGTTGAATCTAAGTAATCTCAAGGGTCCTTGAATGTGGAGAAAGGAGGCCCAAGAGTCAGTGTCAGAGTGATGTGGTGTGAGAAAGACTCGAGGATTGTTGCTGATACATGAACCAAGGATGCAGGCAGCTCCCAGAGGCTGGAAAAAGCAAGAAAAATAGATCCTCCCCTGCTGACACCTTGATTTTATCCCAGCGAGACCCATTTCAGACTTTTGACCTCCAGAACGAATGCCAAGATCATAAATTTGTGTTGCTATAAGCCACTATTTGTGGCAATTTGTTACAGTAGGAAGCAGTAGGAAATGAATACAGAAATGAAGTTAGGGACATAAACTGGAGTAAGACTGAAGAGCCTTAACACAAAGCAAGCAGGCGGCCCTGTACATCAGGAGGTGGGGGACAGCAGGTGTTTCAAAGTCGGGGGCCGCACGACCAGCTTTGTCTTGTGGGACCATCCCCAGCACAAAGACACACTGCATCAGGGCGTATTGATAGCAAAAACGGACAGCACTGTGGAGACTTCTAAAATATTCCCCAGGAGTGACTGGGAGAACCTGAAGGAAGGCCCTACAGACATTATTTTGGTGACACGTTGCTATTTAGTGTTTATGTTTTCATAAACTTATATTTTGTTTCTTATCTAAAACAGAAGTTCCTCAAATGCTTTTTAAAATACTGGTTTGTGTCTTCCTGAATTCCTAGTAGTAGCCGCTCCATAAATATTTATTGATCTTGTAGTGGATTCTGCCCAGGCCAATTTGCCCACTTTTCTGCACCCATGCCAATTTCTTGGACAAAACAAGAAGGGCGTAGGGAATGCCAGCGGTCCCTCACTGCTCTTCCGTGGAATGGCTCTGCCTTCTAGGACCAGGATTTTCTGGTCTGTACAACAGGCGTGAAAGTCATTTCTACTCTCCAAAGTTCAAGAATGAATAGGATAAACTTGAAAAGAACATTGGTTATTGGGAAAGGCAGTCCTCATCCAGAGGATATAAATTCAAAGCTCAGTCCTCAAAACACCCCGTATCATGCATCATCAACCTCTGTAAGTCAGGTTCAACTGAATCACTGGGACCTTAATTTTTTCCTGTTGTTGATGAGAGTGTGACAGCAGATTATGAAAAGCTGTGTGGCTTAGTTTGTAACTGCCTCCTTTTTCCCTTGTCTAAACGACTCAGAAATAAATAAATAAATAAATAAATAAATAAATAAATAAATAAATAAATAAATAAGACAGCTGTGGAGTGAACCAGTTCAGCAACCCGTTTCCTGCCCATCATCCTGCCCCACTACCTGTGTGCTCCTCTGGGAAGGAATCTTGGGGAATACATGGCAGGACATCACAGGCAATAGAAACTATCAAATGCAATCGTGGAACCAGCACTCCTTCTGGAGTGATCAGAGGAAACTGGCCTTCCTCCTTGGGGAGCGAGGCATTTGAAATTAATTGTTCCTACTTTATACAAGTACTTCACCCGAAATGAAAGGACTAAAACAATGCAACCACACTCTTCCTTATAAATATGAATACAGATATACACACAGATATCTCTATACCAGAGAAATCATGCAATATTTGTTAGTGTGCAGTTCAATGATCAGATGTGTTAATGCCAGCAGTGTTCCAGTCAGTAAGTGGCACAGTCCCTGGAGAGAGAACGGAAGGATTTTTGAGTTTGTCTCAGTGCCTGTGTCCTGCGGTGTCTGTCTGCATGAGGGCACACTGTGCCTGCAGGTGTCAGACAACTGGTGAGGTCACAGTATCGTGTTCACTGTTGCTGACTACACTCTGAAAGGGAATGACGCTTCTTGTCCAGAAGCACTTAGCTTCTAAAATGCAGACCCATGTGTGTGTATATGTGTGATCCACTTCCTGCTCCAAAAATTTGCCCCCAAAACCATGTATCAGTTTCCTCTTACAGCTCTGTCTTTGGGCCTGTGAATGCTACGTGCAGGTTCTTTCTTGCCCCCCTCACAAGCCCTGTGACCTGGCACCTTTGTTCTACTCCCTGTTTCAGGGACCCAAACTGCTCTTCCATGTTTCTGTGCCCTGCTTCTCTTGTTCCTCAGTCTGGCCTTTTCCCCTAGCCCTTTCTCCGCTCAAGAAACCTATTCAGTTTACAAATCCCTGCCAAGACAGCATCTCTTCTGGGAAGCCAGAAACATGTTTTAATGCCCCATCTTTAAGGATCCAATCAGATTAAGTTACTACTCTCTTGGAACCTTTATATTTCTTCATTTTCATTTTATTTTTAGTGTAAAAAATGCCACTGATTCTGTCTTGTGCAATTTATGTCTTTGTCCATCTCTCCCTCTAGAGTCGGTGAATCCCTTGGGGCTTGGGTTCTGTCAACCTCCTTTTTGCAAGCTCCACAGAGACTAATACATTGCCAGACACATAGGCAGCACTCAGTGAGTATATGGGACAGTGAAGTGAGTCCGAGTCAATTCGCCAGCCCATCAGACCACCGCTTTCCTCAACTCCAAGCGTCTTTGAATTAGCAAAGGAAAGGCAGGTATGGCTGCCTTGTACCATGTCAATACCCAGAAGGCACTCAGATAAGGTGCAAGGTGGGACTCACATGAGGCCCAGAGGTGAGTATTGACCTCTCTGTTGTCCAAATGCAGCTTGGGCAAAGAACAAAGCAGAAGTCAGTTCACATAAGACAGAATGCAGCATTTACCCAAAGCAAACATGAGATTCTTTGCTTCAAGTATTCTTCATCACTGAGTTATGTCAGCTTTTGAATTTACAAATGGATGTCAAGTTCATTTCCAGTCTCAATTTGGAGGCATTCATTTTTATCCACTCTGTACTATCTGGAGAGCAGGAAACATTATGTCAAAGTCATGTGTGTGTGTGCGTTTTTGTCTTCCTCCTAAGGAGAGAAGCACTTACCAATTTGGGGACGAAGGTTAAAAAGAGCAACATAATAACAACAAGCAACAATTGCATAGCAATTTTCAGCCCACAGGCCCTTCAATCTGCTATTTCATTTAACCCCCAAGACAATCTTCTGAGGCTGGTATTATTGCCCCCACTTGGCAGAGGAGGAAACTTGGGCTAATGATGTTTAAGTGACTTGTCTAAGGTTATATAAAAGCACCAAGACTGACAGAATGCTATTTATTCACAGAAACATAGAGTGAATTGAACTCCAGGATGATTATACTCGAATTTTTCTATAATAATACGCAACCCTTACTGACTGCCTGTAATGGAGCAGACACTGTTCTAAGTGCTTTGAATGTATTAACTCATTTAATCCTCAAGCCACTGCATGAGATAGGAATGATTGTTATTACCGTCATTTTAAAGATGGGAAAACTGAATTCAAAAGAGGTTAGTTATCCTGGGTTTTGCTCACATAACAGATAAATGACAGAGTAAAGATTTGAACCGAGGCAATCTGGTTTCCAAGTCCATATTCATAACCACTACAGTTGACTATCTCTGGGGCATGTTGTGCCAACATGAGGCCATGACTCTAGTGAATAGTAATAGGATGCTTTCATCCTTAAATAATGCTTAATGTTTTTAATTTAAGACTCTCCAAATCAACAAAAACGTTTTAGAGTAAAAAGCCACTACTCTGGGGATCCTCCTCTTTCTTCTATACATACCCACTCCCCAGAACAGTGCCCGGACCAAATGAGGGTTTAAGAAAATAACTGTTGAATTAGGTAATAGAACATAATGCCTCCAATGTTAAATTATCAGTAGCTGGGGAAAGAATCCTATTGACCAGTTGGAACACAAAATCATACATTTATTTAAAACTCCTCTGTACTCAAGCTGAAACATCCTTTCCTTTCTTTCCAGCTGTTCTTAGTTACCTTCTGACCTCAGCTTATATGTCATTTGCTTTGACAGGTCATTCCCATTCCCACTGTCCTACCCTACTAACACCACCAAGTCAAGGGCAGATGCTCCTTAAGAGAGTATAAGAGCTTCCATATTTTCCCTTTATATAGTGCATGTAATATTAGGTCAGTTTCCTCTCCAAGATTCTGTGATTCATGCATACGCACACACACACACACACACACACACACACACACACACGGTAGAGGCAAAGGTGGTATGTTTCATTCATGTTTCTCTGGGGACTAGAACTGTAAATGTTCAAATTGTAGATATAAATGCGTAGGAATAAAAATGTAGGAATAAATGAGTGGGTGAATCAAATTTAGCAGCAGTCACCCAGAAGTGTTCATTGATGAATAGGAATATATAAACAAAATGCATGGCCTTAGCTAGAAAGCCAGTTATTAAAGTCTCCTCAACACAGTTATCCTAATGCTTGAAAGACTGATACCAGCCGCGGAGTCCCTACACACTTTCTTCTTTCATTTGGCAGAGCTCAAGAGTGGTTATTGTGGCTGCCGGTTCTTGCTTGGTAGCTCCTATTTTGAGGGTTTTTTGTAGGACCCCAACCTGCTCTGGCCCTGATCTGGTTTAAGGTTGGATATTCTTGCTGCTTCTGTGGATTTTGTTTTTTCCTTTCTGAAGGGTAGAAATTAAAAGTGATCACACATATTCACAGAGTTATCTCTTTTTGATCAAAATTTCCAGATTAACTCCTTCCACGAGTTCTTTTGTTTTTCTCTCTAAGAGCATTTGTTTGTTAGATTGTGGATAGAAGTATAGAAGGGAAAATAGGGGCATCATATCTTAGTGGAACATCTATCAGAAGTAATTAAGTTAGGGTATAGTCAGTGGAAATTCTATCCTGAAAGATCTTAACTTTAGGTTGTATTAACATTTCAACCATACGAACATCTTAATATTTATTTGTACTGGCTTATGAGTATTTGCTTTTAAACTCTGAATTTGAGAACATACCTGGTTGGGAAAAATCAGTTTTCTAGTAAGCCATCCACATGCTGTTCCATCTCACATATGACATATGCCATAAATATTTCTGATCAAGTGATTCACTTCTGAAGAAACTTTTTTTTTGAATGAAATTAAATTGTAGAGCTGGAAAAGACTGCAGTTTTTGGTCATTGTTTAAACACAGTGTTGCCATATGCTTCAGAACTTAAGTTGATCTCCCAACATGTAAAATTCAAATCTACTTATTTTCACAGAAATGTAATTTCTAACATTAAACATTAATTCAATAAAGAACTCGTAGAAAGTTCTTGTTCTCAGTTGTAGGATAAGTTGCAGTTGTGGCCTTTTTTAATGGTATAAAATTTATAATTTTTCTAGGTATATAATATTTGGAAATCTATCCTACTCACAAAGACCCAGTAGAGTTTTACGCAGGAAGAATTCTTTATTTTCTAACATAATTGCCATTGTAGGTTTTTACAGATTTTGATTGTTTATTTAAAGATAATTTAAAAGTGCAGTGTGATGTCTAAGTGAGAAACCTGAAAACATTGTACTTATGACCTTTCTCCATCCTTATCCTTTCTAAGGTGGCTTTTATTATCTGATTTGTTAATAATACCTCTTAATGTTTTAAATTTTAAAGGGTTTTAGAAAAAGGAGACAGAAACTGCAAATCTTCCCTCAATATTAAGCTCCTTTCTTTTTATTTAGCAACAGATTCCCCTGATTTTCCTTGGCTATCTTGTATAAAGACTACATCATTTCCAAGGCATTCTTGATAGGTGTGGTGAAGTGACCATTTTGGCCAATAAAATGTATGCAGAAGTGGCATATATGACTTCCATAAATTATCCATGTGGATAAAGGTCAAACTTTTTTTTTTTAACTTTCTTTCTTCCTTCCGGGCAGGGGCAGGGTATTTATCAGTTCTTTGAGATGATGAGGTGGTCATGTGCTGAAAAGAGGTAGCAGAGCAATAAGGTAGAAGGGATACTGACCTACCGGCCTTGGACTGCCCACTGCTGGACTTTGTCTAAGATTGTAAAGGACTTTTGTCTCTGTTACGCTGTATCTTCTGTCATTAGTTAAACCTAATCTTAAACTACATAAGGAACTAGACTGGATTTATAAGACCTTCAAAAGTAGGTGCTCAGAGTTGTGTTGTAAAATTAATTGTCCTTCTTGAAGTTTTGAGGTGGATTCATGGGAGCCCTACCCTGGAACCTGTGTCACTCAGGGAGGGTAGGCATTGTCCGTTGCCTCCTTGGGCAGGCTGTGTACTGGCAGATTGGGGGTGCCAGGGGCCCAACCTGACTGTTAGTGTCTCTTCTGGCTGGGATGGTGAAGTTGTTTCAAGAGAGAAGTTACTTGCAGATTTCTAGCCACTAACATTTGATATTCATATTTTGAGCTTAAATATGTCTCTGACCCAAAAGCAAAGAGAAACCTTTCCTCAAATCCTATTACCTAACAACATCCAAGTGTTCTAAACATTAAGCATGTATTTAAATTTAGCAGAGATTTGAAAGTGATTCTGATGGCGTTCGTTTTAGAAGAGGGTTTAAAAATTGTTTAGAAAAAAAGCTTATTAACATGGTTGAATGATTTTCTGACAATTACTTAAGGGGCTTTAGTTTTCTCTTTGGTGGGAGTGTTTTGTACTACCTCTTTAAATCTAATGGAGCAGTTTCATTTTGCTTTATCTCTTTATGTATTTTTATCTAGAAGAATATAGCGAGATAAATAGGCAAAAAATGTCTGACAGTCAGTAGCGGGACGAGGACCACTGTGTGTGATATCAGCCCATAAAATACATAGTGACATTAAAAAGTGGCATTTACATGGCTTCTGTCTTTGGAGAGTAACAAAATATTTTCTCTTGAATTGGTATGAGTATGTTTCTCACAAGTAGATAGTGTTCCTAGTTTTAGCCTAAACATTCTTCTTGGTTATTGAGAATGTCTCAGTGGTTGAAAGAACAATTTTTTATTACATCAAACTAGTGTTATTAGTTTCTGGTATAAATGAATATTTTACACATGCTAGTACTTTACACATGTCTCCCTTAAACAAAATCTATTCTTTCTGGTAATTTTTGTGCTGTGATTAGAGGGGGGAGTTGGGGGTTTGGGGCAATTACCCTTGAAAGTCACCTGAAGTAGTTTAAAGATCTCTTCTCTACTGTATTGGGAATAAATCAATAGATGTGACAGTAGAGGGACTTAGTAAATAGCTCCTTTTCAAAATCATGCAGAAAGCAAAGACATTTTTTAAAAATACTAATCATGAAACACTGACAATTAGAACATATTATAACTAAATATTTTGGAGATATATATTTCTAGGTTCCTTCAGTATGTCTAACTTTTTAAGGCTGTAGCAAACCACAGCAAATAGGATTAAATTGTATTCTGATCGCCCACATGGACAATTTACTTAGCATTAGAGAGCTGGGATGAGAATGAGCTTGCATAAAATAATTGAACTCTGAACAATGATTTCTTTATGTTGCACTGTTTGATAGAAAAGACAGGCATGGGCATTGTTACTGAATTCCCTTTAAATCTCAAACTAAAGGCTCAAAGTCAAGATTCAAGTGCTATTTTCAGAGGCTCGGAGAGCATCTGGGTTTTTTTCCCAGACTGCCTCTTTTCCTGATTTACTTGAAAACTTGGGTTATTCCAGAAAGTTCATGTGAATTATCTAGGTTCTTTTCTCATATTTATTTAGACCTAGTCAAAATCAAATGCTAAAGATTCTTTGTCTAAAAAAAAGCAGTTCTGCTTCCTGTATTTTGGAAGGTAGATAACTAATTAGTCATTTAACTCAGTTTTAAATTAGTTGCGCATGTGTCTTAAATGTCCTTTAGGAGAAATAGCACACATGAGTGATAGGGACAGATATGGAATCCCACAGAGAGTGGATGGAAGGGAAATTGTGGATGGGATGTCTATATCTAACCTTGCCCCAGTCATCCTGAAAAAGTTCTGTTTTCACACCTTGTTCCTTATTTTATCTGGTCTGATTGAGAAAAATAAATCCTGAAAACATAGATGTAAATCATCTAGACTAAAAGAGAGTGTATTTTAATTGAAAGACTTCCTGGTAAAAAATTCCATGGTCTCCCAATTCAATGTTGAACACTCTTCCTGCTTCACAGAAGACTCCTGAAGCTAAATACTTGAATCTTCTCTCTCATAGAAGATGCACACTCCTTTTTGGCAACTGTAAACATCACCTCTCCCTTGCCTTTCCTATCTTTTGCTATAATCTGGGAAGTGTAACAGATGAATGCCACAGAGCTCTAGTTACACTGTGTTTCTGTCTGTCTGTCTGTCCAGCTCTCAGTCTCTCCATATGGCTTTTGTGTGTTGTGCTCAAAATCTCAGGTCTGAGGCTTCTCTTTGTCAGGGGGACATTGTTGTATTTTGGGAAATACAGGATCACATCTCACAACCCTCAAACCCAAGGGAAAGAGGCACTAGTGATGAGTCCACCTGTGTCTGGGCATGTGAGGAGGGGTTCAGGTCTGCAGGCAACCAGAACATGTAGCGGGGGAAGGGCAGTTCCCAAGAGAAGCTAAGGAGGTGCTATTTCCAGGCAAAGGAAGGGATGCTGGAGAGACAGAAATGAGAGATGTCTACTCCAGGCAGAAAACTAGAAATGCCTAGAATATTATATGTCTATGTCCATATCTCTATGTCTATACCTGTATCTGTGTCTACATATCTATGTCTATATTTGTGTTAACATCCATGTCTTTGTCTACAGCATTTGCCTATATCTGTATCTGTATCTCCTCCTTTGTGTGTACAACATGAATAGCTTATTCTATAGCACTGTAGAATATGTTTCTGTTAAAGATGACCCATTTCATGAATGTAGCCATTAGATAATTATTTATGGAACATTGGCAATATACTGTACATTACCAGGGATATAAAAAATCAAGTTCAAATGGTCCTTGTCCTGTAAGTCTTATGCTTCTCTCAACCATTAGAGTATATGCTGCTTCAAGGCAGGTGAAATACTTTTGTAACGTTTTGCACATGGTATGCCCACATTACTTATTAACTTTTCCTGAACATGACGTTGGCAAGAGAAATACTCCTGGGAGAAGATACATTATGCTTTACATAATTTAAAGTGTTCTTGTATTGGAAACATGACATTTCTTACGTGAAGTCTTAAATTTTCAGTTCTTTGAAGTTGGTGTTTCTAGTCATTGGTTTTCTTTTCATTGTCGAGGAAGAGTCTATTCCTCTAGAAAATATTGTTGCTTTTATTTGCTAAGATACAGATTATAAAACTAATTTTTAAAGCATGAGTCTGGTAAATAAGCTTAAGATTAATGTAGAAAAATATGACTAGGTAATAAAGATGTTTATGTAATGAACAGTTGTTTTATTGTATTTGGCAATGTGTTCTGGTTTTTTTTTTATTCTGGAGAATGCAGTATGGTTTAATTTAAAACATTATATAGAATAGTTTGAGTTTCTGGTCTAAAAATTGATTTATAATGATGGTATAAAAAGCCCATCCTTAGTAACAGCAGTTGATAGTAGGCCACATATTTACATTTATTAATTTTCACTTTTTCATCTTAAAAAGAATTAACCACCTTGATGGTTTGCTCTAGGGGTTACTGTGTGAAATTATGAGTCAAAATGATTATGGCACAAGTGGAAAACACAAGTTTACAGCTCCTCCAAACACTTAAACTTAGTTTCTGAAATGTTTCTTTCTATCATAGTACCTCATACATTATAAATTCTGTGGTGCAATTACATAGAAAAAAGTGAGATTCAGGATTTATTCACTTCCAACCACTATCGGCTGCAAGTGAGTAAAACAATCTTTAAACTATCTTGAGAAAAAAAAATAAAGGGATCATTTATTGGCTCATTTAAGCAGGCACAGGCTGGGGCAGATCTGGTCTCAGGGTGAATAGAACCAGAGCCCCAAGGAGCTCCTGGCCTCAGCCTCTCTATCTGTTGGTCTATCCCCCTTGTTTTTCCATCTCTCAATCTCTACTTGGCTTTTATGTGTGGTGCTCATAGCATCAGATTTCAGGCTTCCCTTTGCATATGGGGGCTACAATGCCTCTGGAAAACCTGGTAACAAGACGAAAAGCATCTTAACAACCTTCAGACCTAAGGGAAAGAGGTGCCGGTGAGAAGTTATGAGTCCACTCGGTGTCTAGGTACGGAAGGAGGTGCTGAGATTTGCAGCCGACCTCGGTGTTATTTCCAGGACAAGGAAGGGAATGCTGCAGAGACAGAAACTAAAGATGTCTACTTTCAGAAAGGAAATCTTTCTGGATATTTTTACCAGTGAGTTTACAGCCCCACATGGATTACTGTGGGCCCTGGAGACTGGTATTGGAAGTCACTTGTGGGTTGTTAAGTGCAAAGAAGGTCGATAATGAATAAAACTCCTGGAAGGAGACAACATCTGATTGAGAACTCCAGCCTCACCTTTGGTTAACATTTCAGCCCTGTGTTGAAGTCTAACCTTCGGGACCTCAGAATGTGACCTTATTTGGAGTGAGGGTATTTATAGAAGTAATTAAGTTAAAAAGAGATCCCTAGAGTGGGCCCTAATCCAGTAGGACTGGTGTCCTGTTCTGTCCTGTCCTGGGAAATGTGGACACAGACCAATACGCACAGAGGGAAGATGATGTGAGGAGATGTGGGGAGAGGCGGCCACCTCCAAACCAAAGAGAGGGGCCGCCAACACAGCCTCCTGGCACGGCCCTCAGAGGGAACTGATGCAGCTGACAGCTCGACTTCGGACCTCCAGCCTCCAGAACTTTGAGACAGGACATGTCTGTTGTTTAAGCCATCCGGCTTGTGAAACTTTGTTACGGCAGCCCTAGGAAATTAATACAGCCTTGAACATCTGACTTAGATTTCTAGAGTCATTTAATAAATATCAGTGCTTTTTTTATTCCGCTCTCTTCCTACCCTTCTTTCAGCGGTTGTCCTGTAATCTGGAAATCTGCTGACAAGTTTAGGGTCCTTCAGACCTGGTCAACAATAAACCACATTTTAAAAGTATCAGGCTGCCTCACTGCAGATCCAGGCAGGATTTAAAATAACTTTTTAAGGAGGAGGGCTAAAATGGCTTACGGAAGGAGGAAACATAGGTATTTTTATAGATTAACATTCTGGGTTTTAACTGAAACATTATTAAGTAGAGAGACATATTCAGAGTATAATTGTGAACAAAGTAAGTTCTAGAGTTAGACTACCTGGCTTTAAAATCTCAGCTCTACCATTCTTTATGTAATCTGGTTCCTTCATGTAACTGTGCCGTGTCTCAGTTTCCTCTTCTGTAAAATGGGAAAGATAATGATAGATAATCAGGGTTAAATATGGCAGTAAATACAAAGTGCGCAGAACAATGCAAGGACCATGTAAGCCTTCACGGCAGGCTAGCTTTCGATATTAATTGGCCTCTCTAACTCACTCTCAAGACTGAGGGAAGACTAGCCCAGTGTTTATTCCAGGATGAGCAAGTCTAGTACAGTACATGTTCCAGAGTAGATCGTTCTACCCTGTTTCCCCACCACACACACATTTCTAAATGACATCACTGCTGCAGGGGCTTGGAAGCTGGCATTTTCAAGGGCTCGCCTACATACAGAAGAAGGCAGAACGTGCACAGGACTGCGCATTGTCTCTCAAGGCATAGCAACACAGTGATCTATTCCTTTCTTGGCTGAAACTTCTGTGCAAACATCTCAGGCATTAATGGTAGGATTACCCAGAAAGTGTAGTAAAATCATCTTCTCCCAGCCTCATTTACCCATGAACACAGCTCCAGATGTAATTTGGGTCCTTTATCTTTAATGCCTGGGCACGGGTAGAATGAATGCCCTTTGTACAGACAACACCCTGGGACACGTTGCCCTGAGCTCCCTGATGAGAGCAACGCATAGAACAAAAGGCAGGCGATGGGGTCTTCACAGAGACATGGGGAGAGCACCAGCTGTGCTTGTCTGATAATGCTGAGAACGCTGCTCACACCGAACATATCTTTTAACAACCTGGTCTTAACGCACACATTCCCACTCTAAACCTTTGTGTGACCAGGGGGACGATACTTGAACAGTAGCCTTGCAGGTGGACAGACTAACTCAGTGTTAGAATTGCCTGTGAAGTAATTTATAGCTTCGGTGCTGGTGCAGGCCAAGCTAAAAGTAGTTCATCATCCTTGGAAACTTTGCCTAGTGTCCTGGCATACTGGAGATTTGTGTGGGCTGTGTTCAAAAATCTGAAAATTATTCTTACCCCTTGATCTGCAAATAAAGTGCAAATAAAATGTATTCGTGGCAGAATTTTATACCTTATTCCAGACCTGTACGCAATGTTTGTGTATGTTGTGTCAATGACTGCTAATATACCAAAGAAATTGATTTATTTTGTGTGGGGTTGCACTTAAAATTTTTTACATTTTATTTTAATATGATTTAGACCCACCTCCACCCCTCCTACAAAAATAAGTAAGTCTGTGGATCGAGCAAATTCGTGCAGTAGCTTAAGAGCATGATTTCACTTGGTATGTAGTTTTCCCCCTATAGTTGCTGTCATGGAGCTACATGTAATAGCATACATATTTCTTCCATATGAACTCCGATGCCTCATGGGGTCTGCTGTGAAATCTATGAGATCAAATGATAAAAGGCTAAGAAAGCAGTACCAGGTATGCCAGGAAAAGGGAAGATTTCTATCCTTACGAAATTTATTCATTCAATTCTCTGTAACATTGTGTATATTTACATATTGTATAAGATTATGAATAGAAAATCGCTCTTAAAAATTACACTTCTTGTATTTCTACCTTCCGTGTGGCATTTGTGAAGGCTTTCTCACTCAACACTTAGTTTCTTAAAATTCTCATTTTCACATACACATGTATTTTTCATTTACATGTGAATGTTTTACAATTTCTATCTTGAGCCTCAGCTCTGCACCTCCACCTGCTTCTTAAGCAATCCACGCACAGGGCATCCAGCAGAATCAATACCATTTTAGCTCCTCCTATGAGCCACACACTCTGCTAGGATGCCGTGAGGCATTAGGCAGGGCACCTGGCTTTGTGAATCTCTAATAACCTCATATAAATAATTTTAAAAGGCATATTGTAAGAAACAATGAATGAGTTCAACTAAGAATTCTTGGATTTGGGAGAGAGAGAACTAGACTTTTAACTAGGGGGACAAATAGGATGGAATAGGGTTGGACTTTGACAGATGCAGGAAAGAGGGGGAAGGAATCGGCCAGGGGATGAGCTTTAGCATAGGAATGAGCTTTAGCTGAATAAAGCTTGTCCTGCCCAAGAAACAGTGAGGGAAACAGCTGCAGCGGCTGCAGAGGCTTGGGAGTGTGTCAGGCAGGGTAGGAGGAGGTGGAGGTGGAATGGCACTGGGACACCTTCAAAAGGCAGGGAGGGCTTATTCCACCCAGGGCACAGTGAATGCCAGGTGGAAGAGTTTGGGCTCTGGTATACAATGGAAAGGCATGGGAGATAAAGTTGGGACATCCATTTTAGGAAGACTCCTCTTAACATAGAGGGAAGGAGGGATTTGAAGCAAATTATAGGCAGAGAGATCAGTCGACAACACATGGGGGCGACCTTTGAAATCTTTTAAAGTCCGAGACACTTGAGTTCTAACTGCAGCAGCTCTAGCATTGCCTGGCTGTGTGAGCAGGGCAGATCATTAACCACTCTGAGTGTCGTCCTGCAACCTGTAACATGGGACCAAGAGAATGGGTGTGAGTGTTACCTGAGAGTGCATGGAAAGTGGTCATCATGGTGTCTAGCACATACTTAGTGAGCATTCCAAAGTTTTAGCTAATATTCTTGTTATTATTGGCATATCTATAGGTTTTGATAGATTCAATTCAGTACAGGAGACATTTATTCATATAGCTACCTGTTCAGTCAATAAATTATTCAGCACCTGCTTAGGCCAGTTACCTCCTGGACATTGGTGATATCATTGTGAACAAGAGGTTTGTGACTTCTTGGAGGTTATGCTCCACTGGAGAGAGTCAAACAACAAACAAGCAAATGAGAAAAATACATGTTGGGTGGTGACAGGTACTAGGGACCATACACTCTGGTTTGCCTGGGAAAGCCCTGGTTTATGTATCACTCATGGTAGTCATGGATAGTACCTCTTTTCAATTGGATAAATGTCTTTTTAGCTATTAAATTATACGGTCACCCCAAATGTAGAGAATAACCAAACAGGGAAAGGGGGAGAGGGAAAATCGGCACAAGTCTGGGGTGAGGGTTACCATTTCATAATGGTTAGTCACAGGTGGTCTCAGTAAAGTACCATATGAGCAGGGATCTGAAGGGAGGAAATGAGGAATGTATTATCTGAGAAAAGAAACTTCCAAGCAAGTGCAATGGCCCTGAGGTGAGGGCATACCTGTGCTGACCAAGGACTGGTCAGGAGGCTAGCACAGCTGGAGAGGAGAGAACACGTGAAGAATAACAGGACATGAGGTCAGAGAGGCCAATCCCCTATGTCCTGTGGGCCACAGGAAGTACAGGAACTAGGGACTTTGGCTGGACTCTGAGTGGATAGAATCAGTGAAAAATCTGAGCAGAAGAGTCATGAACTATCATGTTTTTAAAAGGTCACCCTGTACTACATAGGATGGCAAGGGTGGAAGCAGAGGGATGGATTAGGACAGTGTCACAGGAGTCCAGGCAAGAGATGATGTAGCTGGAAGCAGGGCGGCTGTAGTGGAAAGGGTTAAACCATGCACATATTTTGACAGTATGATTGGAAGAATTTTCTGTGGATTGGATGTGGGATGGAGAGAAAGAGAGGACATATGGGTGACTCCATGATCTTGGGCCTGAGCAACTGGAAGAATACAGTTGCCATTTAAAGAGATGGTGAAGATGGTAGAAATGACCAAGGAGGAGGGAAATCAGGCGCTTACAGGATTAGATCTCCCTTTATCAGAGAGCCGAGGAGAAGTAGAGAGTAGGCAGTTGGATATATGAGTTTGGAGTTCAGGAGAAGTCCAGGTCAGACACACAAATTTGTAAGTCTTCCAAATGTAATATTCAAAACCCCAGGACTGGCTGAGTGAGATCTGTGGGGTGGGGGTGGCCAGAGAAGAGAAGGGGTCTGTCTCAGGGTGGAGCCTGAGGATGTCCACATTTGGAGGCTGGGGTCATAAGGAGGAACCGGTAAGGTGGAAAACCAAGAAAGGAGTGTTGCAGGGACCAGGTGAAGTGATTTCAAGAAGGAGGGAGTGAAGAGCTATGTCAGTGCACTAAGAGGGCAGGTGGTGACATGGAGCTCAGGGGGGACATTCAAGGGCTGTGTTTTGGTGTGATGCAATGAGTGCAGAATATATTGGAAACACATAGTCATAATTTCCCATAGTATGTAGTTTCCACATTCCATTCATCTTTCCTCACTATTAACTTCAAATAAGTAATAAGTGATCATGGGGCAAGGTTCTTTCAGGAAGGCACAATTTAGACACCCTGGGGATACCTGCTTATTTTCTTCCAAGGAGCTCCAGGAATGAACTCTCCATGCTCGCCAGCAGCCATTTCTGTACCTGATCCACCTCAGGTTGAATCCGTTTTTCTTTATGATTAACTGAACTCCGTCTTCAGGCCCACTGCTTCCTGTCAGGTCCTCTGCTGATACGGAGAGCGATCAGTCACCATCACCTTTGTAACAATGCCTTTGGTGTACTTGAGATCCATCAGGAGATCACCTCTGAACCTGCTCCTCTTCAGGAGAAAAAATACTGCTGCCTTTCACGGTTACTGAAAGGCCCTGCTCTGTCTTCTTCATGTGGCTGAAGATAGTACATTGAGTAAGTATGTTTTTTTCTAGGCCTTCTCTCCCCCTAGTCCTGTAGATATAATTTTTATGATATTTATAATCCATGAGCATATCTTTACTCAGAAAAGAATGAATTTCTCTGGATCTTAGGTTCTGTCACAGACCTGATGTTCTCAGTGGTGTGTGCACACTGCATATACATATGTGTGTGTCTGCGTGTGTGTGTGGTGTGTGTATACAGAGAAAGAAAGTGAGTGACAGAGAGACAGAGGGAGAGAAAGAGAACAAGGGAGAGAAAGGGGCGAGAGAGAAAAGAGAGAGCCAGAGAGAGCCAGGGTGGGGTGCAAGAGAGCCCCTGACTCGCAGTTCAGCCTAAAGAGAATCACTTCGCCTCTGGGGCTGCTTGCTAGCCAGTGTGGTGGGCCAGCTGCTGTCACATATTAACAAGCTTCTGTATTTCAGTATATCTGTGTGCCCTTAAACCGTGTGAAGGATGTGTCTTGCTTCTAAAACGTAACATACTGGAGCTTTCACCAAACAGCTTGGCGTCACAACCACTATTCGCTTTTGTCCTCCTTCCAGAACACCCTGTGTTTGTCTCCCTAAGTCTAAACCTTTGGGCCACAGGAAATAGTGATGAATGGCAGAAAAGCAACCTGAGAAGGAAAGTATTCTAGATCATAGGTGCCTCAGAAATCCAGTGATCCTCGGTAGGGATAGTGCAGCATTATGGCCGAGCAGGTGTCTCTAGCGCCCCAAGCTCTCATCAGTGGCGGACGGTTGTTCCGCTGCTTCAGATTTTACATCATCTGACCTATATAATACCTCATGCATTGA
The DNA here is from genome assembly GCA_032199065.1 of Smutsia gigantea. Taxonomy (NCBI): domain Eukaryota; kingdom Metazoa; phylum Chordata; class Mammalia; order Pholidota; family Manidae; genus Smutsia; species Smutsia gigantea. The sequence continues at coordinate 185,100 of JAVSCE010008878.1, forward strand.
ATTCTGTTTTGGCCTCTCACCTGGTAGGTTATTTGACATCCAGGGTTTACAAATGACCTGACTTTAGCTTTCCTATATGTAAAGTAGATTCCAAAACTGCACTGGAGATGCACGTCATATACGTTGAGACACAAGAAGCCCTGCACAATGAGGTGCTTTATTTGTGTGGATATGCACACAGGATAGGAAACCAAGGCACCTTCCAAAGAAGAGTCATAATTCGTTGGCTGAACCCAGATGGCCTAATTGTGCCTGTGTCTGCAATCACTGATGTGCTGACCTGATTCAGTATTCTGAAGGCTTTTCTCAAAGGTTAAGGCTGAAAATAAAAGCAACACCACTTTGTAATGTCTGTTGATACTGAGCTTATGATAATGTCTTTGGCATTGTGGGGGGAATCATTGCTTATCCTGACAACCACAGTTTGCTTTTAGTCTTAGCTACTGAGGCTATTAAATGGGCAGGTGAATGTTCTCTGGAATGTTCTTCCAAATGTTTCGCATTTACCTACACAAAATATGTTAAGATGATAGGCCTGCATGCCACAAAAGCAAGAGGGAGCAATCCCAACCCTCTGTTCTTCTCACTCATGCTGTCTGCAGAGGCCTCCCAACAGTAGGGATGCATACGCGAAATTTATCATTAGATAAGCCTTGCAAAACACTAGGTGGGTGAAAGAAGGTGATTTGCTCTAGTAGATGGTGTCTTGCCAATGGGTTTCAGCCCAGACAAGTTCACTACGGATTCAGTGTGACCAAAGAAATGACAGTAGAACATTCTTGGGGTGAAGGGGGGATATACCCAACTTTATTCCCAGGGTGGCAGGTCAGTCACTAGAATCCCGTCCACTCAGAGCGAGTCTGCATGCAGCAAGCCGGTCTCTGCCTCTGGGCCCCTCTGTCCGCACAGCCATCCTCTGGGCCCCTCTGCACAGTCATCCCACACAGCCGTCCTCTGGGCCTCTGTCCTTGGCACTGCCACCATCCAGCCTCTGCTCTGCTCTGCTCTCCTGCAGCCTTGCAGCCCTGCCACCGTGTTGCACGCAGAGCACTGGGCGGAGCTCTTTATATAGAGTCAACAGCCATGTATTGCCCACAGGTGTGCAGTGAGCTAATCAGCCAGGGCCAGGTGAGAATCCTGGCCACAGGAACTCTCATTTTATCCACCGATGGTATTTTCCATAAAGCAGAGTGAGGCTCCCAGACCCTAGAATCACCACATTTCTCCCTTGCTGAGCTTGGAGCTGAAAACACAGCGAAGCATGCAGTGGTGCACAAAAGTACACTGAAATAAAAAAAAAATGTTTGTGACCTTTCAGGAGCTTTCATGCTGCTTAAGAATCTACTGACCTATGGGCAATGACTACACATACATGCCTAACTTTTTAAGGGAATTCAACTTTGGGCTTTTGCCCACTGCTCCTCTCCATTCCTGCCTGTTCCAAGCAGCCATGCTCTGCGGCAAGACCCGAACTGCTGCAGCCTCCAGGGACCACGTGCGACTCTCCTCCCCACCCGACCTGGTTCCAGAGCGCTGTCTGCCTGCAAACACTCAGCTACCAGGAAATGTGGAGTCAGCTCTGCTCCTGTTCCACTTAATTTTCTTCACCCCATGCAGTGGCTTTTTCTATTCTGCTGCCCCAGCTGTTCTTGCTTTCCCCAGGATGGCAGAGTCTGCCCCAGCTGCAATCTGTATTTCCTACAAAGTTCTGAGTTGCCTGTTTCACCTCAGCTGCTCTGCCTAGAGTCTTCATTTCCTGAGCCTTCCAAACCAACACTGAAAACTTCGCAGTAGCAGCTTCGGCAGGTGAGAGCGGCACTGATGGAGGCAGTGACAGGGCATTGATTCGGGAGTCAGACCTGGGTTTAAATTCTGCCTCTACTGCTATCTGAGTCAAGCTGCACGACTCTTCTGAGAGCTGTGGTTTCTTCAGAGAGGAGGTAATGTCAGTCTGTTGTAAGGATGAAATAAAATAACACGTAGGGCTTCCAGTACATAGCAGGCCCCACCTAGCATCAGTTTTCCCCTCTGCTTCCCTTCCCGAAAGCAGACCCTGCTGAGGGCAGCAGCCTGGGGTCAGTACCCAGAGGTGCCAGATAAACAGCAACCCTGCCTCATGGGGCTCATAAACTATTTGAGGGTGTGGGCCTATGTCGGAGAAAAGTTAAAACCTAATCCAGGTTTTAAATGAAGTTTGAAAACTAACAATGGGAGATAAACCACAAGGTGGAGACAACCTGTGAATTAATGGAGAGACAATATGTTACAGGAATTCGCTATGGAATCATCAAGAAAGATTGTACGTAGATGATGCAGTTTGAGCTGGGTCTTCAAGATGAGCAGTTTGAATAGAGGAAGGAGGACACAGGGGACAGAAGCCACACCAACAAATGTGAGGAGTTGGCAAAGAGCAGGTGCTGGGGGAACACGAGCCCTCTTTTGGCCACAGCAGAGGGTTGGTTCTGCAGCCGCGGGGAAAGGAGCTGGCAGGAGATGCTGGGGCAGATTTGGCAGATAATCCAAGATGCCCAGTTAAATGTGAATTTTTTTCAGAAACGACAAATGAGTTTTCAGTCTAAATATTTCCCAAATACTGCATACTTATAAACAAATTAATTGTTTATCTGAATTCAAATTTATCTAGTGTCTTGCTGGAGGTTTCCAGCTTCCAGCTCTGGGAAAGTTCACTCTGGATTTGGTGAGACTGAATAATGACAATGGAACATTGTGGGTAAAAGGTCTTATACCTAGCTTTATTCTTCCAGTTTAAGCCCTTGCTCATATATATGTGTGTATATGTGTGGGTGTGTAGAGAGGGAGAGAGAGAGAGAGAGAGAGAGAGAGAGAGAGAGAGAGAGAGAGAGAGAAACAATTCTCCTAAGAGCTCATGAGCCAAAAATATATTTGTTTTTTCTACAATTTAGAAAATTATGGGATATGAGGATGCTGGATGAAAGCTTTAAATGAAGGTGTTTCTAATTAACATTAATTCAGACTTCAGTGACTATTAATACAACCTAAAAAGAGCTGGCATCAGGAAGCCATCATATATCACCACTGGCAAGGGACCACCACTCCCAGATTGTTCTAGAATTCTGCTGGTGATCCTCAGTGATGAGCGTGCTTCTTGGGACGCTATGGTTTTGTTTTGATTTTAGAGTCTACAAGGAGAAGGAAAAAGTTTTAATAGTAATGTTCTCCTTGGATATTTCTTTGGATAAACTTCAAAAGCATTAGGACATGCTTTTTTTTTCATTTTTAGAGGTTTATCTAGTTGCCATTTAAAATCAGGTTCCCATATTGAATGCCTTTTTACTCTCTCAATAGAAGAAAACAAATCTCTGGGGGTTTTTTTTTTGGATAAAGGAATGTCTAAGGTTATGATCTTAAGACTACTTTCAAAATGGATTTTTCTCTTTTTATTTAATTTCATGAAGTTGATCTAATTTGATGAAATTCAGTCTTTTGAAAACATATAATATACATCTTGTTAATCATTTGCTTATTTGTTCAAGAAATTTTACTAAATATGTTCACTGAAAGAGAAGAGACCCGGGCAACTTTCAATCCTGAAATTGACTTTAGAAGATGCTGAAAATATGAAAATGTTGCTCCTCTTCCACTAATTAAATAAGTTAACCTATGCATTTGTAGAATCCTATTAATAATATAGCTATTATTATTAATATCCAAATGTTCCCCTTTGTCATCTGGGGCAAAGACAGGTAGAATTTAATATCAAATGCTCTGATGCTATGGTCAGTTGAGATCTTATCTCAGAACATGTTAATAAGGACCCTAGGTGCGTATGCCTGGCGACCACTTTCTTTAGAAACACTGATAACTCTCACCTTAAGCATTGATAAGCAGTCTTTGATCTCCAGTATCAGAAGTCTGGGCTGGTGTTAAGGAATTTGTTTTTAAAATATGATGCATTCTCACATATAAACACTTAATGTGTGTTCCAGTAGAGACATTGTTCTTTCTTTATTTATCATCTGAAGATGATGAAATGAGGACATTCAGGTGCAAAGATGCAAATTATAGAAAGCTATCTCCATTTGATTCTTGGACTAAAGTAAAAGTCAACTCAGGAAACCTAAACAATAAAAAATTGCATGCAGAGACTCATTCCAGAGGACTAATCTAGAAGGTTCACCAGTCCAGAGTGTGAGATCTAGATCACAAATGACATCCAAGTCTGTCAAGATGCTGATGAAGTCTGGTTGCTGCTCTGATTCCCTTTTGCTGAGTGCTGGCGCTCACATCCCTCTCTTATCACCCAGGAGAGGGCAGGGGTGAAGGCGCTCACCAGGAAAATGCATCTTTCTCAGTTTCCATGCTCCAAGCTCAGAAATTTGAGACCAAAAGGCCAGAATCAGGTGACATATATACTAACCCCTTGAGTTTAACTTTGGTTAAAGACTGCTCCTTCATTCGGTTGGGGTTGGGATTACCCTTCTCTGTATAGCTGGAGTCACTGAAGAACTACTGAATCTTACAAGAAAGAAAATTCCAGAGGATTACACAAATGAATTCAAGTTAGGAAAACTGGCTTCTCCTCCAAATCCAATTTGTAATTCTAGAGTAAAAAAAAAAAAGGTTAGTCTTGGAATTATTTTTGAAAGGCCATTCACTCTTTCAACCTTTCTCACTCCAATTTCATTGTCTCAGACACCTTGGATTGGTGTTGTCCATATTTCGATGTCAAATCTGCTTCCACCAGTTAACCACTCTGCTTTCTCTCCTTCAATTTACGGAATAACATAAATGCTTGTAGAAAATGAACCCAAGAGTTACTTCAGTGTAGATTCCCATGAAAACTAAAACAAAAAGGATAAAGCAGAAGAGTAGTCTTGATTTTTTTTTAGCCTATTCTCAAATTCCCTTCCCAAATTTTGACTTATGGACCATTACTTATTTTTATGAGTTTTGTTCCCCTGGCTCATGTTTTCTTCTTTCATTCCCTTAGTTATACACACCACACACACACACACAGATAGATAATGTATTATGTAAATTTTCAACTAGCTTTGTTGGAGACTAGGTATGCTTGGACTAGTACTAAAGAAAAGCTTTAGTTTGACTTTGGGGTAAGAAGATCAGCATTCCCTTTCATGTAGAGAAGGTTTCTAAGGCCTGCTTTCTGTTATCTGCTTAAATAATGTGGGATAATTGAGTATTAAAAAAAAATAGACCTAGTGTCCTTGACTGGGGCTAACAGACAACCTTTTTTGAGATGAATTAGCTTGACTTTTTCTACATCTGTGTCATATGAGTTAGGGGTCCTTGGGAGAAGACCAGCTGATGTGCTCGTATTTTTCCCACTTCCTCTTTTTGGATGGATGAACCACCAAAATTTGCCAAATCTATGATTGAAATATGCATTTTCATATGATCAAGAATTCTTTAAGTTGTTGGATAACCTTTCAGGGTTTTTCAAATCTGGCAGTCTGCCACGTGCACTGAGAGGGAACTTTCATGAAGACAATGCATTAAAAAATTGGTTCCTCCATGCCAACAAGATGCTTCTTGACCCAGCTGAGAAGTCAGCCACATCATTCATAAAAGTCATTCCATTAGTGTGTAAAGCAGCAATGATTTTTACAAAAGATGAAGTTGGATGTGTCATGTTCCTGTTAGTGGAAGCGGAGTTGTGCTGGACCAGCGAGGATAGTTCTCTAAAGAGATGAAGACGGAAGTTCAGGGTATCCGCCATAAGGATGGTGGGAAATGATAAGAAACCTGCCACTATAAAAACTAAATAGGGGTATCTGGATAAGTTGAGGAAATCTCTAGGGGATGCAGAGAGATGTTTGCAGCATACGGGAGTCTAGAGCTGTCCAAGAAAGGTGGCAACCTGGTATGCCAACAGTCTTCCTCCCCAATTTGATATTTAAAATGTGCTAAACAAAAAAGCCTCATATTTTAAAAAATAACCCTTAAAGTTCCAGAACCTTCTCTTGGATTACATCTTTTTTAATTATAGGAAAATATTGTTGTTGCAAATGAATGTATACATATTTTAATAATTTAAAAGCTCCTAGAGCCCATTTAAATGATTACTTGTTGAAGGAGTGTAACTTCCATCTCTAGATCACTCTTACAGGTTAAACCAAAGGTTTCCTGCATTAATTCCCTTTTGTGAAAATGGCATCCACTGAAGAATATAGTGCAGTAGAATCTGCTAGTTTAACATCATTCCCTGAACTAATGCTGCACAGATTGGAGTTTCTGGAACAAAGGTATCATGTGCTTATGCATTTTATTATTTTGGCACAAAATGTTTTCTGTTGTCTTGGGGTGCTACATGTAACCTGGTGCCCTATGCCTTCTAAAAAAAAAACTTGCAAACATAAAATAAAAAAGGTTAGTATCTCAAATATTTCCTGTGCTCCAAATAAAAGACAACATAATGCAATCTGAAAACCTTCCAACAGAGGGCTCTATGGGTTTGATTTAGATCAAGAAAGAATGCGAGAAAATTACTTGGGTTTAGGTTGCTATAGTAAATTCTGTATTATCCTTAAAAATAGAACTGATAAAAATGGAGTCAGTTGAGTTGAACTGGAAGAATCATCCAAACATTAAATGTTAAGGTCTGCTCTTATGAGATGGGATTTGATAATTTTTTGAACTGATGATCTTTTCAAAAGACAAAAATGTATGTATCTCTAAATAAGTAAGTAGGCAAATTAATGATATTCCATGCTATGAAGTACTATTAATATTATCTCATTCAGTTATATTTTAAAAGAAAAAAGCAGCTAATGCATTCGCTCTCTCTTTAGAGACATTTTATTTTTGCTGTTGGCAAATAATTTAGTGTTTGTGTAAGGAGATGTAGTATGTACATAAAATGCATTGTAAATATTTAATGCACAAATATACATTTGTATGCATGCAAAATGCAAAATATTACTAAAATATTATAAAAACAAGTGATATTGTTTAGAAAGATGAAGTACAAAGGCATAAGAATAAGTTCTGGTGGAATAGCTTTCTTTACTTATGCATGCGATGCAGTTTACTTTTTCATGTTAGGCCTAGCTTCTGATTCTATTTTCAGATCAGAGAAACTTCCAAAATATGCATTAAAGTAAAGAATAAAATAAAACAATAAGTTACTTTTGGACTACAGATCGTTGTCTTTTGTTTTTAAGGAATATTTTGCTTTATCTGATCTCTTACAGTGTTCTTTGAGATGCATGGGCTCAATATAGAATATGAGCAGACAGCTTTTAAAATTTTTAACCCATCTTATGTCTAGTTGAAAATAATTATTTCATTTGACCTAGAGGCGCCTTGATGGCATAACTAATATTCAGTTTAAATGAATAATGTTCAAGTTTGGACATATTTACTAAAATACATTTACCTAAAAATCCAATATTATGCTTTTAAGATATTCTCTAAGTATTTAGAAATATTGGCATCTTATTAAATGCCTATGTTCACTACCAAAATATTTCTTTCTAGACCTTGTTGAATATGCATGCAAATTATAATTTAATATTCTGGGTAAACCATTAATATACAAACTATGTATAATGAATTCATTTTATGAATATGCCTTTATGTAGTAGTCTATTAATACATTCTGTATTTATAATTTATATTTCCTCAAAAACCATAGTTATTTTTATTATAATAGCTTTGACCTGCTAAGATTTTGCTGTACAAGATACTTCGATCTGATAATATTAATAAACATATCCTTGTTTATTTTGTATAGTATGTTCGCAATATGTATGTCCTTACTCTAGTCTTTTATCAAGAAAATAAAATTTGGTTTGAGTATCTATAAAAGCATTTTCAATGTTTTTGCTAAAACAGAATACTTTAAACACAGCTTGGGTGTTTATGTAGAAAACTTTGATTACCGATTTTATTTCCATTTCTCTTTTTTTTTGTTTTTCTGTGAACTGGGAAGACTGACTTCTAATGAAATCCAAAGAAGATTAAAATCAAATTATTTATAGTCCTTTCAAGTATTTTTTTCCAAATAAAGGCTCTTTTCGATATAATTTTCACTGTGGATAAATGTTTTCTAATTTTTGTTTGTTTTATTTAAAATGAAACTATCTGGAGCATGAACGATGGCTTTCAATGGATTTTCTAAAGATTCAGGGGCAACATATAACTTTGGCTTCATAGGGCTGCTATTTTACTATTGTAAGATTTTACATATATTTCCAGAATTCGTTCTTTTGTGTACATTCTTCCAGATGATTTCCCTGTTCGCATACAGGGAGAATTATTCTGTTTGGTTTATTTTTCCTTGTCAGTGACGTCCTCAGAGTCACAGGCTCTGTGCCCTCAAAGTGCAGAGGACAGGGAGCACGTCCAGACAGTACCCTTTGCCCAAATGATTGTCCTTCTTAATCATGGGGTCCAGATATTTACAGAACTTTCCAGGCAGTGGTTAACCTTCACTAATATTTCAGTCTTTTTATTTAATACATGATGACATTGAAAACATATGAAATGCTGAATAAGGATTATGTGGCTACATTTGAGGCTCAATTTCGACTCAAGGTAACCGTCACCTATTATCTAGGCATACTTTAATGTAACATCAGCAACATATATATGCGTTTTATACATATTAAGCAATGCTTTACTTTATCTGATCTTTACAGGTAAAAATTTAAAAGGAAATCATAAAGTAGTGTACCCCATCATGTTTACAGCAAGGCAAAGATCAGCATAATTTTCATCTGTGAGTATTGCTTTGTATGGTTAAATGGAAAAAATAACAAAAAACAATAATATTTTCTAAAACCAGCACCCAAAGCTAATGGTTTGCTTCATGCACCTGCCAGTTTGGGTTGCTATTAAAGACACCCTGGAAATTCTCCTTTCTTTGTGCAATATTTTATGCTTTTCTTTTCTTCAGGGCAGATTGGTTCTGCCTGCACTTTATTCCGGAACCCATGTTCATTCAAAATGGATTGGCAGACTTAAACGCTCTATCTCGAGCTGCTGCTGACTGATGATGCGCCTCCCCCACCCGGGCTCCCACCCCATCATATAGGGGCGATTTCTCCCTCTCTCTCTCCCTCTCTCTCTCACACACACACACACACACACACACACTCACACTCACAGGCACCGGTGGTCCTATTGTCAACAAAGAATGCACAGTGGTGAAGTACTCAGTGGTAATTTTGGGGCTGTTTTGCCTCGAGTGTTTTGAAAGTATTTCTGAAGAGCATAAATAAATGTGCCCTAACTCTTCCTCTTTCTCTATGCTGATATTTGGAGCTAAGCTCTCATCTGGAGGGGGAGCCGCAGAACTGCAGTGGCCGCAGTGCTTTCAGGGAACAAATATGTGGCTCCATGGCTTCCTCTCTTTTCAAAAATATTAGCACCATATAGATTTAATAACAGGGTGATTGAAAACATTTCAGTGATGGGGCAGTTTCTCTGATCTGCATAGGGAAGCATCTGAAAGCATCTGATTTGTTCGTGTACCAATTAATTATTGAAGCAACAGAAAACACAGGCTACTGTGTTTCCCTCCTGCAAAGAGGTGGCAGAGTGTGTGTGTGTGTGTGTGTGTGTGGCTGTTGTCTGTGCTCTTGGGCTCATGTTTATACGTATGTCTATACTACTTAGAAGGGAAACTTAGCTAGAAATTACTTCATTTTGACATTGAAAATTATTAAGAGATTTTCTGTACGTGTGTCTGATAGGGTAGTACTTCGAAATAACAGGAACACAATACTCTTTTCTTTTTCCTTTTAATTTGTTCATCTTCCACACCATCTAAATGGGTCTCACAGCCAAACATCACCTTTAACTTTAATTTCTATTTCTAGCCTGTATTTTATTAGCACCTTTTCTGTTTTATGGTCTACATTGATATGGCACCAGATCTATTGTGAGCAAACAATACAGTTTCATTGCATGTTCCAATAAACACTATTCTACTGCATGTTGCATTCCCCATATTTTGTACCTTATTTTATTTTGCTGGGCTTGGGGATGCTATTTCATAATATTCAGCCTTGAATTCATCTTTTTTTTCTCATTGTCTGGGTTTCCCTAAAGTTTTAAGGTAAAGGAAGAGCATAGTCTCAGGTTTTTGTAAAATGTGTGGCTTTGTATTGTGACAATAGTGTTCATATGCCTGACATCCTCATAATAATATTAAGCTCTATTTTTTAGTGTGATGTACTTTATACATTTGTATAAATGTCACAGCCTGTAATCACTTCCTTTGTCATCGACGATTAATCTAAAAAAATCGAATAATTCACTGCCCCTTGCCATTTACATATCGTCTGCTGCCATCTGCTCTTCTCAGCAGCAGTAAATGATGGGTAATTAACTCAGTGCCTTTGTCTTTCCCTTGCTGAATGTCTGACACATATAGATTTTCCTCTGTGTGCGTATGCATGCATGTGTGTGTATGTGCAAGGAAGGGGCAGAGGAAGGGAAGAGAGAAGAGCGCGAGCGAAAAAGAATGAATGATAGTGCAAATATGGAAGTCAGCACAAGATGATTTCAAGAGAAAAAGCGAAACAAAGATAAAGGGTCAGAGAAGGAGCCATATCTCATGACCTTAAGCCTTCCCAGCAGAAAGGAAGAAGTGCTGGAACAATGGCTGCCTCACACGAGCAAGAAGCGTTTTTCTCAAACCTCAAAATGAAAAATAAAGTAAAGGCTCCATAAGCTATTCCATCTAGCAGAGTGCAAAGAGATCATGTAAATGAGGCTAGTGTAGGGTAGCCACAACTCACACAAATGTTCTAAGTGACTTCTCAACTAGGAGCCAGAATCTGTGTTTTAAGAAATGGTTACAGAAAGGAGATCTCAGATGATCTTGACTTGACACATATATATGTTTTGAAATGAAAAGTATCAAGGAAAACGTATAAGGAATCATAAGATTGGGGAATATGTTAATATACTTAGTTTACAGGGAAATGATATCACTATCTTGGATTTTCCCAAACTTCCTTTTAAATTCCTCAGTTCCTCATGGTGTAGCCCAAGAGTGACTTAGAAAGGAATACCATGGTATTCTAAAGACTGAATATGTAATAGTACTCTGATAATTCTTGTTTGAAACAAATATCTATAGTATGTGAAAATTATTTGAAAGTCGGCTAATTTTAATAACATTTAAAGAAAATAATTAAAAGATAAAATTTTAAGGAGAACCAGAATCTGTCCTGTTCAACCTGTTTTTACTCTGAGTCAGGTCAGCCTGCAGGCCAAGTCCTAGAAGTTTGCCATAATCACTTTCAAAGGCAATTAGTGAAGCTTGCTTCAATTTGAGACAATGTAGTTTGCTGTCCATAATTTAAGCAAACTAAATACAGTTTCTGTTCTCAAGAACTTTGTCATTTATATATGTCATATATATATACAAACACACACATACATATAAAACTGGTTTTATACACACACATATATATATACGTATAAAACTATTTGCATAGAAAGACTATTCAATCAATCAGTCAAAAGAATAAGATATAGGTATGTAAGATCCTGATCTTATATTTAAGATTTTCATCACTGTCTGTTCTCAGAGTTTGAATAAACTTTGAACTTGTACGGAAGGGGAGAGATCAATACAGAGTTCAGAGAAACTCTTGGAGTCCATTTTAGTCTCTGGGAAATTTTCTATGTGATTTTTCTATTATGCAATCCTAGCTCTGTACCTCTACTTTTCTGTCTGTACAATGGTTGTGGAAATATTCTCCTATTTTTATAAAATAATTTAATAAAAAGCAACTGTGTTATGAATTTAAGCAAACTGCATTCTTAATGGGACTGTAATGCATGTGGTAGTGCTTATTTCTGGTATTCTATGAGTCATAGATGCTTAAAAATGTTTATCTTTTAGCTTAATTTTTGTATTTGTGGTTCATCTTTACTTTAGAATCTGTCGCCATTGGCCTCTGAAGGTTAAGTGATTTGTCTGTAATCATAAAGCTGGACATCACCGGAAGGCCATTGAACAGCTGGATTAAATTTTCCATATTAGTTTCAAATGGCTGGCATAGACAACTAGATACATACATTATGTGGTGAAATGGCTAAAAAATACATGATTACTGAGTCACTTAAATATAAGGAAGGAACATTATGAATAATAGAAATGGACTCATGTCTCAGGACTACTGTGTTAAGTGTGTGAACTACATGCATTTTATGAAACTATTTAAATTTCATAAAATTTTTATGACTTACAGGTAAATTTGTCAGCATCTAATTGAGTAAGAGATTCTTGAAAGCTTTCACTGCAATTGTTAATTCAGCATCATTGTTCTCTCAGGCTGTTACGTGACCCAACAGACTGGGAGAACAATATTGCTGAATATAATTGGCATATGTCAGCAAAATATAATTAGTAACAAGCCTCTTTCTGAAATTCTCTCTTTGTTGGTTTAAAAAAGTTGAAGATTTCCTCTTGGATTAAATTATAGCTTGGGTTTCTTTCTCATTTGATTCTGGTAGGTCTTTAAAAAGAAAACAGACAAATTTATGAAAAGTTTGATTCAGGAAGTAGGTATTGGTTTCCTCTGCCAATCCTGTGAAGAGTTGTCTTTCCTTCAATGGGATTTTAGTTTAATTCTGGGTATGATGGCTTTGTATAGGAAATATGGGATAGTATATTCTCAAGGGTTATCATGAATCCTCAAACCATATCAATCCACCCACCCCCAAGTGGTTATTTCTCAGGGACTGTGGCTTGGAGTTACTGACACCAAAAGGACAGACCTAAAGAAAGTGTTTAAATAGGTTATCACAGCACTTCCTATATGCTTAACTCTAAGAGTGTTATGGCTAATGTTGGTACCAGGGGCAAACGTGTTACAATTGTCTTCCACCTCACCATATAAAAAAGAAGATGGGTATCTTTCACTTTAGACAATGTTGGAAGAAAAACATAGTACTGTAGCATGTACCTTTTGTTTTTGATGAGGACACAAAAATGTTTGCCAAATTGTTTTTTTTTTTTTGTGGGAAAAATGACTGTGAAATTTCTTCAGAACCCAGGATTGGAAGGAAACATCATTTTAATGAAAGGCTGCTTAAAGTCAAATCTAGAAATGGAATCACTCACCTAAGAATGTTCCAACTTTGCAGTCATAGCCAAGCCTCAGTGAGTGGTCCTATCTGACCCAGGCCACCGTTTCAGCGGGATGGACCTGGAGGAGCAAAGGAAGAGGAGACAAACGCTCAGCCATTCCTCCTGGCCAAAACGTGTGTGGGGGACTCAAGGAGAACCACCCGTCAGACACACGTCCCAGTCACATCTCATTGCCAAGGATTTTCCTGCATATTCTCAGCCTAATCTAGCCCCATGCTCTGGATCCTTCCTTATTTGCTCTCTCACTCTGGATGGGAAGTTTCTGGACACTATCTCTGCTTCCTAAGCCATCTGTTCCTAATCTTCCTGACCTGCAGTTCTCATTTTCCTTATCTTGTCCCTGGGTCCTGTGTTCCTGAGACCTTGCTTTCCATTCCTCAGTTCTTCACACAGACCATGATTATCATTTATGTTATGTATCAGGCCACTCCAGCATCCCTTACTGCACAGAGATCATTTTAAACACAGAAAAGCTCTGCATATAAAATGGGCTTGGGGAGAGAAGAAGACAAGCTGGGAAGTATCTCTCATTCTCCATACACATAATCCATTTTAAATTTTATGGGTAACTACATTTGATTCAGACTTTTGGTATTTTTAAAGATTTATGCAGTGGAATACAGCCTGTTGGGTAGAATTTGTCAAGTTTAGAAAAAATCTGTAAAGTTACGAAAAGATTCACAATTATGAACTTATTATAGTGATCATTTTTCAATATATACAAACACTGTATTGTTATATTGTACACCTGAAACTATATGAATGTTGTCAATTATGCCTCAATTAAAAAAAAATCACTGTTATTCAAAGGAGACTTAGAGGTAAAGGACACCAACAAATTCTACTTTTTCAGGGATACATGTCTATAAGAAATAATATAGATTATTATTTTATAATCAGTAAGTGGCCAAATAAGCTCATCACAAATAAGCAGGCTGTACAGAGTGGGGGTGTGATGTTGCAGTAGCACAAGGTAGATCGGATGATAACTAAATCCAGGACATGGAACATTCTGGTTCATGCTAACCAAGCTTCCGAAACAGATGAATCAAAGGATGACTATGTGGTATTACCAAGGGATTACATGCGTTATGAAAGGGCTTGCAGCAGTTTCAATTTTAAAAAATTTGTTTCCCTTGTTCAAAAACTTTTGGTATGAGTTCTTCAAAATAATAGTTTATAAGTCATCTTTGGGGGGGCCAATTGGTGAAGTGGGAAGAGAGCTGAATCACAGGCAGGAGAGATGGTGATGGGCAGGGCTTTGAATCTTGATAGGACTTAGTTTTCTCACCTTTAAAATGGGTCAATGATTTGCAAAAAGCATCTGTGGAGATGTGAGGGTGTCATGAAGGTGTCATGAAGAGGTTGACAGGCATGGCTACTAGGTCTTTTTTCCCCTGTTTTAACCAGAATAACTCCAGTTTGCATTTTCCATTTTTGACTTGCCCATGGATTTTTTAAATTCAAATCAAAGGTTCTACAGCTGAAAAAAAATGTTTGAAAACTCTTGTTTTAGGTGTTATGGTTTCTTTTATAAGATAGGCTTTGGAATAGGCAGACCTGCCTCAAATCCTAACTCTGGCTCTGACAGAGTAGGGGGAGAGAAGAAATACATGTAAAGAGTTATAATTTAGAAAGATGGTGTTGGTAGGGCTATGAAGGATCAGTGTGAAGGAGTAGAAGTTGGAGGAAAAAATTTAGGAGATTTTGAAGGATTTAAAAAATTGAGCTCAACTCAGGCAATGGCTGTTGAGATTGAATTGGGAGTCTAATAGATTTAAGAAACATTCAAGTTATTAGAATCTATAGAAATAAGTATTGTTGAGGTTTCAGAGATAAGGAAGGTGATCTAGAATGACAGCCAGTTCTCTAATGACACTGAAGGGAAATCCAGGGATTGAAGCCCTCTTTGAGGAAAAGCATGATGACTTTCATCTGCACATATAGGGTTTGAAAGGCCACCTGGATATATTTACTAGGATCTGGAGTATGGAAACAAGATCTGGGTAATCTAGAGAGAAATGAAAAATTTTTATGCATGAAAATATAGAAACCACAGCAAAAAAATTAAGACCTTTTCAAGGCAGGGAGGGTCTATGAGGAAATTAAGTCTGAATGCCCTCAGGCATCCATGGTATGTAATGAATTAATTTTATTCCTCTGCATCTAGAATGGTATTAGTTATAAAAAGCTTTTATTAGTCACAGTTCTCCAGAGAAACAGAACCAATAGGGCATATATACAGAAAGAGATTTATTATAAGGAATTGGCTCACTCACATTTCTGTGGAGGCCGAGAAGTCCTGCGATCTGCCATCTGCCAGCTGGAGACCCAAGAAAGCCGATGGTGTAACAGTCTGAGTCTGAAGGTCAGAACTTTCTCTCTTCTGCCTTTATGTTCTATTCAGGAACTCAGCTGATTGGGTAAGACCCCCTGCACTGGGGAGGGAAAACCACTTTACCTGTGTCCACTGATTATTTTACTTGGAAACATCCTCATAGATGCATCTAGAAATAATGTTTAGCCAAATATTTGGGCACCCCATGATCCAGTCAAGTTAATGTATGAAATTAACTGTCACACCATCCTTGGGTGAACTGAAAAATAGTCATCAGATCATTGTGTGTGAGCGAGTGTGTGTGTGTGTGTGTGTCTGTGCGTTGCGGTTCATATAAGGAGCCCAGTGGAGAAAAGGGTGGAAGAAAACCCAATCCAAAACTCTAAAGAGCATCCATGAAACTTCTGAGTTTCTCACAGTGCAATTGTAATAAGGAGCTGCTAACAAATAATACTGACAATGAGAGCAGACAAGTGTGACAGTTCCGGGGCTGATGAGCAGGTCAGCTTCTGGTCTCTCTCTGTCTCTCTGTCTGGTTCAATCTGTCTTTCCTCTGGTTTGGTTTCTGTATCCAGCTGGCATTCTGCACAATATAGCTTCTGGCAGCTCCAGGATGTTATCCTCCTCAATTTAGCAATTCCTTTGGAAAACACATCTTTCCCACCAGTTCCAATAAAGTTCCTGAACTAATTCACACTGGCCTGGTTTGGATCTCGTGCTCCTTGCCGAACCGAACCAACCACTGAAGTCGTGGGAATGGAACAAACCCAGGACATGGGTCTGTGTCATAAACTGCTGAAGGAACTTGATGGATTCCAGCAGAAGCACGTGGACTGGAGGCAGGGGAAGGAGAGTGCTCACCCAGGATGCAGTCAGCCTAGGGGGGAAGCAGTGAATTCAAGATGGCCGAACGGACGGATGTGCACCTCCAACATCACAGGGAATCAGTGACTGACATTTCCTTCAGGAGTCAAGTAGTCTTCATGGTGAGCTGGACAGTAAAGGAAGAACAGGATTTCACTAAGATCGTATTCATTTTCCCTCTCAAATTGAATGTTACCTGAAGTTTGAGAAAAAAATAATAATAGATAATGATTCTACCTAATTTATTAAAAAATTCAACTTGGAAATAAGAAATCAGAATTGTTTCATGCTGAACAGGTCGAATGGTTTATAGCAAATGCCATCTGAGGGAATATTTTTGAATTTCAAAGTAAATTGTTGCAGTAATAAGGCAGCATTGGTGAACCTGCTAATTTTGTATAACAGTGATTCATATTTTTATAGAGAAATTTAGTGGCAAAAAAGTAAGCATAGGTTTCACATTCAAACTGTTTAAAACACAGATAATTGGGGGGCCCCTATGTGTCAATGAGTTGCATGTTCACCGTGACAGAAGTAGAGTCAGACAGTTCTTGCAAATAGTAATTTAATCTGAAATTGCAAATTAAAAATCAGTCTTCATACCCTATAAATATTATAAATGATTTGTGCCATGAAATCTACTCATCCATTTACTTATTAATTACCCATTCAACAACAAATATTGCTAGTAACCCTTTGTACCAGGCACTTTTCAGAGTGCTGGAGAAAGAGGAATAAATAAAATACAGCTCCTGATTAGGGGAATTCACAGTTTACTGAGAAAGCTGGACTCATAAATACATGGTTGAGTCCCCATCCATGCCTTTGGAGTTCAATTAATTTTGTTTCAAATGACAAACACTAAGATGATTTGATCCCAACAAAAATGTTAAAACTTTAATTTGAAAAGTCAATATGTGCCCTGCTTTTAAGGCTGCCTCACACTCAGTGAACAAGGGCAAATTTCCCTTGGCAAGTTCTGGACAAGAGTCTTGAAATGTCCAGAATGGATAGCTCACTCTCTTCCTGCCTAATTTTATATCTACTCCTCCTTTCCAGAAAAGTATTTCTCTGAACATATGTTTTAAATGTGTAACAAGAGAGTAGATGCAGAAAAAGAAAAGAAACAAGGAAAGGGAAAAAAGGAGAGAGGAACAAAAGATTAATTAGGAAGAATTCCAAAATGTTTCAAAATTATAAGAGGCAGTAAGCTTAGGTGTGTGTACTGTGGACCCGGGGATAGAAATCTTGAAAAGATGAAATTATTGGGAAAAAAAGCCAACCAGTAAAAAAAAAAAATCCATTTTTCATTTTTTGAGGGCAGGATGAAGACAGAGGTTCCAACTGTAGGCAGCATTAATCGAAATACAACATTCAGATCCTGGAAATGAAGTTTTCTTCATTTCTGAGTACCATATTTTAATGGGGACATTGACAAAGTCCACTGAGTAGAGAAGGATGAGAACAGGAAACTTAAGTTTCTTTCCAATTCTAATTGTTGGAGTCTAAGCTAATTTAGAGTTTACAACATAGGTGAAATATGGCCCCACCTAAAACAGAGGAAAAGAAAGACCATCTTCCCTCCTCTTTCTTTATGTAGAGGAAGAGTTCAAAACATCTTATAAAAGAAATATTAAGGTCTGCCTGTGCAAGTGGTACCTAAATGCCATTCTGGGGAATTATTTCTATATAGTGAAGACTGAAGCCAGCAGGCAGTAGAAGTTCGAAGATCTAGAGTTGGAATAGAAAAGGAAGGAGTTTTGAGGAAAGTGGAGACAATTATCTTTCTTTTGATGAGTTATTTCTTCCAGCAAAAGTAAGCACTTTGCCTTGAACACGGTGCATGATTTTTAGCTAGGCCGTTCTATTTTTGGAATTGTATCAGAAGGAAATCATTAAAGACACAAAGTTTTCTATTAGAGTGTTCATCTCAGTGTTAACTGATAACAGTGAAAAATGAAAATAGTCTACACGCCAAATGCTGGAGAATGGGTTAAATAAACTACCCACGCAATGGAATGTGCAATGAAGTTGAAATGGAAAGCTGTTCACACTATACAGATTAAAATTTATACGTATTTTTCCTCATTATTTTATCCAAAAATATGGAAAGAGAGGATTGAAATAATAATAGTATGGTAATTGTGGCTCTTTCTAGATGGACAGATTGTGGGTCTTTCATTTTAATTTCCTTCTTTTTGCTTATTTTCTAATTTTTCCTCAGTGAACTTGTACTGATTTTGCAATAATAAAAATGCATTTTAAATTAAAAAAATATATTTTGTACTTATGGTGTAAAAGATATATATATTTGTATAAGGAGGGTGTATCTTATAAAATATACACATATTTGTAATTAGGAGGGTTTATATATATATATATATATACACACACACACACACATATATATATATATGTAATACAATCTATATATATTCACTCTATGTAAAGAGTATCTATCATATAAATGTATATTTCCTTTATGCTCCACAAGCATTTCATCACCATGTGTGGTCAGTCTTATATTCCTACCAAATTGACTTCCTTATTTTTTTTAGACATATCATGTTTATTCCCATTTTAAGATCACTGCTTGAGCTTATCCCTCTTCCTTAAGTGTTTTCCAACATGTGTGTGGTTGGCCTGTCCTTATCTTTCGGAACTTGGCTGTCATGTCACCTTCCTAAAGAAGAACTCTCTGACCACCCTCCTGCAAGTGGTTTTGTCCAGTTTCCATCTCATTTCTCTGTTTATTTTCCTCAGAACTTTGACCACAATCTGTAGCATTCAAGCTTATTCCTGGACTTGATAGATGCCTATCACCTCCTCTGGAACATAGACTCCCTAAATACCTCCTCTGGCAAGTAAACTCCGTGAAAGCAGACACCTTGTCAGTTATCATGGTGCCTTTAAAACCTAGCGGAGGGCCAAACATAGAGTGAATATTGAATGAATCACTTGTGACAATTTCAGCAGGAAAGAGAGACATTGAAACTTTCATCAAAAAAGGCTAGTGAACCAATATTCAATGTTGAGTGGAGATAAACTTGTTCAAAGTCTTACTAATATGAATGTTTATTATATACATATAAATTTATATATATATACACATATGTATACACATACATATATTTATAATTTATACCTATTTAAAACGTGTGTGTATATATATATATACATTTTAAATTTAAAATATATATTTTGTACTTATGGTGTAAAAGATATATATATATTTGTATAAGGAGGGTGTATCTTATTAAAATATATACATATTTGTAATTAGGAGGGTTTATATATATATATATACACACACACATAAACATGAACAAAATTTCAAGCTTGTACAAAAGTAGAAGAGTATAATAAATCTCCATGGCTCCATCAACCACCTTTAAACAGTTACCAACCAATGGCTAATCTTATTTCATAACTAGAACCCCACACTTCTCTGTCTGGACCATTTCAAAGCAAATTCCAGACATATTATATTTCCCTCCAATTTTAATGTGTACTCTAAAAAGAAAAGCCAACTGTAATTCCATTACAGCACTGAAAATCAACATTCCTTAATATTTAAACATTAATATTAAATTTAGTATTCCTTAATATTTCAAACATCCAGTGTTTGCAAAAATGTATATCAAAAACTGTTTTCATTTAAAACACTTGTTCTTGAACACTCTTCCACATCCTGTCTTAAAATTAACCTTTAATTAGGTTGCATGTAGTCAGAGGGAGTCTTTTTTTTTTTAATTGTGGTAGTTTTTTAGCCTCCAAAAATAAACTCCTTTTTAAGTTGCCTCAGAGATAAGATAGCCAAACATTCTTTTCTTAAGCATTATCTTTTTTTATGTGTTTTCTCATGAATCTTTTTATCCTTCTCAGTCTTCTCATTTTGTTAATCTGCCATCAGATGATAAATCACCTTTAGAAAGTAAATGATTCTGAAACCCTGTTCTAATGAACAGTCTGAATTTGTAGATAGTCAATAAGTATTTGTTAATTTTATTTCATTCTGTTATTTGGGTGTTGTGGATAATATAGTTTTGATAATAATTTATGAGTTGCTATATAGGAGTAATCTTACCTTTCTATTTCAATAAGTGGCTAAAATTGTTTTAGTTTTTTTTCCTCTCTATAACCTTAACCTGGTCCAGTATCTTAAGGCAGCTCTAGAAAATGTTGAGTAATTGATTTTTCTCCCACGTTGTTTTTAGTAAGGACACGAAACGCATACTCTTTGCCAGTTTGCAGTATCCTGGCAGAAAGGCACAAATTTGGTGGCAAAACAGAAAATTCTAGTGAGTCACTATAAATATGACATCTTTGTGCCAGGTTTCCAGTTGTTCATAAATTGCATTGTTGTCTTCAAGTCAGGATGTCAAGCTGAAATGTCAGTGTGGGAGCTCCCATCTGCGGTCCCCTCATTTGGTGAGGAAGAGCATGATAACTAATCCTTACCAGCTGCAGTCAACAATACATGCTAGGTATCAGACAGTGGATCACCCAGGAGGGGCTTTTGCATCCCCGTTCCAAATGCTGTATTCCTTCTATCCAACATGGTCACATATTCATCAGCTAGTCTCAGACTAGTGGATAAAGGAGTGATGGGAACATCCCTGGAGACTTGGAGGTTTGCTTCTGGTTCTGATGGGATATTTTTCTGAGGACTCGCACATGTACTGACCCCAGTGCTACTGAGGTCAATGTGACAATGCAGGGTGTATTGATTTGGTTCAATTCAGGATTTGCTCATTTATCGTTTATATTTATGTAAATAAAGCACCAGTCTTTCATCTTCCAATTACGGCATGTTGCTGAATTAATGTGATTAAAGATGAAGCCAGGCCGTTAACAGGGCCTTTCTTTCTGTCATAAAGTGCAAAGGAACAATCATGTAAAATTAATATATATCTAAGGAGGTGAATATGCATTCCAGCGTCAATTATTATAGACCCTCTTCTCTCTCTTTTTTTTTTTTTCTGTTCAAGCCAATTTCATGCTAAAATACCTTGACATGGTATCTTTTTATTCCTGGCTTCCCCCTCCCCCACTGACCCTGCTCCGTCCGCCTCCCCACCACCACATCTATGCCTGCATCTCCAAATTATATTATGTGGTAAATTTTTCTGTAAATGGGAATATGGTATCTTTGAGATGAGCAGGGTTGGCAGGAATTTAGCGTCTGAAGAGTTTTGAATAGGCATGCCTGGTATTTTTATTGAAATATTTTCAGCTATCTATTTTTCTTAACACAATAATAAAAAAGACAGGGTATGGAGGAGGAATTACTGGTTCATACATTTGGCAACTGAACTGCTTTTTCCTAGGTCATTGCTTTGTTGTCTAAGCTTGAAATCACTTTTTGGAACCAATAATACAGAGTACACATAGCTATCACACAAAAGATTTTTTTTTAACTTGGGGAGGGTATAATTAAGTTTAGGAGTGTGGAAATTACATGATTCTTACTCTAAAAGAACAGTTCTGGCCATTGAAGTATAAGCAAACATATATACTGTATTTATAATTGGTTTGATATCTTAACTTTTAGTATTGTCTGATACAGAAATCACTTTACTGAAATACTGCAATAACAAAGGGCCTTAAGTATCTATTTCACCTCATCACTTAACCATTCAGTATAAAAATAGATTGAGAAGTGGTTTCTGTAGGACAGAATTAATGGAAAATTCAGTATGGTTGATATTGTGGTCTATTTCTTAAACTTATCAAACTATACCACCGCCGGGAGGAATTTACTGTGGAGACAAGAGATTCATTCATAAGCACTCCCTTTAGCTGCCAGGTAAGGGTTATCCAAGAACTGACAGCAGCATAGCATTTAAGGGCCTCAGTCTGGTACAAAAAATGAATATAGAAGAGATGGAATCACTGGGTATCGAGCAGCGGGGAAGGAAATGATTCGTGCTGCCTGCTGATATATAAAGGTATATTATGCACAATAAGAACGGCTTAGCTCCCTCCACTCGGTGGCTTGCCACACTCTAGAACTGAAGGTACCTAATGCGCAGGGTAAGTTTATCTTTCAGCATGGCCTGGGCAATTATTTGGTATTGATTTTCTTAAACTTTGGTCTTACATGTCAGCATTTTGTTGGCAAACTTCACAACATAATCCAATCAAGTCGGTGCAGAGATGAGTGTGGGTAGAGATAAACCGTCACGAGCCAGTCCTTTGCATGGTCAGTAAGTAGCCCCCCTACATTAGGAACGCTCTTGCAACTGCGCTGGCTCATCAAGGGAATTGTAATCTTGGGGAATCCCTCTGCTTGATTGCGGCTCTCCTCCCGATTGCTGCACTTTCGACCTCTGTATTGATTCTGTCCTCTCATCAGGAGCGCTGATGTGATTCCATGTGCGGGGATCACACAGTGATTTGCGCTTAGGAGCTGCAGCTGTGCGCTGACCCCAAACCATTTCGGCAGAATGAAAGTAGACCAAATGGCAGATGTGTTTCCCCACAATATTAAAATCTATTGTGCCATTTTGTAGGTTTCTTTATCATAGATAGAAAAAGGGCATACACCACGGGCTCCAGATTTTGGTTTAATTCCAACCAGAAATTGGGAAATTCTTTCAAACATAACAGGGATCAAAAGAGATTTTGATTTCCATGTTCAGGCCAATAAATAGCATTCCTATTTGTTAAAGTTTAACACAAAATGATAAATGTGTCTGAATATGTTTTCAGAAATTCTAGCACTTTAAAAAATGATTTTAGGTTTTTTTTCAATGTTTTCTTACTAACATATACCCATCATGAAGCCTATTCATTGACTTTCTACCTCAATATACTGATAGAAATGCCATTTAATAATCCTTAGGGAAATAATAGATATTTTATTAAAAATCCAATGGAGCCTACAGAGTGACCATTAAATTACTTTGTTTCTCTTCCCTTTCCCCCTCCTCTCTCTCATCTCCCTCTTCCTTCTTCTTCAAGTAAGGTGGAAAATGGGGAGGAAAACACTTCTGAAGCATAGACAACTAAAGAGGAAGAACTTCATTGGAAATCTACAATTACCTGCATTATATTCTGTTTTCCTGTCTCCCCTTTTGTCCTATTCATTCTCATTTATTAATTTCAATCAATAAACATTTACTGAAAATCTTTGTACAGGAGTTAGGAATACAGGGATGAGAAAAACAGAGATGGTCCCCCACGTAACTAATAGTCCAAATGGGGAGACAGTCAACAATCAATTATACAAATAAATATGAATATAACTAAGAGGGAAAAGTTTATGTTAACAGCTGACAATAGAAATTATTCTATGAATGGAATCATAGCTATATGGAAAAATACTGAAAATGGTTTGGGTGAGTATGAAGATACTGAAGGTGCTGTGTACAGATGGAACCACCCATCTGATAACAAGGGAGAGGTTTACCAGGTGCCCTATATAGAGGGAGGAAGAAGACACTAAGTGGAGAAAGCACCAAAAAAGGGGAAGAAAGCTGTGAGGTTCTTCTGTGTGATTCTTCAAACTCATAAAGAGCTTGGTATAGTGGATCATCTGTGGAAAAACTATAAAGACTGCCCTTTGTGCTCAGATCAGTGAGAGATTAAATTAAGGTGGCACCAGGGTACAATAGGGATGTGGTTTATTAAATGCTCTGGGGTAAGCAGAAAGTACAGGGAATAATCAGGATTCCTACAGGCTAGGAACTTGGAGGCTCAAGCCAATAGTCCATCATTTTATTTTTTAAAAAGAGGGTCTTCAGTAAGTGCTGTGAAGATAAATTACAGAGAGTAAAAAAGAGTATAACAGGAATTGTAGTTTAGATTGAGTTTGAGGGGGTGTTAGATGAGACCTCTTGGTTTTTTCAAATCTTGAGGGCACTTGATTTCATTTCAAAAGAAGAGTTGGATCCCTCTATGTGAAAATAATTGTAAAAATATCTGAGTTTACAAAAATGTTAAACTAGGAAATACTGATAATAACTTAAACTGCATAATACATTTATGGTTTATATTGTGCTTTAATGCAAATTATTTTAATAAACCCCTTAAGCAATCCTGTGAAAAACTAAGGGTAAGACCATTGACATTCAGATAGTGACTTGCAAAAGGCTAACAAGCAAAGGCAGAGCTAAAATCCAAGTCTTTTCCCCATAAACTCTTTCCACTAACTTTGTGACACAGTATTTGAAGGTGTGAAATCATTCACCAGTGGTTTTCTGTAAACAGTCACCTGTTCCTACACATATAAAAGAGTGTTCAATTTAAGAAAAAAGGCACATTTTATTCAAATTTGCAGGAAGGTATGCTTTGAATACATTGAGGTTTACTTCTAAAGATTGTATTTGTGGCCTCTAGAAGACTAACAGAGACTTCAGTTGGGCTGCCCAATAGGCTTCTCACTGGCCTGGAGGCAGCAAGAGAGGAGCCTTAATTAGGGGCTGGAGGTAGGGAATCTCTAAATTCCTACCTTTAGAAGCCAGGCTAAAAATAGCAGCAGCATTCTGTGGGGAAGTGACCATCTTCTGCCCTGAGATAAGCTCCTACAGAGAAATACTCTGGTGTCATTAAATAATCATGTTGTTGACTTTTTTCTTGGGGGAGAGTGGTTTAGAAAGCCTTTGACTAATCCCCTGTCTCTTCCGTCATATTCCTGTTATTAATATTTTATAACATGAGCTGAGTTCTATGAATCACAATCAACAACACGATTGTACTTATTAATCATTATTTAAATCAATTATTAGATAACAGACACTCGAGTGGACTGCTCTTTGTATAAGTAGAGGATGCTGATTAGCCAAGTTCATGTCGTATCATTGCTCATTTATTATTGTTGATTATTTGTAGTTAAGTTAGGGGACAAGTCACCAAACTTGGATTTTAAAGCTCAAGGTTTAAAACTCAGCTTCACCTCTAGATCAGAGGTCTGACCCTAGCTAAGTTATCTGACCCTTCTAGGCGTCTGGTTCATCATCAATAAAATGGGATTAACGATACTTAACTTACAAAATACTTTTCAGGATGAAATTAGATTGCATATATGACATAAACTAATGCAGGGCTTTTTGCCTCTGTCTTATTCACTTGGGAGATGAACAGACCAAATTGGGAGTGCTGTCAGTGGCCAGGGAACAGACAGTACAGGCCTGGGTACACCGAGACAGAATGCTATCAGCTTCTTCAGTTAGCGTCTGGATATCTGAACCCAGAGCCGAGAGAAAGGTCCCCTGCATACGGATGTTGTGGTCTTTTCCTTATCTATAAACTCTCTTGTTGCCACTTGATTACATTCTCTTTTGCAGAAGTTAAAAGTTTTGATGAGAAATAAGAGGTAGAACCTATGATTTCAGGCCACAGGTCTTCTTCATTTATTTTAATGCCGCCTGTCCTTAACCTTCTCGTTCATTAAATTTACCCAGCATGTTCTTCAGAAAATCAAAGTCCCTGGGTGGAACTTTGCACCCACGTGAGGTGATGAAACATAACGTGACTGCTTCACTGTGGTGGGAAATACTCGCAAGAAAAAAGTGGGTGTTTTTATTTTGAAGCACACATTTCACCACCTCTCCTGGAAGTTCTCTACATTGCTTTGAAGCTTCTCATGCTATGTGTAAACCCGATATATTTATTCATTGTTTCCCGTGAGGATAAATTTGGCACATGTTAAATTGCACCCCACCTCATATTGCCTTATCTCAAATATTGATTGTAGCAGATAGCACTAGTGATGGGTTACAAGCTGTCTGGTGATTGGAATAAAGGATATTTAGGCCAAGGAAAATGGACCTTTTTGATTATGCATGATCTTCTTTTACTTTCTTTTTGTATCAGCCAATATGTTTTGTTTTCAGTTTCCCTTGCATGTTGATTGTCATCTGTCTTTCTTAGGTTCATTTACAGGAAAGAGGAAGTGTTCTTAAAATTATTTCTACATTGAAAACATTACCTTTGACAACCAGGTTCTGGTGAATACATTTTAATGTTGCTGCTAAGAACTATGGGCCATGTCTATTTAAATTAGTTCATTCTGAGGCTGGCTATATGTCAGTTTTTCATGCCTCGATTCTTACTAGGATGAAATACAAAAGATTAAAAGACATACTCAAGGCTGCAGCTTTTCTGCAAGATTAAAATCTTTCAGATAATTTTTAATGAGAAAAAACATTAGGAGACAAATCCAGCATTTAAAATGGAGTTGCAGTTGTTGCAATGTATGAACTGCCCTTGTTTATGATGTCAAAACCTTATTTTCTAGGGTCGCTCTTATATGTTATGAACTTGCATATATGTGAAGGGATTATATGTTGTGATTAACTTTTGAGACTAAAAATATAAGTATACAAGCATAATGTAAGGCAAGAATATATTGCCTGCACCTTGGCAACAAGTGACTTTTTTGGTGGTTTAAATTGTTACCATTTAGTATTTACCAAGTGGTAAATTCCACAGGGCTATCTGAATCATTTCCTTGATAACACTAGTCAGAGAGAAAGCCCATGATATATCACAGATAAATTTCCATGTCAGAGGTGCGGGGAATGAGGTCCACAGATGGTGAGAGAGCAATTGTGCTATGGGGCTAAAAGGGTGACCACAGAGGGCATCTTAACCATACTTCAGGGGAGCCACCACTCAGGAGTATGGCATCTAATTGTCCCTCTCCCACCCTGCCCAAAGCCTTTTTAAGGGTTTAGGCTTAGCCTACAGAACCATAAACATGTGGCTCTTTTTTTCCAAGCTATTGAAACAGCTCCACCAGAGAGGAGGTTAGCCTCAGGAATCCAGCCACAGTCCCCTCCACCACCCCTGCATTTCTGAAATGAATCAACATAAAGGACATATTAAATAGAAACACTCTGACCACATCTGAATGTTACGAAGAAGTATGTTTTTCCAGGTCTGAAAATCAAGTCCACAGAGCTTTTCAACCCTGTCCAATGTTACACTGTGGATACAATCACAGTTGGCCAGTTTCTTCCTTGGGTTGGCTTCTGCCCCATCGGGTAGGAGCAGCAGGACGTTTCGGCCCTTCCACAGTGATGGTGATGTTTCTGATTGTTTGCTGATGGTGATTTGGAATATTGATGATTTTGAAAAGGGACTACAACGAACAGGCAACCTACGCAGCTCACAAACAACACAAAGAGCATTTGGTATAAATAGTCAACCAGTGCTGCAGCTTTGTGCAGAATCATTTTCAAATTTTCCTTTTTGAATTATTAAATAGACCATGTCAGAACAACTCTGATGATTATCCAATCCATATGCTTCAACACCAACCTTTTATATTATATCAAGTGACTGCAGTGATCAGTTGGTCCAATTGTGAATGCTCCCTTGTTCTAGAAATGATCCAAGCACTTCACTGTGCAGCAGCATCTTCTGCAGTTATGCAAACACCTGCTGCATTGCTTACACAGGAGACCACAGCAGTATCTGCATTTAGGAATGTGTCAGGCTGGGGAAATAGTTTCAATTCCTTATCAATAATTTTAAGCATAAGTCCATCTTTTTGCAATTTGAAGCCTGTGTATGTGGGTTAGTTGCAACACTATTATCTAGCTAAACCTCCGTGGAGCAGAATTATGTACATAACCTATCTTGTAAACAAAGTGTAAGAGTGCATATTTCTGAAAACTGTTGCATAAATGGTAAATGCTGTTTTTGTTTTGTTCTGTTTTAAATAAATACAGTATCTTTTGGAAGCAGAGACAGAAATATGCAGGCATGTAGCCACGTGTAATTTATAAAATGTGATAAAATGATAATCTCTCACCTACACTAATATACAGTTTATCTAGATAAATAACTCAGAATGAATACTGCGGATGCCTTTAGGGTTTTAGGCATTTAATTAAAATGAAACAAAAATATTAACTGTCAGCTTTGGGATTTTTAGCATCCTCTCTTGAAAGGGATATTCTTTAGTCTGAGGATGGATTTGTGACATTCACTGGGAATAAATGTGGGGTGGTATTTTTCTAGTCCTCATGAAAAAGAGGCTAAAAATGCATGGGATAAGAAATCTGAAGATGAAATGATTTCCTGGGAAGGCCTCTGTTCCCCACTGCAGCTCCCTCCCAGGGCCTGGGACTGAGGGCAGGATTCAGGGGCCTCTCTGGTAATTGCCCAGGAGTGGAGGTTGTACTCTGTCTCCTGCATGTTCGCCATCATTCTGGTGTGTTGCCATCACTCACAATGACTGCCGAAGCAGAGGGCTTTCTTCCGATTGCCTGTGTGTGATTTTGACGATGGATGCAGGTAGGCAGGGCAAAGCAGTGGTGCAGACCAGGCACAGGGAAGGGCCCCGGGTGGCCCAGAGAAAACTGCCTCCCAGAATGCATAGATTACAGGAGGTTAGGCTGCTGCCCGCTTAACCCTAAGAATACACCCCAAGCTGCAATCTGAGAGACATATTCAGTAAGGGTCCCTTTTAAGTGTTCCATTGTCTACTGAAAAGTGATTAGGGGCTTCTTTGAGTCAGTTTTTCTAAGAAACCACTGGTTACCTTCTTGTGACAAACTCAGTCTCTTTAAATAGATGATTGCACACGGTACTGTGTATATGTATCACATGTACTTCTTTTGTTTATTTTGGCTCTATTTTATAGAATTTGGAATACAAAGAAACAAAGAAGAGCCTGGTATTGTAATGCAGTGCTACCCTATTGCTGAACAAATTAATCTGGGTGTTTGTCCACATTTTGGTAATAGATGACATGCTGACGGAACATGAAATTATTACAATAAGTGAATGTGGTATGATATTTATATGTTTTTCACACAGTAGATTCAGTGTTCATGTAACATGATTAAAGGCTTTATTGCATGTGTGTTGATTTTCAGCACTCAAGAGAGATAAGAAATGGTCTAAAATTTTGAGAAAAAAAATGAGCAAGGAGTTAGATTTTTAAAATCACTTTTAGTTCTTGTTTGGAATGTTTACTTCTCCCTGTGATTTCACCTTGGAATCTGGAGAATGGAATATTTCCTAATGAAAGAAGGATTGTAATAGGACTTAATTGGTATAGTTTGTGAAATCATTTCTGCCTGGCACAAAGATGTTATTCAAATGGGCAAATGGGAGATGCTATGTTGAAAATAGACAACAAAGTAAAGCAGAAGGTCAGAGGTGTGTGTGTGTGTGTCCTTTCTCTTATACTTGGAGACTCATACAACAGTTATAGTCAAAATCAAAATATAACCCTTATAATTTCAAGTGGAAAAGAAATTGAGGTAGTTAGTTGTTAATCATTCAAGTTAATAAGCGCATTGTTTTGTTTCCTCCAGGTATATTTTAGATCAGTGTTGACAAACACTAGCCTAGAAAGGTATATTTCAACATTTCATAATCATTGTCAGTGGGAAAAATGTGGGGGAATGGAGAAACTATTCTATGTATTTTCCTCATGGGCAATAGAAATAAGCTCCTATGATTCCACAGTCTCCTGCCTTCCTCCCATCCCCCCCTCACTTGAACACATTATTCACACAAAGAACCAATGAGCCATTGTACCATTACCTTAAAATACTATATTAATGAGACAGCTACAGTTTTTAATCATTTGACTTAAGCCTTGAATATGCTGTTTGTTAATATCATGCATCCATTTAAAATGAGAACAAGCATTTTAGTGTAATATTTTATTTGCAAATAAAGAAGAAAATACTGATTTTTCTCTTTGTAAAGTTGTCAAACATTCTGAAGAAAGCATTTTATTCTTAAGGAGTTCATCTGACCTCTAAAAGAATGGGTTTAAAAAAAAGAAATAAGAATGTGTCAGCTTAGGGAGATAACAGCTCTGGTGCTCTGGGGTTTTTTTGCAAAATTTTGGGTGGAAGTGAATACATACACAAATTGTGCCATAAACCAACTTCCATCATCTAACAAAAATTGAAAGCATTTAAGATAGTGCTTAAGTGACACCTAAAGGATTTATGTTTAGGGTCTTCTGGAGATCTAATTGTGTAAATACAGGAAGAATTTTTTTTGTTTTTGCTTAATGTTTCATTATGGTAAATTTGCTTTGGCTTATTAAAATGGCTTTCAGAAGCACTTGAAACAAAGTTTGTCTAGCAACATAATTTAACTTTTATTTCTTTTTCAAGCTAATAACCATTCTCTAACTTAAAGCATGACATTTAGGCCACCTTGATTCCACAGATGTCAACATTGAACAAACATCAAAAGAATTAGAAAATGATTTCATTTTTTAAAATTCCTATATAAAAGGGCAGTAACATATTTAACCTCTTGAAAGTTGCCAAGCAGTTTACCTGTGGGCTATTATTATTTTTTTCTTTTATAATTTTATTTTCTTGTTTGATGAAAAATCTGTTTGTTGGGAATCTAGTCAAGGAAGGGATTAAGCTATTGAATTCTGAGTGTCCTTTACTCAAATACATAGGACCTGTTATAAAACACTCATTTTAAATAGGAGGAAAGGTGTTTTAAAATGCAGTTCGGGACTGTTTCCCTTAATAAAGTACATTCACAAATGAAAATCATGAGCAAAATTTGGTAAAAACTAAAAGGAATTTACATAAGTAGAGTTTTTATGGCTAATAAAAAAATACCAGGTACTTTAATCAATTTATTGCATCTGTATCACTGAACACATATTTAAAAAAAACAACATAATGACATGTAGGGAATTTTCCTTGATCTGTGTTTCTCACATCTCCACAGCTACTTAATCTTTTATGTAATTTTTTTTTCAATGTTCATGTAGGAATGCACTAGCATTTTTGAGAAGTTTGGGGTCTAAAGCTAACTGTTTATATCTGGGTGAAATGGCAACGCTATTTCATTTTTCAGATGAAGAAAGTAATTTTATTCCACCTGAAATGACAGACAACAGAACAGAGGAGGTTTTTGAGAACATGAGGCATCCAATCCAGCTCTTCACTAAACAATTCAGCGAATCCCCCCCAGTCCATTCTAACCCGGAATGCACACAGTTCCCTCCTCTCCCTGCTCTTGTCCCGTCCCGTCCTCTTGGCCACATGCAGATGCCCTTTTACCTGAAACTCTTGAATCAACTTTGTTTTATCATAATGATGACTTCTACATAAATATGAATCAGTCAACCAAGTATTTGAACCAATTAACTGACCAGGGCTGTCCAAACCACAACATTTTACTAAACTCGACGTGATGCATTTTCTCTCTAACAGCAAATGTATTTTTTTTCAAAGTAGTTATTAGACAGTTTATTTTAGTTACTGTTTCTTTTTTGTTATTATTATTATTTTTTTTAACAACAGAATCTAAGCAGCCTGACTGGAATTTCAAATGATCATCACACTGAACTTGAAGGTCTGTCTTACACAGAATGTAACATTTTTCTTATATTTTAAGCAAGTAGAAGCAAAGAGAAAGTCCTTTTTCTTTTTTCTGGACAAACATATATTCAGTGTTACTAATTCAAAGAGAAAAAATGAACATCCCACATCTTTGACTATTTAATAAAAATTTTGGTCTTTTTTAAGGTTACAATTGCTCCCTCTTTCAATATTAAGTACACTAATTTTCCTCACATTCTGATTTGGTTTATTCTTAAGGGATATGAAATCCATGTTAGCACTTGCCAGAGCACACAAAGCTAGTTTGCTGGAAAACAAGGCATTACACCACTTCCTCCCTCCCTCCCTTCCTCCCTTCCCTCCTTCCCTCCTTCCTTCCTTCCTTCCTTCCTTCCTTCCTTCCTTCCTTCCTCCCTTCCTTCCTTCCTCCCTTCCTTCCTTCCCTCCTTCCTTCCTTCCTTCCTTCCTTCCTTCCTTCCTTTTCTTTCTTCTTTTTCTCTCTCTTTCTTTGCAAAAATATGAGTTTGAATTATCACCTGGGTCCTGTTGCCTATTTGCTTACACTTAGCTCTACTTTCTTCACACATGAAGAAGCAAACACTGTCCCTGCCAAATGATAAATGAGGCAGAATTGGTGACGTGCATGTTTGTCAACATAAGTAAGATCAAATGATTGCTCGGCAGGAAGAAGCAACGGGAAAGCCAATGATTTTTGACTAATTAGCAAAATAATACTAATGCCTCCCTAATGATTAGCTTGAACTGGATTATGGCCTTTTATCAGAGAGAGATACGCCACTAGGGCAAACTAGTGATTTCTGGTGAAATCATGGATGTGGAGCATTGTTGAGCAATCTTTTGGAGCATCCTGTTCTTCTATGTCACTTGAATCATTGGGAATGAGAGAAGTAAGCCATACTCTTTTCTTTGCATTGTCATATAACCAATGAATATTTTAAGTAATACTTTATAAGAAAAAACAATGCATATTTTTTAGGGCCATTTAAAGTTCAAGTTCATTCTATCCATTCAAGGAATTTTACCAGAGGTGTTCATGAGGAAGACCTTGACTGAAAATAACACTATGAACAAGAACTGTTTTTAACACACTAACCAAAATTTTAGTGTCCATTATCATACATAGCCATATTTTTATTAATCTTTTATGAAACTTCCAAATGATATTAAGGTAGACCTAAATTCCTAGTCCTGGAAAATGTCACTGGAGCTGACATTTTCTGTGAAGTTCAGTAGTCAACTCCTATTTATAGGAAACACAGAAAAGACAGGAGTATCTCTCAGGTTGTGGGGTGTGTGCTGAGCTCTGTGGATTAGCTTTCCTGAGATATATTCATAGGATTCCTGGCTCAGGACAAAGCTACACATTTCTCATTTTCCTGTGTGCCAAATTTCTACCTTAAAAATAGAGGTCAAGAACCACAATGAGATATCACCTCACACCAGTGAGGATGGCCAACATCCAAAACACAAACAACAACAAATGTTGGTGAGGATGTGGAAAAAAGGGAACCCTCCTACACTGCTGGTGGGAATGCAAATTAGTTCAACCATTGTGGAAAGCAGTATGGAGATTCTTCAAAAAACTCAAAATAGAAATACCATTTGACCCAGGAATTCCACTCCTAGGAATTTACCCTAAGAATACAGCAGCCCAGTTTGAAAAAGATAGATGCACCCCTATGTTTATCTCACCACTATTTACAATAGCCAAGAAATGGAAGCAACCTAAGTGTCCATCAGTAAATGAATGGATAAAGAAGATGTCGTATATATACACCATGGAATATTATTCAGCCATAAGAAGAAAACAAATCCTACCTTTTGCAACAACATAGATGGAGCTAGAGGGTATTATGCTCAGTGAAATAAGCCAGGCAGAGAAAGACAATGATTTCACTCATATGTGGAGTATAAGAACAAAGAGAAAACTGAAGGAACACAACAGCAGCAGACTCACAGAACCCAAGAATGGACTAATAGTTACCAAAGGGAAAGGGACTGGGGAAGATAGGTGGGAAGGGAGGGATAAGAGGGAAAAAGGGGCATTATGATTGCAGATGTAATGTTGGGGGGGCATGGGGAGGGCTGTACAACTCAGAGAAGACAAGTAGTGACTCTATAGCATCTCACTATGCTGATGGACAGTGACTGTAATGGGGTTGGTGGGGTGGACTTGATGAAGGGGGTAGTTTAATAATCATAATATTGCACATGTAATTGTAGATTAATGATCCAAAATAAATTATAAAAAAAAAGAATACTTAGGAGACGCTAATAAAAGAAGAAGTGATTTAAAAAAAAAAGAACATATGGGATATGAACAATTTCCAGGGATGTGTTGTTTTAATTTGTCTGATTTTTCACATACTATTCAAGATCAAATAGACAACATTCACCATGGTATTGATAAGTTTTCACAAATGCCTGGATTGTTAAATTGGTTTTCTTTGTTTCATTGGATATGGCCTATAATTGTAGGTCTAATACTGTTATGCATTTGTATTCCTGTTCTCCTAGTGTGTGTGCAGAAGGCAGTTGTTGGTCTTTTAAAGCCAATACAAGCATATGCTACTTTTCAAGAATTAACTTCAAGAAATAAGTGATTCCTTTTAAACAACTTTGTGAAATCATATACTGATTCCCCACCTGCATTTGCTGCAAGAAAATAATCATGTATATTGTGATTTTATCCAGAATTATAGCTGCTGGATGTCCTCTCTTTTGTATTTTATCTCCCTGTTTGGTCCCCTGAGATGGCTGGTTAGCCAGAGATGGGTAAGATTCCTCATGGGAGGAACAACCTAAGACAGGCACAGTTCCAAGGGACCTCAGGTGAGCAATGTGGGGGCCAACTGAGGTGAGGCATAGAACCTCACCCCTCCAGATGAGAGAGACATTGCCTCTGACAAGCTATGTCACAGGCCGAGCCCAGCTAATCATTATTCTGGTACCTTTCACAAATATATGCATATGCATTTGCGTCAATTAAAACAAAAAAGGGGGAAATGTGGGATTCACTTATAATTTAAGTATAAAAATCATATGAATAATCATAGTTGACTTGATTGATTATAGTAACTGAATTAGTTTCTCTGATATGACTGCCTTTGCATTGTTCACCTTGTGAGAACTTGTTCACTGTATTGGAACTTGTTCGTTGCATGGTGAGCAATAATGTCTTGTGTATTGAAAAGTTGTTAAGAGAAAAAACTTCCAAAGTTCACATCGCAAGAAAAAATGATTTGTAAGTATGTACGTTGAAGGATGTCAACTAAACTTACTGTGATAATCATTTCACAATAAAAAAAACAAATTAAAAAAATAGAGGTCAAGGATGAGTGAGCTGGAACCAGGGGAACATTGTCCAGGGGCCCTTCGCTTGTGATGTCGTGCCTAGATCGGGGAGCATTGTATGGACTGTGCTGATTTGGGCATTAAGGAGCTTGACTTATATTAAATTTCATGAAGAGATCTAGTTAAACTTCCAAAAAATCAGAGGCAAAAATATCTCATCAAAATTAAAAGCAGACATGATTTGAAGGTATTTTTTTAGATTGACAACCTACTTGTTTGTATTTTAAAATCTACCATTTAATAAAAATTGTTATTTTTCAATTGTAATCCTTTAGCTGACATATAGGTTGCAATAACAAAAACAATAGAAAAGTATGGTTTCTTTCTTTATATCCAAACCACCAAGAAAGAGATTTTCTTGTTGAGTCAATGTTGTATGTGCTTACAGCAGTTAATGCAAGGCCCATGCCTATCTATTATTTTATTTTTATTTCTTGGCATTGTCAGCCTGTTCAGGAAGTTCTTCTGGCCTTTTTCTACCCACCAAGATCACTCCCAGCCTTTTCGGCAGGAGCAGACATTTCTGTGAGAGTAACCTGAGAAAAGCAACAATAGCATCTTTCCTTTGTCTAACCCAGGAGAGACCACAAATAGGGAGAGACAGGGTATCAGGAGATGACAGCAATGATAGGGACATGGTAATGAAGGGGAGGGCAAGGGGAATGGGCTAGCCAAGGACAAGACCCGTGGTGATAACATGCTGAGGCGGGGCTGGGGGTGAGAGGATAGAGATTACTTTAATGAGCCACATGGCTGCCACCACCAAACAGATGCTCAGAGATTTCTCTAAGTCTCCACCAACGTCCATGAATTTTTCTACGGCTCTGTAGCACTACACTGTCTAACAGAGTAGCCACTGTCCACACAGGGCTACTATGCACTTGAAATGTTGCTAGTTGAAATCAGCACATACTTTATGCATAAAATACATAAGGGAATTCAAAGATTTAGCATTAAAAAGTATTAAAAATGTAAAAATTTCATTAATAATTTTCTATCAAGTACATGTTGAAATATAATATTTAAGATATTTCATAGTATTAATTTAATTTTTTTTCTCTTTAAAAAACAACTACCAGGAAATTTAAAAATACGTCTTGGCTTGCTTTAATAACCAAATCTTCTGGTTTTCGTATTTGATGCTTGACATCTTGCGCACTTGCTGAGCCTGAAAGGTCTGCGTCTCCCAGGGCTAGCTAGTTTCTGGTGATAGTAAAGGACTTGCAGATGAGTGTAGCTTCCATATGAAAAGCAGTAAATCCAGAGCCCTATGCCCAGCTACCTCCTTTTTTGGGCTTTTACACTCCAGAGCGCTCTTCCCCTGCCCTGCTTATCCCAGGGCCATGTAGGGGCAGACTCTACACCCCAGAATCTGCTGAGATTATTCAAACTGGCCAATTGTAAGCCCTTTACCCTGCCTTACCCCTTCCTCCCCATGGAAACTACAATAAAGACTCTTCCCAAGTATTCCCCCTCCTTGTGCCTCCAGACGGACTTCAGTGCTTCCCCTTGCGGACCCCCATGGAATGGCAGGCCCCCTCCCCTTGTGATGGGTGAATATGACACTGCCTTTTCAATGGCAGTCTTATCCTGATCTGTTGGCTTTGCCATACTTGAGTAATAAGAAAACCTACGTTTTAAAACACTTGTATCCTGTGTCTATGCTGCTAGAGGTCTATTTCTCCATGTGTGATCCACTGATTACCTATGGTAGAATCATCCCCAAAATGAACCATCCAGATGGTCCCAGGCCACTTTAGCACTAACACAGCTGCTGAAGCACAGTCTTGGCTCACTGAATGCTAGCTATTATTCCTCTCAACACCATAATAATAATAGTAACAATAATGATAATAAGGTGATTTACTTCTGGCTTGAGGACACCACTTCTTCTCTATTTATTATTATTTTTGTTACTCTTCTGTCACATATTGAAATATATATTTATATGTATCTTTATTTGTAAACTAGCATTTATTGAGTGCTTACTATTGGCCAAATTCGTGTTAAGTGTTTTACACATCATTTCATTTAATCCTCATGACAACCACTCAAATGACAAATGTGCAAGAAACGTAACTCGCCTGGAGTCACATAGCTTGCTCCTGTTGGAGTGTACATTTATTTTTGAATGATACATAATTTGTGTGTTTACTTAACACTGTTAGGCACAATACTTATTCAGAAGGATAATAAAATGCACATGTACAGTTTAAGAATTATAATGAAATAAGTACACATTTGTGCACTGCCAGGTGAAGGCATGAATCCTCTCTATTTTCATGGGTCTACCTTTCCTCCCCAGAGGTAGCCTGCCTTGATGTTTGTGACTGGTATCCCCTGCATCTCTTTGTATATATGCCACCCATGTGTGTTTCTCTAATCAGGACAGCTAGTATTTTACTTGCTTGTTCCCAGATTTTAGACAAACAGCCTCATACCACATGTATTTGTTGTGGTTTGCTTCTTTTATTCGGCATTCATCTGTATGTCTATGAGATCCATGTATGTTGATGGCTGCAGTTCAACCCACTCGTTTCACTGCCATACTGAATTCTACTACATGAATATTTTGTTGCTTGGCCTTTTTCTGTTTGACATTTGGGTTGTTTTATATTTTTTGCTATTAAGAATGTAGCTACTAGAATAACTAATTTTTTTTATATCCCTGAATATTTTCAATGAAGTGTATTTTTTTTTTACAAAAAACTAATGTTAACTAGTGTATTTAACTAACATTAACTCCTATTAGTTAACTAATAGCAACTCATATTTTAAGTAAATATTAAACTTAGAGGAATGTTGCAGAAATCATACAGACAGTTCCCACAGATCTCTCATCTTGCTTCTCCTAATGTTAATATCTTACTTTACCATAGTACAGTTATCAGCTAGGACGTTAGCATCAATACGGTATTAGTAACTAATCTGTGGACCTCTGACTTTCATCAGCTTCATCACTGATGTCCTTTTTTTTTTTGCTCCAGGATCCCGCATCACATTTAGTTTTTATTTGGGGGGCATACTTTGAATCCATTTCTGTCTTATTCCAAAATTCACAAGAGCAGTGATTCAGGGAGATTAATTTTAAGGCAGCATGTGAAAGAGAGTTTAGCAGAGGGTTAAACGGGGGCATATTAGAGATCTTTGCTATATTACAATTGCTTAAGAGCTCTGGCAGTGAAGGGCCATGGAAGTGCATAGACCTTTCAGAAGCACAGGAGCACAGATGGCATTGTAATGATGTAGTCACCTGCCTCCAGAGGAGCCCACAAGTTCCTGGAGGGCGGGGAGCATCAAAGGCAATTCATCTTAGTAACTTCTTGAGGCGCTCAGAAGAGTGACTGGCTATAGAAGTGATTTGGTGAAGGTTCATCAAATAAATGAATGGGAATGAGAAAGTCATGCTAAAGGGAAAGCTACGACACACAGGGAGGACGAGCAAAGGGGAAGGAAGAAGAGGGAGAGCAGAAGACAAAGAAATCAGGGAGAACCAGAGGAGAGGAAGGAAGGAGATTTGAGGGATCAGCAGATGAGGCAGTGACACTCTTTTCCCACTGGGTTGCTCCCTTAGGTTCTATACATTATCATCAATCACTTAACTTTAAAACCTTGCCTCCTTCATTTATCGCTGTTCACAGCTCTCAGACCTTTGTTCATCATTTACTCCCTTATCCCACTCCTCCTTCAGAAGATGCTGCCAAGAATTGTCTCATGCCGCAGCAACAGAGCTCACGATGCTTGCGCTCCATTGGCACCCAGCCACTTCGAGGGCTCAGCCCTCTGTGCCGATCCCTGTCTCAAGGCTTTTGCATTCGCTGGTCCTCTTGCTAAGACTCACAGCCCCCAGATTTTCGTAGGGTTGGCTTCTCCTCCACGTGGAAGTGTGAGCCCCGTCCACTTTTTGCTGTATCCTATGATGTTCTTTTACTGTGTTCTAAGTGCCTAGGGATCTGGAGAATGTGTTTATTTATTTGCTCACTTCTTTTTCATTTGTCTTCATCTACTACAATACTAGCTCCTGAGAGGAGGGAGCTTATCTCTCTTATTTGTCACTGAAACTCCAGCCCCTAGGAAAGTGTGAAAAGTCTGTGATGAACATATTGCTCTGTGTTCAACGGAGCTGAGGGCTGGATGGAGGTGGAGACCACAGCCATTGCTCCAAGGTTCAGGGAACTTTCAACACTCACTGGTTATATGCTTTGTTTTTCAACTGGCCATCTATTCTTTAAGGATAAAGGAAAGTAATTGTTATGGTTCCAGGGTAAAATTAACTAAAAAATAATTCACTGAATGAGGATAGAGGTGAAAGGAGAGCAACTTCTAAACTAAGATAAAATGTCAAGTGACTTGATACATCTTAAGCAATTCAGTGCTTCAATTTAACATTTTTGAATGCCTGTTAAGTACCAGGTATGGTAGCAGAAATGATGAATTTGGAAATGACAAATATCTGTCCTGTAGGACCTTTCTGTCAAATGGAACTGTTTGATAGGTAAATAACTGGTTGCAAAGCAATTTACTAAGAGCTATAATATAAGGAGGCTCAGAGGGTGATGGGGGAGAAAAGGACAGAAGAGGAAAGACCTTAAAGGCAACTTAATATCCACTTCAGAAATACAATTAGCATTTCAAATAATGCTCTGAATGATGATATCAGATTAGCAGATGTTACAGTTGTTGTGTGGGCAAGTAAAAGTGACAGTCTTGGGTTAAAATTAACCAGTTGTTTCTCTGATGCAGGATTTCACAGTCTTTAACATGCTACTGTGTGCACTTACTTTATGCAGGGGATTTGGGAAAGCACCACCTGCCAAAACTTGATCATAGTGCCTTTTTCAAAGAGGATCCTATAAAACTAGTTTCCACTGAACAAACTTTGAGGAATGATAACACAAATTATAGTACAAAAGCAGATGGGATGAAACTTCTTCATAATTTAGTTAGCTTAAGAGCTAACAATTTCTGGTGTCAGGGTTAAAGATTTCCCACTTGAAATTTTTAGAAATGGAATTTAGAAAGCTCTTCATTACTTCTTTATTTCTAAACTTCTCCTTCCCTTATCATCCTATAATTTCTCCAAGACCCCACTAAAATCCCACATACATGAGAAAGAGTGTGTGGTCCAAATGACAGATTCTTGATAGCTCTAAAAAATATTTAGGAATTCTACATTAAGAAATGATAAAAGATTAAAAAGAGAGCTTATCCTACTAGATCTTGTGTCTAATACTATTTCCTATGAAAAGGAATTAAGATTCCTTGAAGAAATGATTGATTTTAGGGCTGGAGTGAAGTAGGTACAAGATGAATTGGGAATATTTTACAATTCCATGAAGTCAGAAACTGTCCCCCTGCCAAATAAATAAGATTATGGGCTTATTACAAAGACGCAGGAATGGCTCCGAGGGATCCCTGCTAACCACATCTAAGACATTCTGAACACCAAAACAATCAAATATTAATAAACCATTGAAAAAGGAGAATTCATAAATTTATGCCAAAAAATACCATTAGGGGAAAGGGAGGGTTCTTGCTTACAGTTGAATCCCTAGTGCGTATTGGCAAATATGGAGAGAGTGATGGAGTTAGAAAATCAACATTTTTTCAACCATCTTGCCAAAAACTGGATCAGTCAAGAATAATTGATCTAGAGGGAAATTTTGACGGAGC
This sequence comes from Smutsia gigantea, assembly GCA_032199065.1. Taxonomy (NCBI): domain Eukaryota; kingdom Metazoa; phylum Chordata; class Mammalia; order Pholidota; family Manidae; genus Smutsia; species Smutsia gigantea. The sequence continues at coordinate 225,757 of JAVSCE010008878.1, forward strand.
AAAATATTTGCATGGTATTAATGGGTCTTCCCATAGGCTGCTAACAGTTGTAAGGGAAGAAATAATACTGATATAATATTAACTGTATTACAGCTATATATAGAATCTGATAGTTTATATATATATAAATATATATAGTTCTATACAATTTAGTCTCTATCTAACAGTAACTATACAGTAACAATATAGAATGATGAAACCAGACAAACTTCGCCTGGGTGACGCAAGTTAACATCATCAGAGAGGCGTGGATGACATGATGTGCCTCTAGATGTGGTGATCTGAAGAGGACACAGCATCATTTCTGCGTTCTCCCAGCCCAGAATGCATTAACAGAATTTTTTAAAGATAATTTATTTTGGTATCATTAATCTATAATTACATGTGCAATATTATGGTTATTAAACTACCCCTTCATCAGGTCCTCCCCACCAACCCCATTACAGTCACTGTCCATCAGTGTAGTGAGATGCTATAGAGTCACTACTTGTCTTCTCTGAGTTTTACAGCCCTCCCCATGCCACCCCAACATTACATCTGCTAATCATAATGCCCCTTTTTCCCTCTTATCCCTCCCTTCCCACCTATCTTCCCCAGTCCCTTTCCCTTTGGTAACTATTAGTCCGTTTTTGGGTTCTGTGAGTCTGCTGCTGTTTTGTTCCTTCAGTTTTTTTCTTAGTTCTTATACTCCACAGATGAGTGAAATCATTTGATACTTGTCTTTTTCGGATTGGCTTATTTCACTGAGCATAATACCCTCTAGCTCCATCCATGTTGTTGCAAATGGTAGGATTTGTTTTCTTCTTATGGCTGAATAATATTCCATTGTGTATATGTACCACCTCTTCTTTATCCATTCATCTACTGATGGACACTTAGGTTGCTTCCATTTCTTGGCTATTGTAAATAGTGCTGCGATAAACATAGGGGTGCATATGTCTTTTTCAAACTGGGCTGCTGCAGTCTTAGGGTGAATTCCTAGGAGTGGAATTCCTGGGTCAAATGATATTTCTATTTTGAGTTTTTTGAGGAACCTCCATACTGCTTTCCACAGTGGTTTAACTAATTTGCAGTCCCACCAGCAGTGTAGTAGGTTTCCCTTTTCTCCATATCCTCGCCAACATTTGTTGTTGTTTGTGTTTTGGATGTTGGCCATCCTCACTGGTGTGAGGTGATATCTCATTGTGGTTTTAATCTGCATTTCTCTGATGATTAGCAATGTGGAGCATCTTTTCATGTGCCTCTTTGCCATCTAAATTTCTTCTTTAGAGAAGTGTCTATTCATGTCCTCTGGCCATTTCTAAATTGGATTATTTTGCTTTTTGTTTGTTTAGGTGCATGAGTTCTTTGTATATTTTGGATATCAACCCCTTATCAGATACATCATTTATGAATATATTCTCCCATACTGTAGGATGTATTTTTGTTCTACTGATGGTGTCCTTTGCTGTACAGAAGCTTTTCAGCTTGATATATGCCCACTTGTTCATTTTTGCTTTTGTTTCCCTTGCCTGGGGAGACATGTTCATGAAGAAGTCACTCATGTTTATGTCCAAGAGATTTTTGCCTATGTTTTTTTCTAAGAGTTTTATGTTTTCATGACTTACATTCAGGTCTTTGGTCCACCTTGAGTTTACCTTTGTGTATGGGGCTAGATGGTAGTCCAGTTTCATTCTCGTACATGTAGCTGTCTAGTTTTTCCAGCACCAGCTGCTGAAGAGGCTGTCATCTCCCCATTGTATATCCAAGGCTCCTTTATCAAATATTAATTGACTGTATATGTTTGGGATAATGTTTGGATTTTCTATTCTGTTCCACTGGTCTGTGGGTCTGTTTTTGTGCCAATACCAAATTGTCTTGATTACTGTGGCTTTGTAGTGGAGCTTGAAGTCAGGGAGCATAATTCCCCCTGTTTTATTCCTCCTTCTTAGGATTGCTTTGGCTATTTGGGGTCTTTTGTTGTTCCATATGAATTTTAGAATTATTTTCTCGAGTTCATTGAAGGATGCAGTTGGTATTTTGATAGGGATTGTGTTGAATCTGTAGATTGCTTTAGGTAGTATAGCCATTTTGTCAATATTTATTCTTCCTAGCCAAGAGCATGGGATGAGTTTCCATTTGTTAGTGTCTTCTTTAATTTCTCTTAGGAGTATCTTGTAGTTTTCAGAGTATAGGTCTTTCACTTCCTTCGTTAGGTTTATTCCTAGGTATTTTATTCTTTTTGATGCAATTGTGAATGGAATTGTTTTTCTGATTTCTCTTTCTGTTAGTTCATCATTAGTGTATAGGAAAGCAACAGATTTCTGTGTGTTAATTTTGTATCCTGCAATTTTGCTGAATTCAGATATTAGTTCTAGTAGTTTTGGAGTGGAGTCTTTAGGTTTTTTATGTACAATATCATGTCATCTGCAAATAGTGACAATTTGACTTCTTCTTTACCAATCTGGATGCCTTGTATGTCTTTGTTTTGTCTGATTGCCATGGCTAGGACCTCCAGTACTATGTTGAATAACAGTGGAGAGAGTGGGCATCCTTGTCTTGTTCCTGATCTTGGATGAAAAGCTTTCAGCTTCTCGCCGTTAAGTATGATGTTAGCTGTGGGTTTGTCATATATGGCCTTTATGATGTTGAGGTACTTGCCCTCTATACCCATTTTGTTGAGAGTTTTAATCAGGAATGGATGCTGAATTTTGTCAAATGCTTTTTCAGCATCTATGGAGATGATCATGTGGTTTTTGTTCTTCTTTTTGTTGATGTGGTGGATGATGTTGATGGATTTTCGAATGTTGTACCATCCTTGCATCCCTGGGATGAATCCCACTTGATCATGGTGTATGATCCTCTTGATGTATTTTTGAATTCGGTTTGCTAATATTTTGTTGAGTATTTTTGCATCTACGTTCATCAGGGATATTGGTCTGTAATTTTCTTTTTTGGTGAGGTCTTTGCCCGGTTTTGGTATTAGAGTGATGCTGGCTTCATAGAATGAGTTTGGAAGTATTCCCTCCTCTTCTATTTTTTGGAAAACTTTAAGGAGAATGGGTGTTATTTCTTCTCTATATGTCTGGTAGAATTCAGAGGTGAATCCATCAGGTCTGGGGGTTTTGTTCTTGGGTAGTTTTTTGATTACCGATTTAATTTCGTTGCTGGTGATTGGTCTGTTTAGTTTTTCTGTTTCTTGCTTGGTCAGTCTTGGGAGGTTGTATTTTTCTAAGAAGTTGTCCATTTCTTCTATGTTTTCCAGCTTGTTAGCATATGGATTCTCATAATATTCTCTTATAATTCTTTGTATTTCTGTGGGATCCGTCGTGATTTTCCTTTCTCATTTCTGATTCTGTTTATGTGTGTAGATTCTCTTTTTCTCTTAATGAGTCTGGCTTGTGGTTTATCTATTTTGTTTATTTTTTCAAAGAACCAGCTCTTGGTTTCATTGATTTTTTCTATTGTTTTATTCTTCTCAATTTTATTTATTTCTTCTCTAATCTTTATTATGTCCCTCCTTCTGGTGACTTTGGGCCTCATTTGTTCTTCTTTTTCCAATTTCAGTAATTGTGTCTTTAGACTATTCATTTGGGAATGTTCTTCCTTCTTTAAATAGGCCTGGATTGCAATATACTTTCCTCTTAGAACTGCCTTTGCTGCGTCCCACAGAGGTTGTGGCTTTGTGTTGTTGTTGTCATTAGTCTCCATATATTCTTTGATTTCTGTTTTGATTTGGTCATTTACCTATTGATTAATTAGGAGAATGTTGTTAAGTCTCCATGTATTTGTGAGCTTTTTTGGTTTCTTTCTAAAATTTATTTCTAGTTTTATATCTTTGTGAACTGAGAAGTTGGTAGGTAGAATTTCAATTTTTGTGGCCTAGTACATGGTCTATTCTGGAAAATGTTCCATGTGCACTTGAGAAGAATGTGTATCCTGCTGCTTTTGGGTGCAGAGTTCTGTAGATGTCTGTTCGGTCCATCTGTTCTAGTGTGTTGTTCAGTGCCTCTGTGTCTTTACTTATTCTCTGTCTGGTTGATCTGTCCTTTGGAGTGAGTGGTGTGTTGAAGTCTCCTAAAATGAATGCATTGCTGTCTATTTCCTCCTTTAATTCTGTAGTATTTGTTTCACATATACTGGCGCTCCTGTGTTGGGTGCATATATATTTATAATTGTTATGTATTCTTGTTGGACTGATCCCTTTATCATTGTGTAATGTCCTTCTTTATTTCTTGCTACTTTCTTCGTTTTGAAGTCTATTTTGTCTGAAACAAGTACTGCAACAACTGTGTTTTTCTCTTTGTTGTTTGCATGAAATATCTTTTTCCATCCCTTCACTTTTAGTCTGTGTATATCTTTGGGTTTGAGGTGAGTCTCTTGTAAGCAGCATATAGATGGGTCTTGCTTTTTTATCCATTCGGTTACTCTGTGTCTTTTGATTGGTGCATTCAGTCAATTTACGTTTAGGGTGAATATTGATAGATATGTACTTATTGCCATTGCTGGCTTTAGATTCGTTGTTACCAAAGGTTCAAGGGTTGCTTCTTTACTATCTAACAATCTAACTTAACTTTCTTGTTAAGTTATTGTAAACACAGTCTGATGTTTCTTTATTTCTCTCTCTTCTTATTCTTCCTCCTCCATTCTTTATATACTAGGTGTTTTATTCTTTGCCTTTAGTTGGTATTTGGATGGTCTGCTTTCTTTGCTATGATTTTATTTTCTCTGGTGATATCTTTTTAGCCTTAGGGGTGCTTCCCTCTAGAGCAGTCCATTTAAGATATCCTGTAGTGGTGGCTTATGAGAGGCAAACTCTCTCAACTTTCGTTTGCTGGAAATTGTTTAATCCCTCCGTCATATTTAAATGATAATCGTGCTGGATACAATATTCTTGGTTCAAGGCCCTTCTGTTTCATTATGTTAAATATATCATGCCATTTTCTTCTGGCCTTTAAGGTTTCTGTTGAGAAGTCTGATGACAGTCTGACGGGTTTTCTTTTGTAGGTCATCTTTTTTCTTTCTCTAGCTGCCTTTAATACTCTGTCTTTATCTTTGATCTTTGCCATCTGAATTATTATGTGTCTTGGTGTTGTCTTCCTTGGGTCCCTTGTGTTTGGAGATCTGTGGGCTTCTGTGGACTGCAAGACTATTTCCTTCCCCAGCGTGGGAAATTTTTCAGCAATTATTTCTTCAAAGACACTTTCTATCCCTTTTTCTCTCTCTTCTTCCTCTTGTACTCCTATAATGCGAATATTGTTCCGTTTGGATTGGTCACACAGTTCTCTTAATATTCTTTCATTCCTAGAGATCCTTTTATCTCTCTCTGCCTCAGCTTCTCTGTATTCCTGTTCTCTGATTTCTATTCCACTAACAGTCTCTTGCATCTCATCCAGTCTGCTGTTATGCCTGTCGATCGCTTGTCTGATTTCTGCATTGTCTTTCCTCACTTCCCTCACTTCCTCCCTCAGCTCCTCCACATTTCTCTGTAGATCCATCAGCATGGTTATGACTTTTATTCTGAATTCTTTTTCAGGAAGACTGTGCATTTCCATCCGTTCAGGCTCCCTGTCTGGGGTTGTCTGGTTGATCTTAGTCTGGACCATATTCCTCTGTCTTTTCATGGCTATAGAAGTTTTCGCTGGTAGTTGCCACATATGTCAGCTGGTCTCTTTAAGATTTTAAAAAGAATAAAAAAGGAAAGAAAAAAGAAAAAAGAAAGAAAAGAAAAGAAAAAAGAAAGAGAAGAAAAAACCAAAACCAAAACAAAACAAAACAAAAAAACAACAAAAAACCCCACCCACAGAGTATAGATTCTGTGGGGATGCTGTAGGTGGCGCTGTTGCTCCACTATTCCGCAGCTGTGGCCGCGCTGCTCCTCAGGGCCCTTAATAGCTCTGATCGGGGTGGGAACAAATGGGAGGCTGTCGATCTTTGTGGTAAGGTTAATTGTGGCCACCCTTTCCCAGTCACCAGCTAAGGGGTCCAAAACTCCGCAGGACTCCCAGCCTGCTGGGCTGAGTGTGCTGGGGCAATCCGGCTCCTCTGCTGGGCTCCTGTCTCTTTAAGACCGCTGAAGAAAGCGCGCACTTTTCTTCTCTTTTTTCCTTCCCGGGAGCCATCTGCAACCACCCTGGCGCGTTCCCCACTCAGATCCTGCCACTCTGTCTCTCCAATCTCCGCTGCACTGCGCTGTGTGTGTCAGCGCTCCCTGCGCAGATCACCAGGGCTGGTCACTTCGCGGGGTGTACTTCCATTCCCTCCTGACTTTGAATCCTCTCCTCCCGCCAGGGCGCTGGGGTGGGGGAGGTCTCAGGTCCCGCCGGGTCGCGGCTCCGTATCTTACCCACTTCGTGGAGTGCCGTGTCCTCTCAGGTGTAGCTGTATGCTGTGCTCTTTCCTGTGTATTCTGGTCTCTCTTTTAGGAATAGTTGTATTTGCTGTATTTTCATAGATATATATAGTGTTGGGAGGAGATTTCTGCCGCCATCTTCCCAAAAGTCTGCATTAACAGAATTTAATCATGAGGAAACATCAAAGACCATATAAAGAACAACCCAATGTTAAAAACGACTGTTTTCTTCAAATGTGTTAATGTAATAAAAGACAAGGAAAGGTTGTGGAAATGTTTTAGATTAAAGTAGGGTGAAGAAGCATAATAATAAAATACATTACCTGACTCTAGACTGGATCTTGCATTGGAGGGAAAAAAAAATCCTATGAAGGGCATTACTGAGTCAATTGATAAAATTGGGAGTATAGACAGTGGATAAGAAAAAAAGTGTCCTATCAGTATTAACTTTACTGAGGTTGATAATGGTACTGGAGTCCTATTCTTAAGAACTAGACAGTGAAGTATAGGGGTAATGGTCCTGACATGCTGCTTACCTTCTAAGGATTTAGAAAAAATGATATTTATCTGAACTGTATCTTTATCTATAAATTTATATCCACCCACCCGTCTATCCACCTACCTGCTTATCTACCTTCCTACATACTTACCTATCTCCCTACATGTTCTATCTCTATCAATCTATCAATCTGTCATTTATCTATCATCTATCAATCATACAAACAACAAAACAATTGCATAACATTTTAGTAGGCAAATGATATTCTTTGTGCTAGTCTTATTCTTACTCTTTTTATTCTTTCAACTTCTGTAAATTTAATATTGTTTCTAAATAACAAATTTTACAAACTAACACAGCACCAGATACAGTGCCTCTATGGCTGAGGATTACCTTCATGAGTTCTGTAGTTATACGCACCCTGTTCAAATTTTGGCCTGATTACGTCTAACCTCAGTGTTCTTGGACAGTTCTTAATTTTTTTTATGCTTCAGTCTCTTTGTCTGTGAAGAGATGATAATAAGAGCACCCTTTCTAGGGGTTATTGCATGGATTTACTGAGAAAATCCATGTTAAATATATCACTGTACATGACACATACCATTGTGAAATAAATGTTATTGTTATACAGTGAGTATTCAGTAGATTCTAATTGATTGAAGGAGCTCATGGTTCAACCATTTCAAATAAGTTTAGAGGAAATAGGGCTTAAAGACACAGGATTTGATTAAATATGTTTCTGAGGTCCCTTTTGCTATTATAATTCTTTGGTTCTTCAAAAAAATACCTTGTAACTAATTTGAAAATGAAAAAATTAAATTTTTAATGATCTTTAGAACAGTCTGTATTTATCTAGAACAGTCTTTATTAAAGAAATATAAGAAGCTGACCCTACATGCTCCCTCCCACCAAACCAGACATGGTCTATTACTTTCCAAATACAGACATTTTTTATAAAAAAAAAATTAAGCCATACTGTCACCCTCTAACAGAGGCATTTCTATATGTCCAGCTTGATAGGTAAATAACTGGTTGTACGGAATTCATTTCACTCTGTTACTTGATTCTCTAATTTAAGGAACTGAGTCTTAGTCAAGTGAATTAAAGAGTGCTATGTCATACATTCAAAAGTGATGGAATTCAGACTCTGTCCTGGGTCTGGGAAGCTTCCAACATGTTAATGGTATCTTCCTCTTTGGCTACTTAGCATCTGACTTCAAAGCAAGGCTTATCAACTTCAGTGTTTCCTTCAGGGATCTTCCCAATTCTCTAACTCTTTTTTCTTCCAACCTGTTTTGGCAACTTTCTGAAATGTACTTCTGGAGATGGAGTAGAGAGAGATCATGCTTTGCAGTCAAGCAGAGCTGGATATAAAAATCTTGACAGTACCGTATGCTTACTGTATGTGCTGAGCAGGGGAGGCCGAATAACATTCACATTAGGAGTGAGGTCTCTAGAGTCAGACTGCTAGGATTAAAATCCCACTCAGGGAGGCCCCTTTGCTGGCAAGTAATTTTTATTTCTTTCTGTGTCAGTTTTTGTGTCTTAAGTAAAGCTCACCCTGTAGGATTAAACAATAGTATTATGTAAAATGCTTGTAACAATACATGCCATGTAACAAGTACTTCTCCAATTTTCAGTGTTCTTACCAAAAATTGAGGATCAAGCCTATTTTATGTGTTGAATGTAAAGATTAAACAGACGATTGCAAGTAAAAAAACAGACAAAAAAACCCTTCAGTCCTGTACCTAGCTCATCAGTGAACATTCATTCATTCATTGAATTTGTGTTTATAGATTCCCTTCTATAGACTTCCTATGTTTTAAGAGCTGGGCATTCAGAGAAGACTCAGACAGACAAGTCTGTGTTCTTCTGATCTATGGTGGAAAAAAAAAAGGTTAGTTGCTGTTGTTATAAAAGATAAAGACTGAGTATAGACCTGATCTATATAACAGTAAAAGCATGCTTTGTTTTTTCTTATCTTCCATCCCCATTTTTAAGGATGTCTAATTGTCCTTTGATTCAGAGTTTAGATCTCATTTTCCTTTCCACAAACAGTATTTAAATGTAGTCAAGTTGTCATTTAGCTAATAAGGAAAATGAACATTTTGGGGGCATTTTGAAGTTTATGAGGGGCTTTCATGTACAGTTCTTTTATTCCTCCTCTGGCACAGGGAGGGACAGATGCCAGCCCATTCTCTTCCTGAAAGCTCCCCCAGAAGCATGTCTGCCACATATTCTCAGTGATTAGCAAAATAAAAGATTTAAAAATAAAAATATCCCTGTGTCTTCCCTTCTAAAAACAAACAGATTCTGGAATAGGCAAGGACAAGAGCTGGAAGAAGAAAACTGGCAATTTTTTCTTTGCATAATTTTTCTGACAAAACAAAAAGATTTCTACATCATTTTTATGACAAACGGTACCCATATCTTTGGAATTTCTGCAAATTTAGCATCAATCATGTACATTTTCCAGTCATTCTCATTGAAATTTCATTCTATTTATCTTGTTGGCAAAGTGAAAAGCAATTTTTGTTTGCTAACGCTGCCTTTTCCCTTGCTACATAAAAAAAAATGGCACTGCTAAAAGGAGAGAGGCTTTTCCTTTCTGCAGGGGAGCCCCCAATGTGCTCATTTGTATGTACAGTCTGTCAAGACTATTTCAGCATATTTTCATTTTATTTATAGATTTGAATCATTTATTATTTGCTTGCAAACATTTTGCCAAGGACTCTTAATTGGTACCTATAGCAATTAAAACTTTATTACTTAAATAGTTTTAGGAACAGGAAAGAAAAGGTACCAAAATCAGCATAAGCAATTTAGCTATGAAACACTACATCTGACTCTTTATTTTATTTATGATAAGGATTTTCTTCTAATGCTTCATAGTGGCTCTTTCTAGTTCTGCATAAATGAGATTCATGCTTAATGTGCCTCCAATTTTCAAAAACAATCCCTCAAATACAGTTTTAACTTGCCATTAAGGCTGTGTCTACCCATCATAAAATGAATGTTTAGGAAGGAATTACTGGCACATGCAGGGTGTTACTTTTTTAATATGAGAATCAGTTTATGCCCTGCAAGTCTCTTCATCAAAACTTTTCTTTAGAGAAGTGGTTTTTGCTGTTTTTAGGGAATATTTCCAGATAAGTCATACCAAGTCCATTCCCCACTGATTTAACTTTAGCAGTCTTTGCTGTAGACAGAATTTTACAGATAGATGAATAGGGTTTTTAATATAAATATAATGGTTTGGAAATGCTTATTCAGTGTAGGCAGAGCATCTGTTAGTACTTTGTATCCCTCAGGAAGATTTCTGAAAGACTATAATAAATAAAATTGGAAACTTATAGAAATCCTCAAACTATTTAAAGAATGGTGGAAATTACTTTGTAAAGTTCTGATGAGTAAGTAGTGAGAACACACACACTCACACACATACACACAATGCATATATTTGAAGGACCAAAAATGAGTCAAGCATTGCGATAGGCACTTTTACCTATATTATCTAATTTAATCCTCATGTAATTCTATCAAAAAAGAGGTTTTATTATTATCCCACTTTTACAGGTGAGAAATCAGGTAACATATACAAAATAATTATAACACTGATAAGTTAGATTGAAATAAACTCAGAGAAAGAGGTTAGAGAAGGGAGAGATCAACTACTTCATTGAGGGCTGCCAATATCAGAAAAGGGATCTTAAGCAAGGCTTGGAGATGACTGTCACTTCAGAGCTGCTCACCTTCTCCCCTACAGCGCTTCACTCTCCGTTCCTCATCCCTGCAAACTGGATATCTGTTTTCATAAGCCTTCTAACTCCAACTTCCACGAAGACTTTCTAGGACTGTGGATTTAAGTTAGGAAGCATTTGAACCATTTATTTATTTCAGTAAAATAGAAGAGCTTCTGTAATGTAGGAAATGAAAGGTTTTTCTCTGTACATTTAAGGACAAGATTTAAAACCAATGTTGAAATCCCTGATGACAGTGATTTTCCTAAGTGCTGTGTTGGCTTCCATGATAGGCTTTGCTTTTAAGGGAGCTGGAGAGTGGCTCACCACGATGCGCCCTGAATGTTTGTCTCTATAACTTATTCCATCCTTGCAGGTACACGTGAGTTAGGGACAATTATGCACATGTACTGATATGGAAAATGAGGTTGGAAAGTTACCAGAAATCAGGTAACAAGTAAAAGAGGAAACTTGGAAGCAGGCCCAGGTCTGTCTTACTCCACTGTCTGTGAACTTTCCATTAAGCTTGTCAACTCAATTAATAGCCACCGACAATGGTCTGGACACCGTACAACAAACAAAACAACCTGTTCCTTATTGCCTGAGAGAGTAAATGCAGAAAAGATGCAGCCTGAAGACATAGACAGGCCTACATGAGGCCCTTTTCAAATGATGATAGGAAAATAAGATTTTATTCACATTTCAGTAAGTCCAGTTGTCATGTAGTTCTGATGATAGATACTAAGGAGTGGAAATCAGTAGGAAGTTTGCTTCTTTCCATACCCAAATGATATGCTTGACTGTCAGTGTTGACAGATGTTTTGGGTTTGAAGGTTGAAGCCCATATACCAGGTTACATATTGGTGGCAGCAAACAAGAGAACCACTGATTTGTATTTGTGATGTAGGACAGAAATTTTTTTCCTTGCTTTTCCAGTCTCCATGGCATAAGGGGTAGTCATGAGACTCAGTTCTGCCAACAGAATCTAAGAAGCCTGTTAAGATTGTTTCTGGAAAGGATTTTCCCTTTCTTGTAAAAAATAACATAAATGGTTAGCACTACTTTTTACCCATCTTCCTGTTTTGAATGCAGATGTGGTTCCTGGAGCTATGCATCCATTTTGTGACTATAAGAGAGAGGACAGAAATGTCTGGCCTGACATCTTGGAACCGTTGAACACACACACCAGAAACAGCTGTTTCTTTTTTTATGGATAAGAACTAACACCTATTTTATTAAGGCTTTGTAATATAGTACTTTGTTACTTGCAGCAAAATACACTCCTAAGAGATAAAACAGATTATAACTACAATCTAACTATGACCACTTAGATTAGCTAGTGATTAAAAATATTACATTAGGGTACAATATTTGTGGTAGTCTAAATTATTAGCTCTCCCTTCCCCAACAACAATCTAAATTGGTTTGATATCGGTCACATAGTAATAACAATACGATAAGTAAATGCAAGTAAATAGATGCCAAATAAGTGAGTGAAAGTTATTTACCAAGTCTTGGGGAACTTTTTTCAAATTATTCTATTTTATTTTAAAATAAAATATACTCTGAGCTGACACTGTTCCTTCTCCTCACTTCTGTTGCAACATCTCATATATATGAAAAATGATTTTGCATTAATTATCTGCTAATAGGAAAGGCACATCATTACAGTGAAATCAAGTTTCTTTATCCAGTCTCTCCTTGATCCTAGCCCAAATTTAAACATAGCCTAAATGACATCTGACAGAAATAATCAGAGGTCATGGAGTCCTTGCTTATGAAAGACATTAATCAAACAAATGTCATTTGTCTAATTCAGTAGTTTTTATCTTAAACCTTGTGAAAAAGGAAGATTAAATGAAAATAGATACATTAAGCATAAAAAGTCAAAACTCTAGAGATCAGAGTTGCTAAATTATTATTTCAAAAATCTTGCTCTGAGATTGACAGATCATTTTGAGTCTCCTTGTACACTGACATTTTTAGAAAAATTCTCTCTACTTCACTTTTTAACATACCATTACTAATAGGTTAATAGTTCTAGTTTTTCCTATGAATTGTTTGATAATTCAGAGAACCCAAAATCATTTTGATATTTCTAAGAATGCAGATTATTTTTGCAATTTACAAGGGAAAATATCTTCACCTTGTTTTTGTTTTCGTTTTTCATGCAGAGAAAAAAGTTAATACACGTGAAAGGCTGCTTTCCACAACCATTACCATTTAGGGAATGATTTGTTAGGCCCCCTCTTTAGTAATTTTTGTTTTTATGTATTTGTTTCTTTTCCCCACTAAATACCTAAAGAAAAGAAATGATGTTTTACTAGTGAAAAATTTTTTTACAGAATCCAGATGGCTAGACAATTTGATCAGAATATATACAATTTGAGTTCAGAGTATTAAGGAAATCATCCACATCTCTAAAGAGTAGATTTCACCTGGAATGAATTTTGTTACTCAGATCATAATAACTTGTTATAAAGCCACATTTTCATTTTGCAAGTCCCTTGTTCATGCTATGATTTTTGTTCTCTATTCCAAAAGGAGAGATAAGCAGACATTTTCCAAAAATATTTCTTAGATTATTTATTTTTTTCAGAAATCAGGTTTGGGTTTGATGAATTAAGGTACAGAAAGAAATTCTCCAAATTACCTATTTGTACAGAGCAGCAGGTGGATAGCTTCAAGTGAAGAGCAAGCCTGCACAGAAATGAAGTCAGAAAAGCTCCCTTATTTGGCTAAGTGAATTATCCCGAGGCTCATACATTAAAACGGCACAGAACAGCTCTCCTTTCTCTATTGGATAGCCTCAAAAGAGTAAAAAATAGTTTCCTTATAAAACACAGCTGACACTTCCCACCAAGTCCCTGTGTCCCAATGACGAAGCCGTCACAGGTAGTTCCCAGAGAATGAGGTTCCATAATTAAGTGTTGGGAATATGGCATCATTTCAAGCCCGTGCATGATGAACAAACAGAGACTGGGGTTTAAGCAAAAGGGAAACTCTGATCCTTTTCCTTTAGTTCATTATCAATCCACAAAGGATTTTGATTCTCACTTTTATATATTCTGTGACATAGTAAAAGAAGTTGTAGCAATTCTCAGAAAGATAAATGTGCGTGTGCATGCTTATGTGTGCACAAAAAGGTATATATGCATGCATCTTTGCCCATTGTGGGGAAGGCTGCTGGCATTATCTACTTGCCCCAGGGTCAAATATTTATCTAATTGTGCTGGAGATGAAATGCATTGTTTAATAATACAGAAGGCATTTCTCTATTAGATATATTTCTTGATTGGCTTGGACAGTTAAATTTGTAAAGTATTAAAGAGGTAAAAAAACCAAAGGTCTTTATATATATATATATATATTTAATTTAATTACCCAAAGAGCCTTTTGAAAAAAGGAGTCTTGAATATGGTGCTGAACTGAAAGTGTTTGACAACTCATTTTAACTGTCTTTCAGATAAAGAATAAATTCAAAGATTCAGTCGCTTGTGCTTACAGAAGAACAGAAGGCACATTCTATTGGAGGACAGACTAACCCTCAACCTACCAGCCGAATTTCAGTCAGTGATGTCGGCCTCCTTATCTAAGGGTCCCTGTGGTCCTCGCTTCCCAAGTGACGGGGCTGGATGAAGAGATGATTGTGCCTAAAGTCGTTTGTGATCTTCCTAAGGGAAAGACTTGATCAAACGTGGGCTCCTCTTAGGATACAACAGACAAGCAGACTACAGCGAGAGCCCTGCTCGCTCCAGCGCAGACAGCCATGAATCACGCCTTGTCACACTGCAGCAGGGCGGCGTGGCCAGCAGGACGAAGGCGGTGTGGCAGGAGGGGCCGCAGTCTCACCAGGCCTTTTTTTTCTTTTTAATCAGTCGGGGAGGTTAGCTCTGCAATAAATTTGGAGACAGAGTTGAGCTGATGGGGAGCTGTAATAATCCAGGTATAATCTCTACTTTTTATTACTCACCCTGAATTGAAATAATAGGGTCAAGAGGAAAAAAAAATGGACTCTGATTCTGACTTGGTCGGCGACCTCACCCTCCCTGGCTGCGCTAGAGGCACGCACGCGGCTCAGACCCCGGCCGAGCTCCATCCTCAGGAGCAAAGGCGGTGCGCTGGGGAAACAGACCGGCGCAACCCAGGCTGAGTGCCCTGAGCAGGTCACAGAAAGCGAAAGAGGGCAACTCAGGTATTTAGTGATGACCCAGACTAACTACAAAACCCAGCACAGATCCAGGAATTAACTAGGAAGAAGTGAATTGAGCACTCAGTATTTAGGAGTTCAGGTGATATCAGTAGTTATTTTACCAACAAATCCCCATAGTCAGTTCAACGGCTGTAGCAGATGATGGAAGAGTGAGAAAAAAAGGTCAGTGAACACTATTCCTCTTAAGACAAAGGGTAATAGTAAGAACTAAGAGCAACGCATAATTCATCTCAATACAGCTCCAGGAGGTGATTCAGCTTTTCGGAGGCTTTTTCAAGGTTCTCCATTCCCCCTGTTCATCCAGCAAGGAACTGTAGAGTTCCTCCAGGGTGCCAGGCTCTGTGCGCGCTGTGAGAGCAACAGGCAGGCCTGCCCTCGCGGGGTCGCGGGGCTGACAGTCCACGCAGAGAGAGCAGAGAGACGCGGAGAGCCAGGCGGGAATGAGGCAACGGGCAGGTGCAGGCGTGAAAAGGTGCGCCTGAAGGGCACGCCAAGGAGGGCACCTCATCAGCCCTCACGGCTCTGCGTAAGCATGACTTTGGTTCCTCGCAGAGTCTCAGCCTTCCAGTCAGCGTTTTTGAGAGCTGGCTAGAGCTCGGCAAGAACCGCACATCTGCTGCGTGGCAGGAATAGCTAGAGGTTTTTTAAGCTGTTTCTTTAGGATGATCACAGCCCTTGACTTCTGATTTCCGCATGGGCTTTCAATGGTTGGGAGAAAAACTCTGCCGGTGCATCAGCAAACAGCTGGAAAATGAGATTGTCCCCTCCTTTGCGACAATGCACTGCGAGTTTCCCTTACAAGAAATGAAAGGAAGAAATCCAAATGATGCCAAAGATAAAGGGATGTTCCACTGCTTGAATGGGATTTGAAATGTTCTCCAGGCCTGACTGCAGAAGAGCGTGACTCCCTAAAAATACAACTTCACACAACCCACGATAGGAACATAGTCATGAAATTCCAGTGTGTTTGGTTTTTTAATGTAATGGCATTTGACTAACATTTGTCAGAGTATTTAGTTCTATTTATGTTTGACATTGAATTCCGGAGAAATTTCTCATATATATTGGAGGTTGCCGTTACGGTTGTATTAGCTGATACTGTGTGTGCATGTGTATGAGTGGGCATGTTTTAATATATGTGACAGCAATAATGAAAAAGAGGAATGAAACTTTAATACACACCACCTCCCACGAGATCAAGGAAGCGCTGCAAACGCACACAGGGGCATCAAAGCAACATTTCTTTTGAACTAAATAATGCAAATTAGGTTTATCTCTATCCATCTCCCTTTTCATTGAAATATATTTGCAAAAGAAATGAAATATGGGCTGTCCTTTTTTTTTTTTTGCTAAAAACCAGGCCTCCCTGACCAAAACCAAGTTTTTAAGGCTGTCAATATTTACAAATGATAACATTTTTTTAAAGCATGTTAGATTAGAATAGAGATGATCCTGGCTACTCTGAGGAATTCAAGCTTCTGAGTGCTTGCCTTGCCCCCCTATCTTTGCTGTGGAAGCACATTTGTACTGACTGTCCTCTCCCACACTCTCAGGCAGCCCATTCCCATCGTCACGTCTGCGGTGCCCACACAGATCCTCATTCTCTTTGTTGTGTTGTTTCCTGCAGCTTTGGTTTATTTTCCTTACCCTTCTCATCTTCCTGGACGTATTCTCCATGAGTTTTTATTTTCCATTTGGAATCTATTTTAACCCCTCTATGGGAGTATTGATCCTATGTCATATAGACCACCTGCTTCCTGGTGTCCCCTCTTCACTGTCACACAGGCTATTATTGCATGTAGGTCACTTTGATTATTCCAGTGATTTTCCCAGCTGATGCCATATAGCCTTCTTGTATATCATCAAGAACATCCAGAAGGCCCCTTGGCCTTTTGCTTTGGCCAGATAATTCATAGGCTTGGATTGAAAAACAAAAAGAAGCCCCATTTTCTTATTAATATGATTTTTTTGGGGGGGTTGGGGGAGATAGAGAACGGAATAACAAATAAATATGGCTTTTGCACATTACTAAAGAGAGAGAAAAAGCCTATTTATTTTCAGGTTTTGATGTACAGCGATTATTGTGGACAAGTCCATAGTGAGGACTTTGATGAATCGCTCTCCACTCTCCCACTCCCCATGCAGACTTGCGTGGTGTCAAGGAACTGGGCTGCTACCTCTCCTCTGTCATGTCAAGAGTCCAAGCAGTCACAATTGTTAAAAATGTAGGGTTATTTCAGGAAGGTGTAAAGCATGCTAACACCCATGAAATATATTTTTAGGCAGATCTAATCTGGAGAATGTTGCATCTGATTAAGGGAACTTGGTGAAAATCATCTTGCCACTCCAAAGATTCATTTTAGGTAAAATAAATCAAGAGCAAAGATACTTAATTGGTTTAATTATTCACTTTGAATTCTTGGGAGTAACTATGACAAAACTACCTTCCCAAATAGAGGGGGTGAGATATTATCTCCTTTGTGTCTATGTTCTTTTCAAGAAAACTAGTAGCTACACTTCAATGCCAGGAGGTTCCTGACAGAGTAAGAGAGGGTAAGCTAGAGATGTGTACTTATTGATTCCTCCTTGGGTTCCTTGGACCAAATTTCCTCTTCCGCTAATGGCAGAGTAAATGTATCTATATGTACCTCAAAATGCCCCTGCCATTCCTGCATGATATCTCATCCTATATTACAAAGAGCAGGAACCTAGTCTCTCTGGATGTAGCCTGGGTCTCTTCCCATGCTGTAATCTTTAGAGATAGGGAGGATAGAGAATTGTGCATGCTTCCTTTTACCTGACTCTTATACTCTCAGCAGAACACTCAAATGGTGTTGAGTTGCCAAGCCATAAGCCCTTGAAGTTTCTTGGCCTGGGAAAATACATCATATGAAAGATGAAAGAGCTGGTGGAAGGAAGGGCAAGAAAGCGACAGACATCCTTCGTCAGATATCCTGGGATAAGCACCCCATGCTGATTTGAAGTTGAACACACCCATTTCATGGTTTATGGCTGCATATTCGGGGGAGAAGGAGGCAGCAGAAGTGGCTGGAGCATTACCATCTTCATTTCAGACTTTCCAGACGTAGGAATGTAAGAATTATATACTTTTATTTTCTTTTCAATGGGTAGGATGTTTGGGGACAATGGAGGTAAAATAAAGTTACCCTGAAAAAACTGATAGGAACAAAATTTTTTAGTAGGACTAGATCCAATACTGTGCCTTTAAGAGTCTCATAAATGTTTTTATTTAAAATAAAAGCCTTTAAAACCACAGGTTTTATTCCAGTTTATGGAAAGTGTCGATCCAAACTGGCATCTTCTTGATGATTCTCAGACACGGAAAATCGTTCTGAAGCTCAAGTTAAATGGTTTGTGTATAATACACTGTCCCTTGAATAACTCTGTTTGAATTAATTTCAACCAAGAGCATTGGCTGTTATAAACGGAACTGATGTTTTCAATACCAAAATTCTCTCAGAATTATAGGTCTTTAGATAAAGGGAGAAATGACATGTCATTTCCCTTTTTAAAGACTCACATAAATTCCACTTTGTTATTCTGTGGATCTTCCCTTTGTCTCCCATACTTACAGAAGCTTAGGCAAAGACTGCAGCCATGGAGCATAGTGATCACAGGCAAGTGTCTAATGGGTGTTTTCATTTGTTCTGGTTACAAATTAAGTCTCTGCCATGGTCCATGTCTTTATGTTTAAATCACTCAGTTAGTGGATATGGAACCAAGATATATGCCATTGGGGAGGAAAAGAAGACAAAAACACTGTAAAACTTGAAGCTAAAGAGGTAATCAAGTCTTCATAGGAAGTCTGAAATATTTTAAATAGAGAAGTAAAGTAAGCACATTTGATTTTCGGAAAGATAAGATTTGTTGCTGAGTGGAGATTTCAGTTGTTGGGTTAGGGACAAGCCTGGAGTCAGGGGGGGCAATTGGCAGGCCTCGAAGCGTTCTACTGGTGTAGGGGGAATGGGCATGTGAGGTTTGGGGATGGCTGGACTGAGATCAAAGGTCGATTAGGAGGACTCGATAACTGCTTGTGTGCGGAGAGTAAAGGAAAGCGAGGATTCAGGTAATGTTCTTGAACAGGTGACAGATGGCCCTTTACTGAACTGGAAAACCCAACAGGAAATGAGTATTCAGCTTGAGGTATGTGGAGTTCAAAATACTAATGGACAATAAAATCTAGTCAAAGGCCTGGGGTGGCGATAAAAATCTGGGAGTCAATATATGGGAGGTAAAAGTAACTATGGGTATGAAAAACGAGTGAGGGCTTACAGAGAGGGCCTATGTTAAACTGAGAGGAGAAGGGGGCCTAGAATAAAATGAGAGGAACCTCAACCCGGAGAACCTGAATCCAGGAGATGAGAAGCTTTTAGGAGAGACAAGTGTCTCGCCATAAATACTGCAGAGAAGATAAAGACTGAAAAGAATCTATTTGATTTTGCTGTCAGGGAAAATAGGTTCCCTGGAATAGAAGGGATGGAAATCATCTTGCTGAAGGCAGGACATGAGAGGCTTTAGACAAAATTTTCCGGAATGTTGACAGTCTACGCAAAGGCAATGAGCTCTTTATGAAGACTTTTTAAACCTGCCAGATATGAAAAATTCATTCAGGTATAGAAATCATAAACAAGTTTAATTTTTAACTTTGGCTTGACTTATGACTACAGTAGGTAGACTGGCTTGAAGAAATAGAATCTGCTATAAAAATACTGTCTGAGAATAGCCAAGTCAGGTGAAACTGCTCTCACTGTATGACTGTGAGTATTTGCCTTTGTCTCTGTATGTGTTTTGGTTTGCAGTCATTAATAGCTTGGATTCCATGAAGCAGTGGCAAAGGGGAGTGTGTCAGAGCAGCAGGCCAAAATTAAATTACAGCAACCTCGCACTTTGCATTAAAACCTTCACTCAGAGATGGAGGCTGGTAATCACGTCCAGATTTCCCTTAAAGACAATGGCCCTCCATGCAACTGGCCACACTCAGTTAATTCATGCTGTCAGCTGCCTTTATTGGCTGTGGGGAATGCAGTATTGATTCTTGAACTCAGCAGCAGCACAAAGAGCCACTAGTGCATGGTCAAAATGCTGCAATAAAGGGCTGGCAGCTTTAAAAAAGCAGCCATTCCATTGCACAAACAAGGTCAATTAGAGGACAGTGCAGTGTAATATAAATAGCATTAGCATCTCTCTTCAACTCCGATGATATCACGCTGGCAGGGTGACAGTAAGGAAAATAAGGCTTAATGCTGAATAAAGATAAAGACATTTAGTGTAATTTAATTTCAAGCTCTCTATCATTTTAAAAGTGCTATGGGTAGCACAATATTTAGTTGCATCATCGGTAGGAATTTATGTCTCCAAAAATGATTTCTGATAAAACTTCGTGTAAACTAGCCAATTAGTCATGTACAGTGAAACTGGTATTATTAATTTTATTGAGAAGTAAGCAATTTCTCATTCATAGATTTAATATAGTGTGCCTACCTGTTATTTACATCTTTTTTAGTATTAGAATTTCAAAATCTCTATCATGTCATGAAGAAGGAACAAAAGATATCTTGGTATTCTTAGTTTAAAAGATAGAGCAGTTTAAGTTTTTTTTTCCTTTTTTAAGTTGCTGGAAATTACCAGGACCTTTTGTTTAAATACTGTTTTCATTACTTTTATTTATGGGAGAATTTTTCCTACCTTCTTTGTCAGTTCAAAATTAATTACAAATGTAAAACACATCATGCTGTTAACACATACTCTATGAGGGAAACAAATTATACTCTCAAAATAGATAATGGACAGCTTGGAGAGGTAATTGATAAACCTACGCTGCCTACAATAACTGAATAGATTTTAGAAAAATATATAATTGTTGAGAATGGAAAGAATGTGTTTGAATTCTCCTTAGTAATGAATGTGCCTAAGGTTGACTAGAAGCAACTCATTAAAGTGCATAAAAGAGTTTAAAGAAAGTTTGAAATCTTGGTGCCTTTGAAATGTTCATTCAATGAGAGAGTATATATAGTCTCTCAGGTTGGTGTCCAGTAATTTGGTCAAAACCATTTTCTGAAAGATGAATGTTCTAAGTAGTCTAATGTATTTCCAATAAGCCAGCTGTGTTTTTTTATGAATTAGACACAAGAGTTCCAAATTGATTTCATCAACTTCCTTGAGTAAATGAGTCAATATATCTTATGTTTACCCTGTTTCCTCTTCCATCAGCTAAAAGATAATGTTTATTAGTTACTATTAGATACAAATTTCTACGGAGTAGAAGGTACTCCCAATATTGAAAACAATAGACCAATAGAATTTCAGGTCTAAGATGTTACATGGTGATCAAAACCGACTCCCTTCTGCTTATCCAGGAAAAAGCTGGGGTCAGATAAGTTCAGCCATAAGCACCAGGTCATACAGGAAGGTTGGAACTTTCCTAAATTTTCTGAATCTTAATTGTCCATTTTTCTTACCATTTCAATATTTGAAAAGAAATATATCTGTCATATAATTCTAATAACAAAATAGTGTTCAAGGGAAAGATAAAAAATAAATGTAAAAATAACTTGGAAAGTGAAATTCTTCCATTTTCTTCTCTCTCTCAAAAACCAGTTATATGTTTTCTTCTATGTATATTATATACACATAATATTTTAGCCATATATATCTATTTATTTTTCTCTATATTTGTGTATAGAAACTTCATTTTTTCTTTTAACAATGTACCATAGATAACTTTCTTGCCAATATTTAGAAGTCCAGCACTCATCCTTTCTAATGGATAATGTTCCATTTTATAGTTATAGCCTCACTTAATTATTTAATCTTTTTGACAACATTTGGGTTTTTTCCAATTACAATTAATGAGCAATGAATATTCTTATATACATATTTTTCATACTTATTGAAATATTTCTATAGGATACGTGTCCCAGAAATGAAATTTTTACCTTAGAATAACATTTTATCTTAGAATTATTTTAGATTTACAGAAATTTACAAAGATAATACAACCCTTACCCAGTTTCCTCTCAAATTAACATATTATATTACCATGGTAATGAAATAAAATGTTTAAAACTAAGAAAGCAATATTAGTACATTACTATTCACTAAACTCCAGATTTCAGTAGGATGTCTCTGCTAACGTATTTTGTCATTGGTCCAGAATCCAATCCAGGATACCAAAATGCATTTATTCATCATGTTCCCTGTTTGTTTCTTAAGGTCTGTGACTACTTCCCACTCCTTGTTTCCCATCACCTTGACAGTTCTAAAGAGTGCTGGCCAGGTATTTTGTGGGTTGGATTGATTTATACTTGCACTTAACATTTAATAGTTATTGCTAAATGACCACCCAAATATTTTAATAATCTATATTCCTACAACTAGTGTATATTAGTGACCATTTTTCTGATAGTCTTGACATTAGAAAACATGTATCTCTTGTTAATCTTTGCCTACCTGGCTTGTGATAAACAGAATTGCCTCATGGATTTATTTTACATTTACAGTGAGAATATTTTCAAAGCTTTATTATTTACTTGTTTTCATGTCTTGTGAGTTGCTCACTCATGTTCTTTGTCCATTATTTTACTAGGATATCTCATATTTCTTATAAATTTCTTAAATTTTCCATGTATTAGAGATCTTGGCCTTATGGTTGCTCAACTAAGTCTTAACAAATATTTGTATCATAGTGGTAATTTTCTTTTAGTTTTTTTGTGGTATTTTGTTGTATATCATTTTCTTTATAGGGTCTGAATATTTTGTCTGTTTGAAGATAGTTCTCTTTTGCCCATAGATTATAAAACGTCCATGAATTTATTCTTGTATATTTTGGCCTCATATTTTCCATATCAATCTTTGACATATCTGTGATTTATTTTGAAATGAGGAGTGATTTAGGGATCCATGAAGTTGTATTTTATTTTTCCTAAATAGTTAGCCAGTTGTCCCAAATCACATTTGCTCTTATGCCTTTTATTGATTTGGTGAAATGGAAATGACAATGCCTGAGAGAGAAGTAGTCATAATTTTTGCTTTCAAAACACAATATAGCCTCACCTGAAGAAGAGTATGAGAAGCTATATTTCACCATACATTTATTTCCCTGCCGCCTTTAAATCTTGTATTATCATTATTTGGCTTGATCTCTCAGCTGCATCTGACACTTGCCCACTATTTCTCCTCCTTGAAACTGTACTCTTTTGGATTTTCTAATGCCACGCCACTAATCTTCCTTTTCTCTGTCTCAGTCTACCTCACACTCACTGACCTTCTATGTCCTTGAACGCTGGCATTCCTTACGGTTTGGGTTTTGGACCACGTGTCTTCTCACCGGCAGTACTGTGAGGTTTATTGCTTGCTAAGATCCCAGAAGTTCTTCTAAGCATATTACACACATTTTCTTATGATAATCATTGAGATAGATGTTCCATTATCATCTTCTTTCTACAGGTGAAGACGTTGGCCTAGAGAGATTGAGGTGCTGCCCAAGTGAACCTAAACTCTAAACAGTGAAGATGGATTTGACCCCAGCTGCACTCCTCCAAAACTCACGTTCTTCATCAATGCCAACCGGCATTATGCAGCAGCTTACTGGTTAAGAGAATTATTCCTGTCATGCTTATCAGTATCATTATTCACTCAGGTGAAGAACCTCCTGGGACTTAGTGTCTACCTTACCATCCATATGTGATGAATAACTCAGTATTGTAGATTTTTCTTTCTGGATGTTTTCAACTTCTCTCCTCCAAAAACCAGAGCTTCTATTCTGGATTTGGTCCTTATTTTCTTTATTTGAGCCACTGCAATAACTTCCTAATGGCAGCAACAAATCTGTTTAGAAGGATTACCTGAGTGATCTGTGTAAAAGGCAACTTTAACCATGACGTTCCTTGGAACAAGCTTCTCAGCAGTTCCCTGCTCATCCTAGTTTGAATTCTAAGCTCTTTCATACAATAAATAAGCAAGGTTCTCTATACCTGCTAATTTTCACTCTGCCCGCACTCCCACCAGACACTCTACTAAGCTCCAAACTGTTTACCTTGGCTGGTATCACCCACTGTTTATGACTCTCCCCACATATCACCTCTTATAAGCAGTCACCTCCCTAGCTTCTCACACCCAGGATGGCAGGAGAGGCTGCCCATTCTCTGTTGCCAGCACTTGATTTCACAAGGCACTCAAGTCATTTACTTGTTTATCTGTCTCTCTGAGCTCCTTAAAGGAGGACTCTACCCTGTCTTATTCGTCTTGATTTTCCTAGCACCCAGTAGTGCCTGACACTCTATAGGGCACGTGTTAAATGTTTCCTAACCTGAATTCTAGAGGCAATTTTATAATATACTAAGTACTTTGTCTGCTTCATAGTCACGTTAGAGGGAATTTTCTGAGCTCTTAGACGACTTTAAGTAGACATTCAGTCACTGAAGGAATAATTGTACACAAGTCAACTATGGAAATCATTGCTTTCAAACAGCAAGTAAAGGAACATTTCCTGGATGGATAGATGCTATGTTATTATAGTGTTTGGTACATGTAATTAACGAGCTGCTCTGGTAGACATTCCTTGACTTGCTGTTAAATCTGTGCTCTGAATCTCCATTTCTATTAAAATGTAACTGCAGCTGATCTACATCCTGTACCCACAGTTCTCAGGGCATCTGTAATGATCTAGTGACGGGTGTTTCTGACATTGGTTTATAATGGGAACAGGAATTTGAGGGCCTTTAAGGCAGCAGAAGAAGTCAGGATGATGGAGAACAGATGAAAAAGAAAAACAAAAACCATTTATTTAACATTGCCAGGCAGTGTATTATCTCATTTAAAATTAATAAAAAACATTTTTAGTTTATCATTACCATCCTCATTTGTGAGGATTCTAAATAGAAGTGTTACATTTTCCAGAAAAAGCTATCAATCTTGGAAGCTGAGTTTCCTCAGTTTAGATTAATGGCAACTGTTTAATATTTTGTACTGTATTTTGTATTGAGCTGAATCTATTTATCCTATGAACATACAACCACAGTTCATGATATTTGGGGAGTGGGGCACATGGTGACATTGTGTTTCCCCTGGACTTTGAAAGGATTCAGGTTATGTATGTTCATGATTTGTGGTGGAGGTAGTTTTCCCTTGCAGACTTCCTCTCAGAAATTTGCATGGAGACTATTAAAGGGCCTTACTGCCCCAAATAATGTCCCTTTTATAGTAGGCCCCATGAAATGCAGCCTGGTAAATGCTCCCTCCAAAATACTTTTCTTAATTTATTGACATAATCTTTTGCCTTGAAATTCTGCCTGCTGATAAGCAGGAGCAAAATAAAAAGGAACTTGAACATTTCCTATACCTTTAGTGAAGTAAATCCTAAGCAGTTAGTCTTAGCTTTGCCTTTTCTGGAATGTACTGTGTTCCTTGGAACTCAAGGCTGTAGAAAAGCAACACTTTTCTACATT
Organism: Smutsia gigantea; assembly: GCA_032199065.1. Lineage (NCBI taxonomy): Eukaryota > Metazoa > Chordata > Mammalia > Pholidota > Manidae > Smutsia > Smutsia gigantea. Next base: position 251,006 of record JAVSCE010008878.1, read on the forward strand.
CCATTAACTCAGTGGTCTCAGGAGATCCAGAGATGTTAGGAGCTGAAATTCCATAACACTTTGGAGTTTAAAGCTCTCAAAACTCCACACACCTCAAAGTTCTCTCCTGGCTACTTGGAATTTCTTCATATCTACAAATATCTTACTTAGCAGGAAATTAAGCAGAGAAAGAGAATGCTTTTAAGAGTTATAGGGATATCTGTGACCATCTCTGCCATTATTTTCACCTCCTTTGAGTTTTTTCCTACCAGTTATCTTTGGCATTTGTTTTATTCTCTTCAGCCTTCATAAAGAACTCAGATGTATTGACACTGATGTTCCTTAGAAATCTTCCCTGAGGAAACTGGGTGAGTAACATAGGTATGGGCCCTTCCTACTTCGTAGAGGAATGTACAGTCTCATTCTTGCTGTTGGATAAATTATCACAGTCTTTATGTCTTTGCTTCCTACCCTTCAGGGTTGTCCCACATGGAGAATCCAGGAATTTGAGCTTAGCTGTAGGAAATGGGTAAATCTGGCCCATTATTGAGCACAGAGCAAAAAATCCAAGGGCACTTTAGATATGCATGGAGCAGGGAGAAAAAAAGCAATCCAAAGCAATAGGTCCTTGAGAGCACAGAGAACCCAGCGAAGGGATGGCAGCATTGAACTGACAAGCTGGAGTTGGTCAGATCTGGAGGTACTGCTAGGAAAGGTTTCCACATGTCATGGAAAGCAAGCAGAAAGAGCTCATGAGGGGGTTTTAGCTGATGATCCTGGGCAGGTAGGAGCAGTGAAAGGGATTACTGATAGTGTCTCTACCATTGACATAGACATCATGAGACCACATATCAGTCTAGGCTCCCCTGGCCCTTTACATCATTCTTGAAATCCTTAATCCAAATTCTAAGCCTTGAAGCACACCTCGTCTCTGAGGTTGCCTGCACTCCTATCTGTGAGTACTGTCTTATCAAATAAACTTTCTTGTTGCATAAGCCTAAACAAATAAATAAATAAAGGGATTGCTTATTGCTATGGACAGGAGTGTTAAGTTGTGTTAATCTCCTTCTCCTCAATGGTCTCATTCTTTCCATGAGACTGCAGTCCATGAGTACCTGGGGATTGCACGGAGGCTAGTTTTAGCAAAGCAAACTTTGTGAAGAGTACATATTTTAGAATTACCTCATCTCAACAAAATTTCACTTTGTTAAATGTGTGCTGCACAATATTAAAATTCCCATTTAAAATAGGTTTCCCCTGAAAGTGCACATACTTGGTTATGGGCGTGCACACACACACACACACACACACACACAGATTTATTTTTGTTTTTGTTGCTCTTGATTATTTTAGATGTTGCCATTACATCTGTATTTTATAGTACTTCTGCCTTAAGGCCCTTAAAATAAAAGTAACTTTTTATTAAGCTATAAAAGTCATTTTAATTATGCACACTTTTCTTAATTATGTCTATATAGGTAGACACATGTTTGTATCTCAAAAAATACAACCAAAACTTTTATTTTCTCAGGAGCAATCAAACCTATAATGAATGACGATTCATTTTGGTCTCTTCTGAAGAAGTTTTGGGAATTTGGAATTTGCTTGAAAATGGAAATGAAATGCCATGTTTGTATAAGCATTTCCTTTCAGTGCATTTTGTTTAAATATCAGCAGCAATGTGTCTGTGAAAATATAATTATCAACAGCCTCATTATACAGTAGCTCTCAGAATCTTCTCAATGCTTACTCCATAGATTTCTGTATCTCTCCTGTTTCTACTTAAAAATGATTTCATTTCATTTCCTTAGCTGGAAATACTGACAAGGAAAAGAAAAAAAGGAAGGAAGGAAGGAGATGAAGAAAAGGCTGTTAGTTTTTGCTACAAAATGACCCAGAGAAAATCTACCAAAACTGTATTTTTATACGAAAAACATTTTGTTATAATAAAACTCTATTGCACATCCTTAAAATAAGACATTCTCTGGTTCTTTAGATTATGCCAATAAATTAAAATAGAATACCAATAAATTAAAGTAGAAATGACTTAATTATAGTGAATTGTTTTTCATTTTGGAAAAGGGGATCTGGAACACAGAAAACTAAACCATGTATTGAGGTCTTACATGTATCTGTCATTGTCAAACACTAAGGATATTAAGGACACAGTATCTTTATCCTTGAGGAATTCACTTGCACTGGGGAGAACATGGGGGAAAAAAACCCTCTGAAAGTAATTCCTGTAACTGAGTCTACCAAAAGGTTGCATGGGGAACAAATGATTGATATATTTTGGTGTAGGCTTGTACGATGAATAATAAGAGGAATTTGAAAGGTGAAGAGGAAAAGTAGTTCATTTCATAATGAGACATGGAAACATGCTCAGAGAACAAGTGTGACTGTCACAGAATGTCATATAAATGCTATCATAGAGTTTGTAATCTTTTGTGTTTGGGTTTTCCACTTAGAATGATGCTTTGATATTCATCCATATTATTACATGTATCACTAATTCATTTTTTTTATAGCTGGGGACTGTTTTATTGTCTGGATATACCACAATTATATATTTATTCCTTAGTTGATGCACATGTGTTTTCATTTTTCTTCTTTAAATGTCTAGCAATAGACTTTCTGGATTGAATGTTAAATGTAATCTTAGCTATAAAAAATTGCCCAACATATTTCTAAAGTAGCTGTAACATTGTTTCATTGCCACTTGTGATGTATGAGAGTTCTAGTTGCTCCATGTTATAGTTAATTTTATGTGTCGACTGACTAGGCTAAGGGATGCCCGGATAGCTGGTAAACTATTATTTTGGGGAATGTCTGTGAGGGTGTTTCTGGAAGAGATTAACATTTGAATTGGTTGACTGAATAAAGAAGATCTTTATTCAGATCTTTACCCTCACCAGGGCAGGTAGGCATCACCCCGTCCACTGAGGGCCTAAATAGAAAAAAAAAAAAGTCAAAGAAAGGGCAGATTTATTCTGAACTGGACATCCATCTTCTCCTGCCCTTGGATATCAGTGGCCTTCAGACTTGGACTAGATCTACACTAATGGCTTTTCTGGGCATCTAGATTGCAGATGGCAGATTGTAGGACATCTCATTCCCCATAAGCTTGAGGCCCAATCACTTTATATCTCTTTCTATATGGATATATGTATAATAGGTTCCATTTCCCTGGGGAACTCTGATACATTCCTCATCCTTTCAAATACTTGATATTGTCTGTCTCTTAAATTTAGCTGTTGTAGTGAGTGTGTATCTTACTATGGCTTGAATTTGCAATTCCCTAGTTACTAATAATGTTAAACATCTTTGTCATATTCTCATTTCCCATTAATATGCCTTCTTTCATGAAGTATCTGTTCAACTAGTTTGCTCATGCTTAACAATTAATTTGTCTCCTTACACATTAATTATATATTCTCATGTTTTTATGTACTCTGGTTACAAGTTCTTTATCAGGTGTGTGTTTTTTAAGTATTTTCTTCTAGTCTACAGCTTGCCTTTTAATTTTTTAACATTTATTTTAAAGAGAAAACATTTTTAATTTTGATAAAATTTGTCGATTTTTAATGGTTTGTGTTTTTTGTATATTGTGTCCCAAAGTCGCAAAGATTTCCTCTGTCTTTGTGTTTTAGTTTATACTCTATTTGAGTTAATTTTGGATTTGATGTTAAATAAGAGTCAAAGTTAATTTTTTTTCATGTGTATATAAAATTGTTTTAATACCATTTATAAAAGTAATTTTTTTATCCCCATTGGATTACTTTGGCACATTGTAAAAAAATCATTGGTTATGTGTTGGTCCAATTCTCAATTCTCTGTTCTGTTTCATTGATCCATATGTCCATGTTTTGCCAATACTTTCCTATGCTAATTATATTAGTTTTATTGCAAATCTTGAAATTAGGTAATATAAACCATTCAACTTTGGTCTTCTTCAAAAATGCTTAATGGTTTAGGACCTTTGCAATTCCATGAATTTTAGAACCATTGTATAAATTTCTGTTCCAAAAATCTGCTGGAACTGGAAACAAAGGAGTCTACTTACTTTTTAAATTCTATCTTCTCATTCACATTTATTAGCTAGATTTCTGTTGCTGCATTTCCAATGGTATTCAAGATTTGAGTTTTTTATATTTTAACTTTATAACAATCATCATTACAAATTCCTATTTTCTTTTTTTAACTCAGGAGTTTTTCTAGGCAATAGATATAAATAAGTTGTAGACTTTGTTCTCTTTGGTGTTCATGAGTCCCATCTTCTTTCATGTTGGATGTCATTTGGATGTACCTCCATTAGTTTGTGATAGCCTACTTGAGTTCTGAAACAAGATATGTCAGGCAAATCTTTACTTTATGCTTCAGACTTGTAATCAGACACTTCTCCGAAGAACTTTCATATCTGTAGAGCACAATCTGAATAAAGGAGTACATTGCTACTGGATAGTCTTTGCTTTTAGACCCTTTAAGTGGACAGAACTAGATAATATGTATTTGAAAGACAAAGATCATAACTTAATACTATTTCTAATTCAAATTTAACATTACAAGCTTTTGGAGTTTCATGTTATTTTTATGTATTATTTTTATACATTAAGTTCCTAATTCCTCAGAACAGTAACATAATTATGTATATACTATATACTACCATATAAAAATGGATCACATTTTAATTATATAATTCAAGATTTTTGCATCAAACAAATAAAGATTTGTTGATTTTTGGAGAGAGGTAATAAATCTTCAACTGTAATTATAGATTTCTCTGTTACTCTTTTATATAATCTTTTTTCTATTTCATATTTCAAAGCTGTAAGGTTCATAAAAGTTCAAAACTGTATTTCTTTATAATGGATGATACAACTTGGCAATATGAAATATTCATCATTGTCCTATTTAATGCTGTCATCTTGAATGTTTTTTTTCCATTTTATTTTATTTATTTATTTTTCCTTTATATTTTATTTTATTTTTCATTTTTTTATTTAGGTGTTATTGATATACACTCTTTTGAAGGTTTCACATGAAAAAACAATGTGGTTACTACATTTACCCATATTATTAAGTCCCCACCTGTACCCCAATGCAGTCACTGTCCATCAGCATAGTAACATGCCACAGATTCACTCTTAGCCTTCTCTGTGCTACACTGTCTATCCCCCGGACCCCCCACACACCATGTGTGCTAGACATAATACCCCACAATCCCCTTCTCCCACCCTCCCACCTGCCCTCCCACACTCCTCCCCTTTGGTAACCACGAGTCTCTTCTTGGAGTCTCTGAGTCTGCTGCTGTTTTGTTCCTTCAGTTTTGCTTCGTTGTTATACTCCACAAATGAGGGAAATCATTTGGTACTTGTCTTTCTCCACCTGGCTAATTTCACTGAGCATAATATCCTCCAGCTCCATCCATGTTGTTGCAAATGGTAGGATTTGTTTCTTTCTTATGGCTGAATAGTATCCCATTGTGTATATGTACCACTTCTTCTTTATCCATTCTTCCACTGATGGACACTTAGGTTGCTTCCATATCTTGGCTATTGTAAAAAGTGCTGTGATAAACATAGGGGTGCAAATGTCTTTTTGAATCTGAGAGTTGTATTCTTTGGGTAAATTCCAAGGAGTGGGATTCCCAGGTCAAATGGTATTTCTATTTTTAGTTTTTTGAGGAACCTCTATATTGCTTTCCACAATGGTTGAACTAGCTTACGTTCCCACCAGCAGTGTAGGAGGGTTCCCCTTTCGCTTCACATCCTCGCCAGCATTAGTCCTTAATCTTTTCGATGCTGGCCATCCTTACTGGTGTGAGGTGATATCTCATTGTGGTTTTAATTTGCATTTCCCTGATGATTAGTGATGTGTAGTATCTTTTCATGTGTCTGTTGGCCATCTGAATTTCTTCTTTGGTGAACTGTCTCTTCATATCCTCTGCCCATTTTTTAATTGGGTTATTTGCTTTTTGGTGTTGAGGCATGTAAGTTCTTTATGTATTTTGGATGTTATCCCCTTGTCGGATATGTCATTTACAAATATATTCTCCCATACTGTAGGGTGCCTTTTAGTTCTGTTGATGGTCTCCTTTGCTGTACAGAAACTTTTTAGTTTGATGTAGTCCCATGAGTTAATTTTTGCTTTTGTTTCCCTTCCTCAAGGAGATGCATTCAGGAAGAAGTTGCTAATGCTAAATTCAGGAGATTTTTGCCTATGTTGTCTTCTAAGAGTTTTATGGTTCTGTGACTTACATTCAGGTCTTTGATCCATTTCGAGTTTACTTTTACATATGGGGTTAAACAATAATCCAGTCTCATTCTCCTGCATGTAGCTGTCCAATTATGGCAACACCAGCTGTTGAAGAGGCTATCATTTTCCCATTGTATGTCTATGGCTCCTTTATCATATACTAATTGACCATATATGGTTGGTTTTATATCAGGGCTCTCTAGCCTGTTCCATTGGTCTATGGGTCTGTTCTTGTGCCAGTACAAAATTGTCTTGATTACTGTGGCTTTGTAGTAGAGCTTGAAGTCAGGGAGCATAATCCCCCCAGGTTTATTCTTCCTTCTCAGGATTGCTTTGGCTATTCGGGGTCTTTTGTGGCTCCATACGAATTTTAGAACTATTTTCTCTAGTTCGTTGAAGAACGCTGTTGGTATTTTGATAGGAATTGCATTTAATCTGTAGATTGCTTTAGGAAGGATGGCCATTTTGACAATATTAATTCTTCCTATCCATGAGCACGGGATGTGTTTCCATTTATTAGTATCTTCTTTAATTTCTCTCATGAGTGTCTTGTAGTTTTCAGAGTATAGATCTTTCACTTCCTTGATTAGGTTTATTCCTAGGTATTTTATTTTATTCTTTTTGATGAAACTGTGAATGGAATTGTTTTCTTGATTACTCTCTCTGCTAGTTCATTGTTAGTGCATAGGAATGCCACAGATTTCTGTGTATTAATTTTGTATCCCTCAACTTTGCTGAATTCAGATATTAGATCTAGTAGTTTTGGAGTGGATTCTTTAGGGTGTTTTATGTACAATATCATGTCATCTTCAAACAGGGACAGTTTAACTTCTTCCTAGCCATTCTGGATGCCTTTTATTTCTTTGTGTTGTCTGATTGCCATGGCTAGGATCTCCAGTACTATGTTGAATGGAAATGGGGAGAGTGGTCATCCTTGTCTTGCTCCCGATCTTAAAGGAAAAGCTTTCAGCTTCTCACTGTTAAGTATAATGTTGGCTGTGGGTTTGTCATATATGGCCTTTATTATATTGAGGTGCTTGCCCTCTATACCCATTCTGTTGAGAGTTTTTATCATGAATGGATGCTGAATTTTATCAAATGCTTTTTCAGCATCTATGGAGATGATCATGTGGTTTTTGTCATTCTTTTTGTTGATGTGGTGGATGATGCTGATGGGTTTTTGAATGTTGTACCATCCTTGCATCCCTGGGATGAATCCCACTTGATCATGATAGATGATATTTCTGATGTATTTTTGAATTCGGTTTGCTAATATTTTGTTGAGTATTTTTGCATGTATGTTCATCAGGGATATTGGTCTGTAATTTTCTTTTTTTGTGGTGTCTTTGCCTGGTTTTGGTATTAGAGTGATGCTGGCCTCATAGAATGAGTTTGGAAATATTCCCTCTTCTTCTACTCTTTGGAAAACTTTAAGAAGATGGGTATTAGGTCTTCACTAAATATTTGAGAAAATTCATCAGTGAAACCATCTTGTCCAGGAGTTTTGTTCTTAGGTAGTTTTTTTGATTGCCAGTTCAATTTCCTTGCTGGTAATTGGTCTGTTCAGATTTTCTGTTTCTTCTGGGTTAGCCTTGGAAGGTTGTATTTTTCTAGAAAGTTGTCCATTTCTTCTAGGTTATCCAGTTTGTTAGCGTATAATTTTTATAGGTTTCTCTAATAATTCTTTGTATTCCTGTGGTGTCCGTAGTGATTTTTCCCTTCTCATTTTTGATTCTGTTTATGTGTGTAGACTCTCTTCTTTTGTTGATAAGTCTGGCTAGGGGTTTATCTATTTTGTTCATTTTCTCAAGGAACCAGCTCTAGTTTTCTTTGATTCTTTCTATTGTTTTATTCTTCTAAATTTTATTTATTTCTGCTCTAATCTTTATTATGTCCCTCCTTCTACTGACTTTGAGCCTCATTTGTTATTCTTTTTCTAATTTCATTAATTGGGAGTTTAAACTGCTCATATGGGATTGTTCTTCTTTCCTGAGGTAGGCCTATATTGCAATACACTTTCCTCTTAGCATGGCCTTCACTGTGTTCCACAGATTTCACAGTGTTAAATTATTGTTGTCATTTGTGTCCATATATTTCTCGATCTCTGTTTTTATTTGGTCATTGATTCATTGGTTATTTAAGAGCATGTTGTTAAGTCTCCATGTGTTTCTGGGATTTTTCATTTTCTTTTAGTAATTTATTTCTAGTTTCATACATTTGTGGTCTCAGAAACTGGTTTGTACAGTTTCAATCTTTTTGAATTTACTGAGGCTCTTTTTGTGGCCTGGTATATGATCTATTCTTGAAAATGTTCCATGTACACTTGAGGAGAGTGTGTATTCTGCTGCTTTTGAGTGTAGAGTTCTGTAGATGTCAGTTAGGTCCATCTGTTCTAATATGTTGTTCAGTGCCTTTGTCTCTTCACTTATTTTCTGTCTGGCTGTTCTTCCCTTTGGAGTGAGTGGTCTGTTGAAGTCTCCTAAAATTAATGCATTGCATTCTATTTCCCCCTTTTATTCTGTTAGTAACATATGTAGGTGATCCTGTGTTGGGTGCATAGATATTTATAATAGTTATATCTTCTTGTTTGACTGACCCTTTTATCATTATGTAATGTCCTTCTTTATCTCTTGTGACTTTCTTTGTTTTGAAGTCTATTTTGTCTGATTCAAGTACTGCAACTCCTGCTTTTCTCTCCCTATTAGTTGCATGAAATATCTTTTTCCATCCCTTTGCTTTTAGTCTGTGTATGTCTTTGGGTTTAAAGTGAGTCTCTTGTAGGCAGCATATAGCTGGGTCTTGCTTTATCCATTCAGTGACTCTATGTCTTTTGATTGATGCCATCAGTCCATTTAATTTAGGGTGCTTATCAATAGGTATGTACTTATTGGCATTGCAGGCTTTAGATTCGTGGCTACCAAAGGTTCAAGGTTAACTTCCTTACCATCTAGGAGTCTAACTTAACTCACTTAATGTGCTATTACAAACACAATCCAAAGGTTCTCTTTTTATTTCTCCTCCTTTTTCTTCCTCCTCCATTCTTTATATATTAGGTATCATATTCTGTACTCTTTGTCTATCCCTTGATTGACTTTGGGGACAGTTCATTTAAGTTCGCATTTGCTTAGTAATTAGCTGTTCTACTTTCTTTACTGTGGTTTTATTACCTCTGGTGACAGCTAGTAAACTATAGGAACACTTCCATCTATAGCAGTCCCTCCAAAATACACTGTAGGGGTGGTTTGTGGGAGGTAAATTCTCTCAACTTTTGCTTATCTGGGAATTGTTTAATCCCTGCTTCAAATTTAAATGATATTCTTGGCGGATAACATAGTCTTGGTTCTAGGCCCTTCTCCTTCATTGCATTACATACATCACGCCACTTCCTTCTGGCCTGTAAGGTTTCTGCTGAGAAGTCTGTTGATAGCCTGATGGGCTTTCCTTTGTATGTGATCTTATTTCTCTCTCTGGCTGATTTTAATAGTCGGTTCTTATCCTTGATCTTTGCCATTTTAATTACTATATGTCTTGGTGTTTTCTTCCTGGGGTCTCTTGTGTTGGGAGATCTGTGCATCTCCATGGCCTGAGAGACTATCTCCTTCCCTGAAGGATTGGGGAAGTTTTCTTCAGTTACCTCCTCAAAGACACTCTCTATCCCTTTTTCTCTCTCTTCTTCTTCTGGTACCCCTATAATGCAAATATTGTCTGTTTGAATTGGTCACACAGTTCTCTCAATATTCTTTCATTCTTAGATATCCTTTATTCTCCCTGTGCCTCAGCTTCTTTGTATTCCTCTTCTCCAGTTTCTATTTTATTTATCGTCTCCTCAACCATATCTAATCTGCTTTTAATACTCTCCATTGTGGTCTTCAAAAATTGGATCTCCGACCAGAATTCATTCCTGAGTTCTTGAATATCATTCCATACCTCTATGAGCATGTTAATGATTTTTATTTTGATATCCATTTCAGGAAGATTCATGAGGTTGATGTCATTTAAATCTTTCTCAGAAGTTGTATTAATAATTTTCTTTAAACCAGGTTCCTTTGGCATTTCATATTTGTATATGGCGCCCTCTAGTGCCCTGAAGCTCTACTCCCTGGAGCTGCTCAACCCTTGAAGCAATGTTGGGGGTCACAGGGGAGCAGTATTGGTGCCTGGGGGGAGGAAAGAGCTGTTTTCTGCTTCCCGGCTGCTATGCCTGACTCCACTGCCTGAACCAGTGGGCCGAGCACACAGGTATAAGCCTCTATGCTTTGTGTTTGTAGTTGCTGCAGACAGATCTTACCTCTGGCTGGCCTAAAACCAGGATAGGTTTTGCCCGTTTGGGAATCAGTTGGGGCTTCCTTGGAGAAAGGTGCAGTAGGCTACGTATCCCAGAGGGGGTCCTTCAGCCTGTGTAGCCAGCCGGGGAGCTGGAGCACCTGAAGAATGTGAAAGCTCCCAACCTGCTGGGCAGGGTGCACCACGACAATTTTGTCTGCCTGTCCTCTCTCCTGAGCAGTAAGCTCTGAGGAATTCTTGCCCCTTTAGCAGCCCTCTTGCTAAGGGCTTCCTTGTTAGGAAGTCTCTCAGACTGCTCGACTTTCTTTTGTCCCAAAGCAGCCTGATATGGATCCCTGCTTTCCACAAGTGGCTGGAATCTCAGTCTCTCCAGGAATATTTCCTGTCTTAGCTTTCCAACCCCCTAATCATGAGAGTACTATGCAAGCACCATGTCATGTAGGTTTGTGCTCCCAGAGCAGATCTCCGGGGTCAGGCATTCAGCAGTCCCAGGCCTCTACTCCCCCACTGCTCTGTTTCTCTTCCTCCCACCAGTGAGCTAGGGTGTGGGAAGGCCTTGGGACCCGCTGGGCCACAGCTTTGGTGTATTACCCTGTTTGTGACGTCTGCTCTTTTCTCCAGGTGTATGCAGTCTGGCACAGTCCTTTTTCCTGTTGTTCTTTCAGGAGTAGTTGTGTTAATTATATTTTCATATTATATGCGGTTTTAGGAGGAAATCTCTGTCTCACCTCTCACACCACCATCTTTAATCCTCTCTCCTGTCATCTTGAATTTTATGTCAGATAATACTACTGTTACACTTGTTTTATTTATAGAATACATCTTTATATTTAACATTTTGGTGCTGTGGTATAGCTGTGCCTTTTACAAATATCTTATCATTAAATTATATGTGTCTATGTTTGTCTTTGTGTTTGTGTCTACATAGACATGATTGTATTACCCCCTCATTCTAATATTCTCAGTTTTTTAAATAGAACCCCGGATGTGTTATAAATTTATATTTTATGTTATTATACATATATGTGGTTGTTAGGAATTTTGTTTGAAAGGAGAGGTGAAAAAATGTTCTTAGCCCACCGTAATCACACTATTATTAACTTTCCTTTTTTTTTGGCAGAAACTAAAATAAAATTGAATGATAGGAAATTTTTAAAAATCACAGTTAAGGTTTCAATAACCTTTAAAATAAATGCTTATACTAATAAGGAGATGCATGGCCATTATATACTTAGGAAAAATTGGTGTGTAATGATATGAATATATTACTATAAATACCACTCTCAAGAGATGGAAAGAATTAAAAGTGATGCTTAATGTCTATACAATAAAGTAGCAAAAGAAAAAGAAATGGCTTTAATTGAGTAGGGAAAGTCAGTGGTAGAGGCTCTTGTAAATATTTCTAATGGTTACAGATTTGGGGGATCAAAATTTATAATTTTAACTTTCTTCTCACTTTTATTTCTGCTCCTCTAGAAAGCCCCAGTAGTTAGGCTTTTCTCTAATACCTGTTTGACTCTCAGCTACCTGCTGGCAAGGTGCTACTGACTTTCTTAATCACGTTTAAAATAGGTGAAATTTGGAAGTGATGTGAAATGTTATGGAATGGAATTTCGTGGAAGATAATAAGAGTAATAAACTATTTACTAGTGCTATGCACAGATCTACTTACTTAATTCTTCCAATGGCTCCATAAGGTAGATACTACTATTATTTGCAATTTATATATGGAGAATTTGAGACATAAAACAAGTTGTCAACATCACAGTTAGTACATAGGGAAGATGAATTCTAATTCATGCATTTATCTCGTGCTTCAGGACATATACCCAACCGGTGTGCCACGCTTTTGAAGGGGTGGAGAAAGATGAGAGGAAGAGAGAGAAAAAAGGGTAAGAGGGAGAAAAATCCGATGCTCAATATCTTTGACATTTTACCACAAAAGCTGCCTCCTACTTTGCTAAGCAATGACTAACGTAGTGAAGTGAAAGGAGTGAAGAAAGTCAAAGGATGCCAAGTGAGGGCAGAACAAAGGAGCTGTAAAGATCTGATCAGCAGCTTAACTCCAAAGCCTTACTTCTTGCTTGCGGTGTCAAAAAGCACATAGGCACTTTTCTCATAGAATTGTTATTGGGAAAAGGGAAGCTCAGCCTGTGTTGCAGAGAATTTGCTAAAACAAAGTTAACTGCTTATCATAGACCATCTCAGATCATGAGCATATGTGAGTCCTTGTATGGCATCTGGGCTCAGAGTCTGGAGCACAGAGGAGACTGACAGGGTGGGATCCGAGGCTAGCAACTGAAACCACATACAAGTTATCTTACCTAATAGTGCTTCAGCATCTTTAACTATACAAAAAGACTTTAATAGTACCCATATCATAGGGGTGTTGTGTGAGTTAAGTAAGTCAGTATATGTGAAGTGCTTGTAATAGTACTTGGAAAAAAGTAAGCAATATACAATTGTTATAAGACACCTGGGAACATGTATATTATAGGGCTTGGCTTTTAATTTTAAGAGTTTTTTAAAATATTCAATGTATAACATCAGCTCCTGGTCAGGTATTTCTTTTTCTATAAAAGTAATTTTTCATTATAAAATGAAATATGTTTAGTCAATAAACCTTAGAAAATACAGAAAAAGAGAAAAAGCACCAACTCTTTTTTTCCCAACAATTAGGCAGACACTGTTTATCACTCATTTGTGAATGCGTATTAAGAATTTACTATGTGTCTTCTGATATGTTCCTTTCCAGTCAAGATTATACAATTTATAAGAATGTATTAAGTTTTTAGTGTCTATCTTTTTCCAGGAAATGTTTACAGATTAGCTTAGCTAATCTTCATAACAACTTTATGAAATAGATGCTTTTCTAATGTCAGTTTAGAAATGGAGAAAGTGAGTTTAAAAAGGTTAGGTGGCTTTTCCAAGATGTCACTGTTAATATGACCTTGAAAGATGGGTAGAATTTTTACAGGCTGAACTTTCAGTGGAATGAATTACTTTGGACTAATTTTCTGCTATTGATATATAAAAAAAAGTATTGCAGGTGATGGTAAAGCAAGGTTTCTCAGTTCTGTTTCACTAGAGTACTGATACATGGAACTAAGCCTGGGAGGGTGTATGCATATTTGGGGTGAGGTAGACGGGCTCTGATGGGCAGCAATGTGTATGTGTAAAGCATGCCACCTGACATCATTCACTTTTATTCTTTGAAATGTACTCCAATTCACCTAGTGGAGAAGGGACTCTCCAATTCTGTTTATCAGAATGAAATCAGTATGAAGGAAAGAACACTGTAAGATGGGATGAAGAAAAACTCAAGGCGACATCTTCTGAGCTTCGGGGGCCATGCTCTACCCAAAGTCAGTCCCACCCATGGACTTTTCATTTATACAAGGAAACAAACAAATACAAAATCCTTACTGAGTTTCTAACACAAGTCCTACCTCCTTGAAATCATTTGAAGTTTCTGGTTTTAGCCTAAAAATCCACACACTTCATATTCTATTCTGTGACATAAACAGTTTTAAAATATAAAACGTGTTTTAATTTTCATTTAAATTACTGAAATATCTGCCTCAAACTTTTCAAGTAATTTAATTTTCCAGGAGGAGATGTCATATTTATTATATAGCTTCTCATTTCCTTGACACAGTTCTGCCTGTGCCAGGTGGTGCATCTACCACAATTTTAGAAACGCAAGCTTGAGGAGTATAATAGGGACCTTGTGAATACCAAAAGTTTTCAGGACTCAAAGTCATGGAATTGTAATAATAGCATAATAGGATTTGGCACAAGAAGGCCCATTTGGGACTTTACAATAGGCAGCAGGCATTCCATCTATAGAGAAAGCTCCTTTGTGGAGGAATACATAAATATAAAAATTCCATAAGGTAGTGACTAGAGAGATTCACAATCTGAATGTTAACAACTTTATTGAAATAGCTCTGTTTAAGCAGTGATATCCCATGTTATAAATTATGACATATGACACTGAAGGAAACCACATATAATGCTAATGCCTCTGGGGAGAATGTTTTCTTTTCTTCTTCTTTTTTTTTATTTCCCAGTTATTATTTCCCTATAGCACACGTCTTTTGGATTCTGTACTACTGAGTTCAGTTTTTTCACAAAGTTCATTTCAATCCCTGTTTTTCAAAGGACTTGGATTTTAGGTGTGTGTGAAAATAACACAGATGCTTGATTCATGCTCTGTGAAGACCCTGCTTTACTATCCATTGCCAACCATATATAGGCTGAAAGAGGTAGGAGTCGTTCAAGACATCAAATCTTTCATCAAATTTCTTTCAAGTGAACTTCATAAGCAGATGCTCACCCATCACTTAACAGGGAGTAGAATAAATTTGATTCAAAGGGGCTATTTCAACATCTGCAAGATTCCAGAAATCCTGATGAAACGAGAAAAATTCATCCAAGTGTCATGATATCTTGTTCACTCGTTAGCTAGTACGTCAGTAATTGAAGGCATATGGATTTTTATCTTAATGTCTTTATTCATTGAATCATAAGGCTGGAATGAACTCTATAGATATTGTGGAATAGATTCTCTGGCCATTGGTCTAAACCATCTTAGATAAAGGTTTTCAGGATTTCCACTTCTCTCTCCCTATTTTACTTTCATGAGCTTTGTTCACATATGAAGAGCTAGATGCTATACAGCAGTCACAAAATACAGAAATAATTTAATACCCCACCTCCAAACCTCCTGCAATAGCAAACTTAACAATTTTAAAGAGAATATCACTCTAGAGTTTTAGCTCTCTTTCCTCTGACCTAAAGGATATGGCCCCCAAATCCCTGTTTCTTTTTGAACTGCAGTATTACAGTTGAACATACACTGCTTTTTCTTGCTTGACTGAATCTCTACTTGGGTGCTTTTTTAAGGTTTCCCAAGAAAACTAAACTAAATTAAGATCACTTTGCTACTACAAGAATAAATGGGCAAGAGAGATATCTCCTTTATATTAAGAAATATTTGCAGGAATCATTTTTGCCCAGGACCCATGTGAATTTATGTTATTCCTGGCAAAAATAGTGTTAGCTGTGATAGACAAACATAAGCTGTCTATAGCTAAGAGAATCGCTACAGTACCTTAACATTTTCAGAAGTATACATAACTGAAGATGTTGAGAGCTATTTAGAATGCTATAATTAATATTTGAATAAAAAGAGGATATTTTTTAACTGCATATAATAAAAGCAACTGAATGAAGGTATTCCAGAACTCTGAATTCCTACTCCTTGTTTTCTCCAAATTGTCCTGGGATGCTGGTAGTAATTTAGATCCTTGGTAGATGGTGACTATTTGTATGCTCCCTAATCTTGGTATTCACTTAAATACTCCACAAACATTATTGACTCTGCTTTCTAGAATCTTATACACTAAAATAATCCCAACATGCTTGTTTCTTTCAGGATATACAACAAAAGGGAGTATTTATTATCTACTAGTAAAAATTCTGGCCCTAGTAATAAAAGGACATCTGTTTTAAGAAAACAGCAGTGCTTAAGTTCAGTCTACAGATTTAATTTGATTGTATATCCTTTCTTAAATCTTCTGTTGAGAAGTAGCCTGTGGTTCAGGAGCCCAAGCAGAGAGAAGAAAATTTATATTTATTGGATGTCTACCATGTCCTAGATACTTTACATATACTAACTAGGTCATTTATATTTATATTTTTCACTATAAAAGCAAAAGAGGAAACAGTATTCATTAATCCAAATAGTTCTAGTTATTCAAAAATCACAAAACAAAATGGGGAAAGGAAATAACTTAATTCATGACAAAGCCTTGATAGTGTTTTGAAAACAAAGCGATAGATCTAGAGATGCTTGTGACTATATATGCTCTGGTTCCACTGTCTGTCCTGTCCCCGCCAAGGGTGAAGAAGCAGGCAGCCTGGTGACGGAGGAAGAAAATTATATCTAGACTTTCAAACACTTCTCAACCTGTTTCTCTTCTTGAAACTGTTATATTCGAAATGCTATCTTTACTTATAAACCATACATTCTCCTCATCTTTTGCTTTTAATAAGGTATGCATTTTATAATTTATTGCTTGATTGTAAGTCATAGTTCAAATGTGCTTATGAATAAGTCTTTCCAACCACTAACTCTATTCTTACTCTGGAAGTGACACTTTTGTGCACCTGTTAATTTTTTTGGTTGTTTATTGGGTTGTTAGGTGCATAATTTAAATTAATATTGTTGTACTTTTATTTCCTGATTTTTGAAAATAGCACACTGTCATGGGACGCTGCACTACGCCAGACAGAGGTGTCCCTCACACGAACCACTTACACTGTAAGTGAGATTGGCAGGTAATTTACATTTCTCATGCCTGTATTAAGGTTACACTAACTTCGTTAGTGGGTTAGGAAGCAATCCCCCTTTTTACTTTCTGGGAGAGCTAACGTAATATGAAAGATATTCACCTTTAAACTTGGGTAGAATTGATCTATCAAAATGTCTGTACATTTCTGTGTGAAAATTTTGAAGACGTATTTCAATTTCTTCAATAGTATGGGCCTTTTCAAGCTTTGTCATTCTTCCTAAATCAGTTGTATGTAATGCATGTCTAGAACTTTGTTCATTTCACCCAAAGTTTCAAATTTACTGGCAAAAAAATCAGAATTTTCTCTTATGGATTGGTTTATTTGTATTTCTTATTTTATCTATACTATTTCAAACCTAATTAAGCTTTTTTTCCCTTGAACAAGCTAGCTAATTATTTTTCTACTTTGTCTTATTTAAAAAATTTATTTTGGTTAATCTTCTCTATTGAGTCTTTGTTTCTTATATTTGCTGATTGATACTTTTAATTTTACTTTTTCTTCTTTTTAATATATCTGAGCTTATTAATTTAAAACTTTCATAATTTGAATCTTAGTGATTTTCAGCCTTTTTTCTTTTCTAATGTAAGAATTTTAAAACTGTATTTTTATGTATATACTATTTTTACTATATGGCAAAACTTTTGATGTATGTTGATATATCAACAGTTATCTTTCAGTTATGAAATTTAGTAATTTAATTCATATTTCCAACATTATTTCTTCTTTAACCCTTGAGGTATTTAATATAGTAGGTTTTAAACAAATTTTTCCAAATACATGGTGTTTTAAAATTTATCTTGTTACTAACTTAATAGAATATATGATTGGAATGTTCACAGTTCTTTGAATGTTTTTGAATATTGCTTTATTGTCTGAATGATAATCAATTTTTGTAAAGTTGTGAGGTTTTCTTGAGAAAATATGAATTCTCTATTTGTTGAGCATAGTTAGATCAAAGTTGTTAATTATGTTGACATATCCTATCACTCCAGACAAACCAGGATGATTAGACATCCCAGGTGAGGGAAGAACAGAGGATGAATAGAGAATAAGATGGCTCACAAGGAAAGACCAGAGTCAAATGTTGATTTTTAAATACAGTAAAAAGAGCTAGTTTCTAGTAAAACAAATAAAATAAGCTTCAGGTTGACTCCTCTGCTTCCAGGTAAGGTTACAAATATTTATAGTACAAATGTAAGTTATAATGTAGGATACAGGCTGTACTAAAATAATAATAGCTTCCTATTACACACCATATTCTGTTACTGAGGAATTCCTAGAGATTATTTTATCAATCCTCTTAAAAATGAGGTAGAAATTAGCATGTCCCTTTTACGATGATACCTAACAAGTTATACAACATAACTTAACTGGTCAATAATAAAGGCCTAGAATTGCATCTGGTCCAACTTCAGAGCCTTACTCTAAACTATCACCTTATTCTATCAATTGTTTGCTAGGCTCCGAAGGTGACACAAAAGAAAAGTGAGATTTGTTCTTGCACTCAAGGACATTGTAATCTGATTTAGGGACACATGTCTCATGTACTAAAATAATTATAAAATGAACTAGTTAGTTAGTGAAATAATAAAAATTCTAACATGAAATTCCTGTCAAAGTGTAGAGTACAATGCATGTAGTAATGTGAGATTGTCAGAGAAGAGAGGTCATTGTTGCCTGTAGTTATTAGAAAAAGCTTCAAGAAAGAGGAGAGATTTGAAATGAAACTATAAATACAGATAAAATTCAGGTAAATAGAGGAAATACATTCAGCTGGACAAGTCCATATGAATGAAGCATGGTTTCTACATTCTGTACAACTTCAGTAGGTAGATGGAAAACATGGCAGGATTTGTCCAATAGAGAAAAGAAGCAGGGGCCTTCCAGGCTAACAGTGCAAAGAATAGGAAGAACTAAGGTGCCTGTGGAGCGGGAAGAAGGGTGAAGGGGGTGCCAAGAGCTGTGGTGGGGCATCTGCCTGGGTTAGGTGGTGTCATGGCTTTAGTTTGGACTTGGTCTGAGGAAGAATGGAGAGCCATTGTGATTCTCTTTTCTTCATGGGGAAATGATACAGAAAATAATCTCCCTCACTTCTAAATTCTGGGGGACTTGAAACAATATCATAAGAAAGGATGTTTTCAACCATTTCACCCTAATACATTTCATTGTTTCCTAGCTCCCAAAGAATGGAGCTTGTTTTGTTTTGATTTAGATCTCCTTGACTGGAATTGAAGTCCACTTTTTCTTTTGTGTTCCTTCTATGAAGATGGAAGTTCAATTGCAATACTTTTCAATAGACTCATGGTTTGATTTTTAATGTTTGTAGTTTCTGAGTAGCATCATTGGAAACTAGTTTTGCTTATCTTGTCATAGAAATCTGATCGTGCTTGTCACCTGACCTCATTTTTCCTTTTTGGGGGAGGGTTGAGTAAAAAACATGACATATTAGTTTAATGAAGAAGTATCTGTCAAAATGATTGGGCTTCCTGTGGTTTGATTCAGTTGACTGAATTTTATACATTTCAGAACCAGTTATTTTGGTGACATGCAAATGCCGTCTGAATTTTGGTCTCAGAACTGCTCAGGTCAGGAAAAACTTCTGAAAGCTGGGAGACTTTGTCAAGCATTTGCTTTCAGCTGTTTACTTATAAGGTTCTGTTCCAAATAAAACTAAGTGATGTTGTGCAGAGAGTAATCCTGACACACATTAAGATGAAAAAATAGTAGTTGATCTTATGATTCTGTGTTAACCTGAGTTAATAATGGGCTTCTGATTGGTCAGCATTAAACAAGCTGTTCCAAAGTAAACTGAGATGTACTCATTTCTTCACCTCTTAACACCAGGGTAACCTTTAGAACACAGTTTGTATATAGATCGGTTTGCATTTGGAAAATATTTGCATGTCAGGAATTGAGGTACATAAATATGTCAGTTATTTCTCCCCTAACAAAGGTTCTGGAGCATTTCTGTCTTCCTAAATTTTGTTGGTTTTAGAAGAAAATGAACATGGCTGGATATGGCACTTTTGTGTATGCTGTTTTCCAATTTGAGAATTTGCATTTTTGTGGTTGTTTTCTTCAAATTGACAAGGTGGCAAACTTTGTAAGTTCTACAGAGGCCAGGCTGGAATAAAATAAAACTTGGAAAGCCTTCCCACAGTGTCACAAGAGCAAGGGGTGGTCACTAATATTTTTTTCTTTAAATGCCGATATTGAACTGTCCTTGACACTGAACCTCATATTGCTGGATACTTGAAGCTGTTTATCTAGAATCTGACACACAGTTTCACCTATATAGTTCTGGTGATAATTGCTGAATTTCCAAATTAAAGGAATACTGGCACAATACTAGATAATATCAGAGTTTGTTATTCGCGAAGTGCCAATTTTCTGTAATTAGGGGAAATTGCTAATTATCATTGAAACTATTCATTAATATTTGAAGGAAGATAAAAATGAATAGAAATGCTTTTTTAGTGGCTAAAATTTTTAAAGGGTACCTGCTGTCCTCTGTTTGATGGATACGCTCTTTGTATCTTATCAAACATCTGGGCAGTTGTAAAGAAAGTGAAAGTAGTATTAGTTTCCCAGATGTTGTGATGGAATGTTTAAAATGAAAGGCTTATACATTACTTAACTAGTACTTCCCATGTTCAAGTGCAAATTGGGAAAACCCCAGAGTTAATTCCTTAGTACACTTTCATAGGAGGGCCAAATGGCCTTGGTTTGTTAAATGAAGGGCACGGTCCTCTACATTTATTTAGTGTTGTGAAAAGAGGCATTTATTTGTGAGCTTTGCCTATAGCAATGCTAATTATCACCATTATATCACATAATTTTAAGAATATGATAAACTATGAGCAATAGCATTGAAAATCAGCTATCACAGACAGCCTTTTAAGCTTTATTTCTAAGCATGTCCTTTGACCCAGAATAAAAAGAAGTGGAAATGTAAGTGATGTTTGAAAGCTCTTAATTTTTTTTATTTTTTTCCTTTTCAAGAAGAGTTTTAAAAATGGCCTCCTTACCGTACTAGAAATATTAGAAAAATAATAAACTTTTTTTTTTTTTTAGCCAATGTGTATTAAAACAAGTCATTACAAGAAAGTGAATTATTCCTTTGTTTCATCAAGTATTTCCTGAGACTCTACCCTGAGAGAGGGAATTGGGAAGCCCTGGGAGATTGCCGGGTTGTTGGGCTACATGGATCGGAAGGGAAGAAAACAAAGTTGGCAAAGAAAGCTGGTGATCCAGGGTCAGGATGAAGCTGAAATGAGTTTGCCTGCAGGGAATAGACCAAGCAGACTGACTGATTAAAGCAATGCCAGTGAAGTTAGGGTCAGGGAAAAGGTGAACACAGAGTCAGGGAACTTGTGAGGGTGATAAGCTGAGAAATTGGAAAAGCTGTCCTTGGCGGAACAGAGCCTTGGACATAATTCAGTTCAATTCAGTGCGGTATTGATTGAATTCCTATTTGGTGTTGAATGTAGTCCACCCATAACTTTGAAAAACAAAGAAAGAAAAACTGGTGAACACACATAATATTTTACCCATGATGTCAAATGCTCTTTCCTTTATATGGGACAGTGGTCCTGGTGATCAGAAATCACTGCTAGTGGACACGAGACAGTGCTTTGTGACTGAGGGCTATCAAAGCAGTCGTAGCATCTTAGAGTGGGGAGGAATCTAAGATGTAATCTAATTAAACCTGCCACATCATGCTAAAATCCCTGAGGACATTTGCTCTAGGAAACCTGACACCTGTGAGGATTATATGGGATTATGGAGGCCTGCAGTTATTCTGTGTTATTGCAGCCGGCAAGCAGCAGTCTGGAGAAATAGCTTCAGTACCTTCCTTATGTCATAGATTTTCCAGCCCTGCTATTCTAGCCTTACCCCACTGGGATGAAGTTCTAGTTTGACAGTATTTTCTCCAATACTTGGTACTCAGAAATTAAGGTAATTTCCAGATGCACCGTGATCAGGAAACATCCACTTCAATTCATACTTTTCAAGATTTATGAGACTGTTTGACTCAAAAAAAAATCCTGAGGTGGCCACTCTTTCGGTCACTCAGTGTTCTCACCTGTAAAGAACAGAAACTCGCTGGAACTGCTGAATGGAAAAAAGAAACTTATTGGAAGATAGTATGTATCTTACAGTATCTTCAGCAGGGCCAGAGACCTATGCTCAGAATTTACGCAGTCAGGAACAGAGCCCAAGACACGTTTCAGGGTGGAGCCCCGTGGAACCTCACTGTGCTGGGCCCTGAGCCCCGGAGCTTTACTTCCTAGGGCGCAGAGCTCAGAGCTGGGAACTGCCCCTGGAATCGCAGCCTTCCGCTGTCTGGTGGCTGCAACTGCCGATCCTTCCCATTCAAACCCTGGCTGTGGCTAGGACTCTGTCTGTGCTATGCTGCGAGAATGGCCTTCTCTGCCAAATAAGGCGGGGGGATTGTCCAGACATAGGCAGAGGCTCAGAGGCTGGGCAGCCGACGGGATGAGCAGAATGACCACTGGCTCCCCCTCACCTTCTTACTTCATCCTTTCTCACCCTTTGACGCAGGCAAAGGCCAAAAACTCTCTCTAAATGTTACTTTTTAGAGATGCCCTGTGACAGGGAACTGGATGTTTTAGTTTTCTAAAGAGTACCTTTTTTTTGTGTGTGTGTGGGAGTAAATAGATCAGAGATGTTATTTTTAAAAATAACTAAGTGATAATGACAACACAGTATTTAAGATTTGCTGTGTTTAGCCTCTTTCAAGAAGTGGGGGTCATCTTTTTTTCAAGTGCTCAGATATCATTGACATTAAGAGAAGAGAATGTGGAATGGTAACGTATGAAACTTCAGAGTTTCATTTATTTGGGAGATGAGAGTTCAGTATTTCCTCCCCTCTGCCCCTGAACACCCATTGTTAGATCCACCAGACAGAGTGTGATCATATGAACAATGGGATGTGCTGAGTCATGCAGCCTCTGTGCACCCCATCACAGATTCCGAATGATGGACCTAGGTACTAATCACAGGACAAATCCACCGAGCGCTCACTGTGCGTCCAGACAACATACTGAGCGCTTTGCATGCATCAGCCCATGTAACCTTCCCAAAAGACGTAGGAAGAAGGGCTGTTATTATCCCATTTTACATATGAGGATATGGAAGCAGAGAGAGCAGTTACCCACCCAGGTGTGTACGTTTCGTACGTGAGTATGAATGTGAGTACAGAGCCACGTTGAAGGGCAGGGAGACTGAGCCCAAAGCCCACAGAGTCTGGCCCACTCCGCCCGGCTGCCCGTTAGAAAGATGCACGGTGATTATCCTGGGTTTCTCTCCGGTGGGTCAGAGGTAGCATTCTGCCAGTAAAGGTGTTTTGCTCTGGTGAAGGGCCCTTTGCTGCTGACATGAAAAGCCGTTTTATTGTCATCAGTCCCAAAAAATGTTGACCTGTTTTTTCTCTCAGTCCAATCCCAACTGCAGGGAGCAGGGTGCCTACCCAGTGTGAAAAATATTCCAGCCATCTCAGCTGATAAATTCTAATGGATCTCTGATGCCTTTTGTGACTTTGTTCGTTTAGTGCACCAGGCATAAATTGCTTAAATCTTTTACATACAACCATTCTATTGCCTATTAATTAGAACTGTCTTTTAATTGCATTGGTGCTTCAGAATTAAGTCAATATAGTTACAGGGATAGAACGCCCTTGGGGAGAAAAATTCTTTATAGAAAGCAAGCGATGTTAAAAACAACAGAAGCAGCAAACGATAAAACTCCCAATAATGTCTGCAAAACACCCCCACAAAAATCTTCCTAAATCATTTGAGGATAAAACTCCATTTTCCTAGCTGCAGATTAAAATACGCTTGACGCTAAGCCTCCTTCCATGTCCCGCTGTGTTGTGTTGCTGCTGAAGTTTTCTTCCCGTGTTTTCAGCTCCTTCCTTTTTAAAACTTATTTCTTCTCCCCCCCCCCCCACGTGAGCTAGCCAGTACCTTCCTTCTGTTTTCAGACTCTCTCTTGTCAAAACAGGAAAATATCACACATCAATCTTTACCATTTGATGGATTGGTTCTATTTTTTATTTCACTGATTAACCATTACCTCATCGGAGAATTTGCATTTTAGGTCATTTTGGCTCTCAGTGTCTAAAGAAGCGCCAGCTATGGACAAAGGTTGAGGAAATTTGAGGCGAGGCAGGAAGGACTGAAATCATTCCAGAGTCCTGAAGGTAAATTTGGTTTAACCTTGTGGGGCGATATGGAAGTCAGGCAGTGGAAAGGTTCAGAACCTTTCTCCCTGATCTTGCAGTTTTCTTGAAGAAAAAAAAGAGACAGTTGGCAGATGTTGACAGACACTTGGTCCCAGGTTGCTGGTGGGTCTGGGGCTCAGGTCCTTCTGTCCCCGGGGGCCTCCCCTGGGACCTATCCTCTTCCCATGTTCCATCTGCCTTTCCCTGCTTGAGTCTGTCCGCCCAACCCCAGTCATACCTTTGATCCTCCCTCCCTCTCAACAAAAATGCCCGGAAGTATACATACTGATTGGTGTCAAAAGTTATTTTGGTTAATGTTACGAAATTCCTGGCACATAGTCATTAGAGGATATATGGCTATATTCAATGCTGTCTTGAAAAATAATCCTACAAACATCCTAATACCACAATCTATGGCCTATATTTCAAGTGGTATTAGCTCCTTAGTCTCTGGAGCTCTGAGTCAGGCTTTTTATAGCTCGCATAACCTAGATTTGTGAGTCACTATGTACAATAAATAGCATTCCCACTTTTACCACAAGTCTAGGAGTCAGTGCCAGGAGTCGCAGCTTTGACGTGGCTGCCGGCTGCCAGCAAATGTACTGTAGCATTCACGGCCTTCCAAGGCCTCAGTTTTGTCATCTCTACAATGAGGGGGTTAGATGGGCTTCTAGTTTTCTAACCTTTATTTGGAATTGGTGGCCTGTCTCTCACTTATCTTTTATTCCAGATGAAAACTGTTAAAGAATTTATGTTTTATCTTGCATCGCAAATGACCTATTTTGCTTTATTGTAGTTCAGGATGGAGCTAGCACTGAACTGGAAAAGAAAAAGGAGCAAAAGGATACAAAGCTGGTGGGAAATACTAGACCACGGGCTCTATCTCATGGTTCCAAATACAGAGAAAATGGGCAGAGCAAAGGGGCAAAAAAAGAAAGATCTATTTACTCACATTGCACTTCCATTGTTTGAAGCATGTGGATAAATGATTCATTTCTCGCTACTTTCCCCAAGCCTGAGTGGCCTGCCTTGAAAAGATGTGGCGCTCTGTTACCAATAGAGTGCCCAAATTGGCAATGAAGAAATTGAAAGAAAAGTTAGTGCCCAGGGAACCAAGGAGAGCTGGCTGTCTGTGGCACCGTGTTCCAGCAGACCAAGGGCAGCCACTGGGGTAGTATGTGGTCCAGGGCTTGACGTGACAGCCTGGAGAGCCCCTGTCCCTCTGGTTCTCTGACAGTCAACAAAACCCAGCATTTATTCTATATATAGCTACATTTTCTTGCTTTGCTTTATGTAATCTGGACCCCTGTTTTTCTTCTTTTCCCATATCTTGGCTCTGGGTTTTAAGGATCAATTTGTGGTAAGCACATTCTTTTCCATCTCTTCAACTCCCATTCAGCTTCCTCGGTTTTCCCATTTCTCTTTCTTTTTCTAGCTAGTAAGGAACCTCTCATATGTCAACTCCCAGGGGCCCAAGTGGCAGCTTCCTCAGTTCACAAAATGCCTAATTTTACCTACTACTTTAGATATGGGGCTAGGTTTCCTTAAAAAAGAAAAAAAATCCCTGGTATAGCCTGTTTATATCCCTTAGGCTCAAATAATTAAAAAGCACATTGTTTGAGAAAAGATAGCTTCTAAGGAGCGATACATTAAGGAAGAAAACCTGATTTTCCCAAGTGAAACACCTGACAAAAACTACAGAAAGCAGCAGAACACCCATCTCTGTGGTGGCCAAGGTACCGTATCCTGAGGCTGACATCACGGAAAAAGACTGTGCATAGATTGTGTGTTAATAAAATAGTATTTATGATTCAACCTCTTTTCCCCCTTTTAGGTATCAAGTTATATCCTGGAGGAACAAAAATAAAAGCAGTTGATGTCTACAATATAATTATTAAGGGGAAATTTGCTCCACTATTATTTGGGTGTAATTGGTACTGAGCGTCACAATGAACTTGTAATCGGGTCTGTACTTGTACACTTCAAGGGTTCCAGGCTATTTCTACTTGAACCCATTTTTTTGATGCCGTTCAGCTCAGCAGTGCCAGCTAACTCTTGTTATGCAGTTGAAAAACTGTGGCCATTAAAAATAGGATACGGTGTGATTTTGTTTTGCAGCACTGCATGGAAAATCAGTTGCTGTTCATAACAGCTCTGTGGTTGGTTGATTTAAAGCAGGGGGGTGACTTGGAATTGACAAGCAGACAGTTTGTGAAAAGGGATATTGTATCTTTAAGGCTTTCTGACTGATTGTGTTTAACTGCACCACGCAGCAGGCAGTAATTAGACTGTAGCTTCACAGAGAGGCTTAAAGCATGGGGCTCTGGTTCTCAGTTCTCCAGATTTTTTTTTTAAACACAAACATTTTTTGGATCTGAATACATGATAAGTTTTTTAAACTGTGAGTATGTGAGTGAGCAAATGAAGAGCTGACCCCAGAGGCTTCCTGTGCAGACTGTCTCTGGGGACCACCCTGGGCTGATGGGCTGGCTCTTGGGAGACTGGCGGCCGCCTGGGAAGCAGTGAGAGCCGTGATAGGGGCCCATGACGTGGCTGCTGGAGAAGGTCAAGGTGCTCTTGAAATGAAAGGAAGGCAACTCTTCTAATGTGACACGGTTTCTTCTGGCCCAGTTCACGGTGTTAATGAGACGAGTTGAAACATGCTTCTAAGATTAATAGACAAAATGCCTAATCATTTTTATTTAGGGGAAGGAGAAATTTTCCTTAACCTAGGCTATTAAGTAGAAAAGAGAATATGCTATAGAAGCAAATCTAATAAGCCTTTAGCGTAAGGAGTATTTTCCCTCCACCACTCTGCCTTCTTTACTAGATCCCTCCACCCTTTAAGATGCCCCATTGCCGGTTTGGGAAGGGTGAACATTAATTGTCACTTTGCTATTATTTGGTAAAGACTCAGTTTCAACTTTTCCAGGCATTTGTTATCACAGAGGAGCAGTTGACAGGTTTTATATTGACCTTATAAAAAATGAACATTCAATTACAGTTGGGTTGACCACGATAACTGTCTTTACTATCAATCAGGCAACAGTGGCCAAGTCCCAAATGCCTGCAAGCCACTCTGCTAGATGCTATGAGGGATGAAAATTGTTCTGGAAATGTAATTGTGATTTTTCCTGACCATATGTATAAACTTTTCTTCCTTTTGCTAATTATATGGGCAAGTTATTCCGTATAGATTTGGGTACCATTTAGTTCTAAGTTGCCATGTTCTTTTTTCTTATTAAGTGAATTCCTTTCTTTAAACCTTTCTCATTTTATTACTGATACCTTTAAGCATCTTTACTTATGAATTCTAACATGTCTGCATATTATAGAAGTGCATAGATCATAAACATTTTTGGTTTTAAAAAATAACTCCTCCTATTTGTGTGTGACTTCAGAGCTTTTGACATGTCTTAGCTCACATTATGTCATATGGGTCTCCCTTTAGCACCCTGGGGGCAGTAGGGTAGATGATATTATCACTTTTAGAAGCTCCCGAGCCTGTCAATTAAAGGGGTTGGGAAGAGGAATCAGGTTGGCTGGGTCTCTGCTGTTCTCACTATAACACAATCATATGTTCAATCTCAGAACGAAGTACCTTCCACGGTAAGAGCAATGGAAACATTTTGGTATAACTTTACCACATTAAAACACAGATTAGAAATCAAAGATAGGCCACCAGAAGTGGATTCTGATTTTTAAAAGTTGCTTCTACCACTTTTAAGCCAATGTTTTCCCTTTATAGAATTTCAAACATTCAGAAGCACTTTTGATTCTGATTCTTTTTAGGGGCTGCATTCAAGATAATTGCTTTAATGTGTAGGCTAAGTTTCACTGACATATTTATCTTTCTTAATATGCTTTGTCCTAAGGTCAGTACTTCTTTGGAAGATTTGATCTAAATAAATTATAAATGTGTATCAAAATCTGTTTGCTTTTAGTATAAACACATTCAAAATATATCCCATTATTGCTTTGAAAGAAACAAAGATGAATTCCATTCTAAAGCTCAAATTTCAAATATGTGTGTGTGTGTGCTTTTATATATGTCTATGTCTAAATGTCAAGGTCAATATTTCTATGAATTCCTAAGGTTGGTTCATTTTGTAGTGTTGATAAATGCTTCTTGGAATTAGGATGTATAGAAGATCAAAGATTAAATTGCAATATTTTTTTTCCAAAGTGACAATGAGCCTAATTCACTGTCAGTTAATGCCAGGTGTTTCTCCCCCTAGTATTAAGTTCTTCAAAACAGTGGCTGCATAGGACACCATTCACAGAGGCTTAGTGCTGGGGAGAAAATGATTACATTAAATCGAGTGACATGAATAATTCATGACATCACATTTTGTAATCCTGGTGTTAAGCATAAAACCAGTGGTTTATTTTTCAGCAAAATGTTTTTGTATCATTTTAGATAGTGCATAATGCAAAACAATAACTGCATACATAATGCAAGAAGGATGGTTGTGAATTGGGTCCTTAATAGTGCTTGCAGCATCATCTGGGGTGTGATCACAATAAACACATTTTGAGCCAATGCCCATGGGTGCCCAGTGCTTGCTGGAATCTTCTGAGTCCAATAGAATGGCTGCCTTTTAATTTGTTTTTGAATATTACACCTGACCTTTACCACAGATCTGAAAGTCGTGCCTTGTATATTGCTGAAACTACAAATCCTTTTGTCCCCTTTCCTTTCAGTTTACTAGGAGGACAATTCTATTGGGGGTAAAAAGCTGATTTTTTAAATGACACTTGGTTTTCCAATATGGAATTGGAAATACTAGCAAAATGTATAGATTCTGAACTTTCATTCTTTGTAAAGAAGTTAAATATTCTGGGAAAAAAACTGCCAGTTATTTAGCAACTCAGCCAGGTACCTATTAGGAATGTCATTTATATCTCTGAGACAAAATAAATGAGTCCTTGTCTTATTTAAATCTTCTCCATAGTTTTTTAAAGGAAACATGTTTTCTTTATAATTATCAGAGGAAATTAAAGGTGGCCCTGCAACCTTCATGAAGCAGTTTCCAGGTCATGTACATTGTAGCAATACTCTAACATGAATCTGATTATTCTGATGCATTTCAAGCTGAAATAATTGTGTACCTGGACCATCTGCGGCTGCCTTTTCCAGCACCTTCCTGTGGACAGCTCCAGGGCACACTCTGGAAGCCAGAATGGACTCCTGCTGATTTGCCCACATATTTGTCTTGAATGAAAGAATGGCGTATGCCAGTGGATTTCAAAGCTTTTCACAAAACATCTCCACATCTGAAGTCTCAAGAGTTTATGTCAAGCATTTGTATTACTTACCACTAATTAAATATACCATCCGTGTTTTACAACATAGAGACATCTGCTGATAATGTTGTGACCTGTATTATTATTTATTTGAAACAATACATTAGCAATTAATGGCTGGTCAGTAACCTTGAAATCCCGACCTATTTATAATAGATATTAATTATCATGTGTACAGAAAATAGTTTGCTTCTAAACATTTCTTCCACTAAAGGGTAATTTAGAAGCAAGTTGAAGTGTTTCCTTTCATATACGTATTTCCTATATACCAAGAATACTGTTCAGGTTCCTATTTTCAAGGTTTTAAGCAAATCACCAAAATGGACAGATTATTATAAAGTTGTTAGGGAAAATTGAGAGATGTATAATTTAGCCGTAAACTGTAAAGCTTTGTTAAGGATGTTTAATGGAAAAAAACTTGACACCCAATTAAAAGGAGTGGATAT
This sequence comes from Smutsia gigantea, assembly GCA_032199065.1. Lineage (NCBI taxonomy): Eukaryota > Metazoa > Chordata > Mammalia > Pholidota > Manidae > Smutsia > Smutsia gigantea. Next base: position 280,883 of record JAVSCE010008878.1, read on the forward strand.
AAGAATGCCGCATTGGGTTTGAATATAGCAATGCTGAGATTCATGATACATGGTAACTTGAGATCCATTCTTCTTTTATGAAGAAGACATAATTTACCTAGATCTAAATGAAAGCAGAAATAAGCTCCATAAAGGAATTGAAATTCTCCTGAGGAGTGCAAATTCTATGTTGAAGATCCAAAAGAGAGTCCTATTATTTAATACTGTTATCACAGCTGACTAATGACAGAAGTTAGTTTCTTTCTTTCCACCTCCCCTTCTAATATTTCTACAATCCTCTCTTAAGTTACCAATTTTTGATGGCTGATTGGTGGTGATGGCATGCTTGCTTAGTTACTGGAGACCTCCTCATCCTGTGTATAACTACACCAATGCCATGGCACAGCTCTTCTGCAAGAGGCCCGAGACCTCCTGTCTTCCCCCTCTCCTGCTGCTTCTTATCTGGTTTATGGAAACAGTAAGTTCTTTGTGATATAAACTTATCAAAAATAAGAGAAGAATTGTACATAATATAATTCCAGTTCTGAATACAAGGGATGATGAATATATTGCTAAAATAAAAGCTTATGTATCCAAATAGCAACCATTTCCATTTTTTCCTTTAGTATATATAGCTATGCTCTACTGGATAAAACAGAAGTTCCTGTGCCAATTTGGCCACTTACCAGCTCTGTGAATTTGGGAAAATCAGTGGATAACTCAGAACCTCACCAGCCTCCCCTATACAATGGGAATAGAGAGGCTATCTTGGGTTTCCTATGGAAAAATGAATGAAATAATATACAGGACACTATTTTATGAGTCACTATGGAAATAGATGTTTTTAGCTATTTAAAGAATTCCTTTTCCTGTTAATTTAATAGATTATTAAAGAGTGACTTTAAAAAATTAAATGTGTTCAAAAAGCAAAAGGAAACAAATCCATTAGGAAGTCCATCTATATCTTTAAACAATCTTTCAAGCATGTCAAATCAGTGATGTGGGTTTTCATGTGTGTCTTGCTTTCTCATACTTAAATGCATAACCTTGAAAGTAATAAAATTCGCTGAGTTAGCTATAGCCCTGCCTCCCCAGAACATATGTCAGTGGAGCAACAGAGAATTAGCTGTAGTAAAAAGAGGGATAGTTTAGTGGAAGATTGTTCAATAATTAATCCACTGAGTAACTGTATGAATATTTGATAAATATTTAGTCAATTAGGTGTATCATGCAACATTGGTTGCATACCAAAGAATTTGCAAAGTTAAAACTGCCAGTCATAAACATCAAAGATCTGGAGATTTCAAGCTCACAAGTCAGAGGTGTGCAAATTATTTCACATAATATAAATCCAGAAATATAAATCCATGACTATCCACACAGTGCTATTCTGGGAGGGTGACAGGAGGCCATTACCTTGTTCTTCACAGTTCTTTTAAAGTGTATTTGGCACCACATTTTAGTTTAACAGCTGCTTGTCTGTCCATGTGTGTGAGGTAGAATGTTCTGATGCACACATGAAATGGGATTGTAAAATAACGATCCTGGGTCACCTTGAAATTCATACGATGATGCTAGGAAAGCATCTATGGGTGATCCGGGGCTGTACACTCTAGAGCGACGGAATTTGCTCCAGCATCCAGAGTCCAGGCATTTGAATTCAACTTCATACGCAGTTTAGTTTCCTAGGATGTGCAATGCACACTGCACAAAGAGAAGAGCGGCTAACGTGTGTGAATCTTTTGAGGGCAGGAAATGTAAAACTTAAATCTGTGTAGCAAAAATAAGTAAATGAAAATAAGAAAATGATAGCTGATTTCTGGAATGATCACAGTTTGTAGTTAGAAGTTAAGAGTTTCAATTGTCCTATCTAGTTAATCACTCATAAATTGGGTTCTGACATGAATTCCTAGTGAAATCCTCAAAAACTCTTTAAACCCTCCCCAGAGAGTTCATGATTTCCTTTAGTGGTTGTACACTCACCGCTTCTTAGTTTCAGGTCCTCGCTTTCGTGGGGTCAGGTGTGAACAGTTTCAGAGGTGGGAGTGGCTGCTCTTCTTGGCACCCCCTGCTGGACAGAGTAGCACTAATGATGGCTCCAGAGAGGCTTCAGCTCTCTTCCAGCCCGGATGAGCCATTGCCATGCAGCTATGGCAATAAAAGAAGGGCACGGAGGGGCTACAGCGTGTAGAAGAAAGAGATGACCCCAGATGAGGGGCTAGAATGTAATGGCTCTAAGATTTCCCCTCAAACCCAAAAGACTGATCTTGTAGGGAACTGGTCTATGTTCTGTTTCTTAATTATGGTTCTGGTCCACAGCACAGTACTTTGATTTTCTATTTCCCTACTATACTCTTCTTTAACATATGAACAATAGAGTGAAAATAGACTGCAAAAGGCAAACAAAGAGACAGTAAGACATGCCTAAATGTTAGAAGCAGCTCATGGATCAGAAAACTTAATATTGTTAAGATGGCAATGCTCCCCAAATTGATCTACAGATACAATATAATTCTTAACAGAATCCCAGATGGCTTCTTTGTAGAAATTGGCAAGCTGACCCTACAACTTACATAGAATTGTTAGGGATTCAAAATAGACAAAACAATCTTGAAAAAGAAAAATAAAATGGGAAGACTCACACTTCTTGATTTCAAAACATAGTTACAAAGCAACAGTACATAAGACAATGTGATACAGGTATAGGGATAGACATAGATCAGAGGAACAGAAGCGAGAGTCTAGAAATAAGCCCATGTGGCCATGGTCAACTGATTTCAACAAGAGAGCCAAAACTACTGAATGGACAAAAAGGAGCCTTTTGAACCACTGGACAGCCACATGAAAAAGAATGAACTTGGACCCTTACCTCATACCATGCACAAAAATAAAAATATAATAGATAAATTCAAATGTAAGAGCTAAAACTATAAAACTCTTAAAATATAGGAGTAAATACAACTTTGGATTTGGCAGTGAACTCTTAGATATGACATGAGCAACAAAAAAAAAAGATAAATGGGGCAAAATCCAAATTAAAAACATTTGTGCTTCCAAGGACACTACCAGTCAAATGAAAAGACAACCAAATAGTGGGAGAGAACATGTACTCATCATATATCTAATATTAGACTTGTACCTAGAATATATAAAGAACTCTTAGAACTCAATAATAAAAAGACAACCCAATTAATAATGGACAAAGGACCTGAATAGACATTCCTCCAACAAAGATATAAAAATGGCCAATAGGCGTATGAAAAGATTCTCAATAGCATTAGTAATCAGGAAAAGGCAAAGAAAACTCATAATGAGCTATCACTTCACACCAACTAACATGTCTAGAATAAAAAAAAAAAGAAAAGAAAAGGATGTACAGAAATAGGAAACCTCACATACTACTTGTGGAAATGTAAAATTATGTCACTTTGTAAAACACTGGTAATTCCTTAAATAGTTAATATAGAGTTAACATATGACTTAGAAATTCCACTCCCGGATATATTCCCCAAGAGAAAAAAAAAAACAATGTCCATACCAAAACCTGTACATAAATGTTTACTGCAACGTCATCCAGAATAGCCTAAAGGGGGCAACAATCCAAATGTCCATCAACTAATGATGGACAAACAAAATGTAGTATATCCATACAATGGAATATTATTCAGCCATAGAAAGGAATGGGATACCGATACACTGAACCTTGGATGAACCTTGAAAATATAGTACTAAGTGAAAGAAGCCACATACAAAAAGCTACATATTGTATGATTCCATTTAAATGAAATGCTCAGAGTAAGCAACTATAGAGATAAAAGAAGATTAGTGGTTGTTTAGGACTGGAAGGGGTGAGGGACAAACAGGTGATATTACAGGGTTTTTTTAAAAATGACACAAAGGGTCTACAATTGACTGTGGTGATTGCACGTATCTGTGACTATGTTAAAAATCACTGAAATGTGAATTTTAAGTGTGTGTGGATTATATGGTATTTATGTCAATATAACTGTTATAAAACAGAATAACTTTGACAATATCAGAATCAGTCTACATGGAGAGAGGGCCAACTCTCTTCCAAACTTGTCTTCATGTTCCCAGACCTTCCCACAGATGTCTTCAGAGCTCTTCTCTTAATGAGCTGCTGAGTCCCTTGCTACTCATGACCAGGCTGCAATTCTTAGTCCCTTTTGATGTTCCCGATGCATAGAGATATCTTGGTCATTTGACCTCTTCTTGTTCAAAAACTGGCTTCCTTGATTTGAAGCTCTGTGCTTCCCAAGAAAGCATTTGTCTTATTTAGTAAAATCATCTGAGTGAACATGAGAAAAGGCCATGGCTATGTTTAAAGACCTGTGAGGAGCTGAGAACACACTTTCTAAATCTCCCTTGCAGCTAGGGGTGATCATGTAATACAGTTTATATGAGATGTAAGCTGAAGTGAGGTGGGGATTCAGGTTATGTTTTTGCTTTCCTCATCAAAAGGGCAGACACAGCAGTGCCTTTTTTGTTAATCCTGTCTTGAATGTAGATGTGAGTGACGGCACTGCAGCATCCATACTGTTACCATCTTGTTTCTCTGCTCATGAGAATTACAGAGATATTGGCTCTGACATCTGTGAGCCACTGAACCAATGTTAATAGCTATTTGTCTTCAGACTTCTTGGTAGGAAAGAACTGGTTTGCTAAAGCTCCTCAATTACTGTGACTGGCAGGTGACAATAATTCTTACTGAAGCACCATCATTTTATATTTGATGTCTATCTCAAAAGAATAGTGCGAATTATAGGCTTTGTATTAGAAAGGGAATTAGAAGAGACAGAACAGTAGGAAAATGTTTTGGGGAAGATGGAGTTAAATACAGAATATATAATGTAATTAATTCATGTTTGCATAGGAAACCCTAGGATTCTAATAGCTCTTTCCCTAATAATTTTAGCTACATAAATATACTGCAAATGAGTGTAAGAGAACAGAAAGAGGACTGAATCCAGAGTTAAAAGACTGGATTCAAATCCTGACTCTTCTTATTAGCCTGCATACCCCTTCCTTATTGTATGTATCCCTGGTACCCAGCATAGTCCTGGGAAAATAGTGGATACTTAATAGATAACTTTCTAAGAATAATGGATATTATGTATATAGCAGATATATATGCAATTCAACTCTGATTTAAAAAAAAACACACGTTATACATACCAATCACAGAATCATAGATTCTTAGCTGGAAGGGACAATTACAGATGAGAAAATCAGGAATTTGAAAAAATAAGATCACTAAGACACAGTTTTTGCTCTTACTATTCAATGCAAACACTAATAAAAAGTAGTTTGATTTTGAGGAAGTCAAGGAAAAGCGGAAGGATGAAAGATGAAGAAGTTATGGCAGCTTGATAGAGAAGAGTGGTTCTCAACGGCAGCTGCATGTTAGACTCACCCAGGAAGATCGTTCAGTCCACACATGCTGATTCCCCATCTACTCACATCACTTGCTAGGTGCGTGATGAAGCCCAGAAGTTGTGACGCTTCATGCCATTCCAATGTGCGACCGAGATTGAGTATCACTAAGAAAAAATTAGACTTTGAAAAAAGATCAGCTCTGTTTGAATCAATGATTGCTCACTTACTGATTTAATTCCTGGGGGCAGTAAGTTCCTTTTTCTTCAGTTTCTTCATGTATGAAATGAAGATGGTGATACCTGTTTCACAAATATGTGGGGAATGAGTGAGGTGACGAAGATACTCCTCCTAACACAGTGATCATGTAAGGTGCGTTAACTATTGCGGGACGCCTCTCCTGTGTCTCCTGTGGTTGTTATGTCATGGGTCACAAGGAGATGTGCAGCCCTTGGAACTGATGAGAGCGGGAAGTCAGACAGTGAGGGGCCCGTACAGTTTCTCTCTGAGTTTTGGTACCGTGGTATCATTTCTATTAGTAGCATCTCAGTTCATCTTATCTTCAATTTTTTAGTTTTATTTATTTATTTTTTGGCTGGAAATACAGAGTTCTCTCAGTAAACCAATATGGAAAAGAATGGAGATCTTTTGAGGTCAATTGCATATCATTTTGAGTCATCCTGAGCAGAGGATGCTCATTTTTAGATTTTTAAGAAATGAGCACAAATGTTATTTTCCTTTTTTGCAAGCTTCCAGGTCCATTCCATTAAAAAGTTGCCTGCTAAGAGCTAATGTTGTGCTTGGCATGTAATCAATGGTCAAGAAATACACTTTTAGTTGAATTGAGTTTGAAGATGGTCCCTTTTGCTGACAGTTTTGCTTGCCTCGCTGTTCCCACCTGGTAGTCTTCCAAGATTTGCAGATGAAAGTAGTAAAAATCCAGGTGACTATTAACAATATTAGCAATACCAGGTACTTGTTCCTTCACTCTTCAATATTAATTTTACTTTTTGGCCTCATTCAGTTGGTTCTTTAAAGCCAGGTTTGCCCACCCAATTTGTTCCTAGCTTGAGGCCATATAGCATGTATTCCTTCTTCTGTCCTACTTATCTGTTTGTATATAGATAGATAGATGTAGATATAGATATAGATAGATATAGATATATTTTCTAAAAACTTCAAAATGTCTCTGGATCATCACCTCTTTTCCTTTCATTCCTTTTCAGAAGAAGAAATTCCCCCATTCTCAGGCTCTAAAGTCCTCCTGGGACTCTCCCAATCCCCCCCTCCCCGCCACAATGCCTTCACCCCCTCTCAGAACCTCAACTTAGACTTCTCACAGTGGACCATCTAATCTGTTGATTTCCACTGGTGTCCTTCCTTAGGTGACTCTAATTTTCTCTCTTCTAGACAACCCAGTGCCTTTCTTCTCCTTTTACTTTCTGACTCCTTCTATTTCCTCTCCTTCCTTATTTTACTTCTTTCTTCCTTTGTCCGTATATGGAAGAAAAACATAAGATTCAATTCTTATTTATTCCTTTTCTTTCTCCTCATCTTGTAGATTTTATTCATTGCAATGATGTCAAATATCATATCACATGTACAATTCAACTTTTTATCTTCATTCCTACTCATTTGCCTATTTGCTACATGAAACACAAAACAATAACCATGTGCATGACTATGAGAATGAAATTTAAGCCCTTTCTTAAGACAATTTTCTGATGTTTAGGCCTACTGCCTGCTGGACTTCTTCACACCCCCCAACCATATGTCAATAATCAAGCTAGTTCTTTCACCCCCAAAGCCAGTCTTTACCAATCACTCTCTTTGTGACTGTGCATTGGTTGCTTGGACTCATCCTTTACCTCTTCCTCTCCTCCCACAATGTGTTCATTTTATTTCTTTGTCATCATGTTAATTTTTCTTCCTCTCTTAATGAACACTGTAGTGTAAAACCCCTGTCTGTAGTAGTGTAAGTCTGTCACTGGCTTTTTAGCCAAAGTCTTTCTTCAGTTTAGTCTTCTAGCACATGATTTCCAACTTCTGCTTCCTCAAAATGCAAGCTGCATCTTCTACTCAAGAGTATTGTTAGCAACTTTCTATTACAATGCAATAATACAGTCCTTAGCGAATCAGTCTCGTCAGTATCCTTTAGCCTCCCTGCTTTTCTTCCATCTACATAATCTTCAGCTGATCATAATTTCCAGTTCTGTCAAATGTATTTCTGGATCTCCCTTCTATGGTCTAAACTTACCCTTTCCCTGTAGTCCAGGATCAAGACCTCGGTAGTCCCCATGCTCCCTAACCCCGCATCCTTACCCAACTCAGAGAGCACTTACAGGGTGACACGCTGGTTTTCAGTGAACACACTGTACATTTCATGGTTCAGTATATAAGCACTGCTACAGGAACAGAGTGTTAGCCACTTGCCAGTAAGGACATATGTGCCTATTTATGTCATAAGTGGAATATCTAAGGAATCTTTCCTATCTACCAGACAAGGAGACTCAAAAGAAACATTTCTTGATTCTGGTTGTTTTAAAATTTTTTTAAACTCCATGTAGCACAACAACTAAACATAAATTGTGAACATTGCTGATTAGTGTCTTGAAATGACTGTTTTCCAGAGTGAATAATAATGAGTGTTTTACTGATACACTAATAAAGTGAAAGAGAGAGAGAGCTAGAGAGAAGAAAGAGGGAGAGATAATATAAGAGAGAAAGAGAAAGAGAGAACTATATTCTTTCTTAATATGCTTAAATAGGAGACACTAAAGCATTTGAATTTTTTTGTGTTCCTCAAGCATAAGCAATATAGTATTTTACTAAAATAACACATAGGGCCTGAGAAAAAGAAACACATTAAAATACTTGGCTCTCTTGTGTAGTGTCACATTTTATCTACTTCAGGAGTGACTCCTGTATTGCTTTATTTTTATAACCCAATCCTGCCCAGAACCTTAGTGCTTAGATGATGGGCATGGCCATTGGCAGTTAAAAGGCACACATTTGTCTGTCTTAAAGGTACCTGGAAGAAAATCAGTAAATAAGGGCATTAAAAGAACAGAGTAGGTGAGTACTTTTTGCTTGTGGCAACTGCTTAGCTGGGCCTCTCCTTGTTTTCTTTCTTTTACTATGTTTTTCTCCCTAGAACATCTTTTAGTTGGCTCATGGTTGATTTCTTTCATTCGACCCCACTCTACTGTACTATTTCCTAACCTGGGAGCAAATCATCTAATTCCTATTCTCATTTCTCATAGTTAACCTGGAAAAAGATCTATTGCACAAGAACTCCTGAATAAAAACCCACAAAAACTGTGTTTTCTCACTTCACCCTTGACACTCCAACGAGGGGAGCCTGGCCCAGCCCCTCTGTCAAGGGCCTGGCTGGGGCTGTCCTGGAGAAGGGACACAGGGGGTGAGAACAATGCCTGGCGGGCTGTGAGCTTTCCTTCACCACTCACTGGCCTGCCTTCTCAGACCCACACTGTTCTCTGCTCTACAAAATCACAACGCATTACTGTCTTTTCATCTTCCTATTAAGCATCAAAAAACAAGAACGTATACTTCCTCTAGTTGACTAGACAGTTTCCTCAGAGGCAAAGTGGTGCAAATAAACATGAATCCTAACACATTTCAGTTTGATGGATAGTGATGGTACAGCTCCTGGATTCTTGTCACTAGTAGCTGCTTTTATGGGCTCTTTCCTCTGGGATTTTAACAGCCCACCGTGAATAAGTCATCTTTCCCCCATCACCCAAAAAGAAAACCCGAGCACTTTATGCTCTGTGGGGGGTGGTGGTGGAGGGATAGAATATAATTAATTCATGTTTCTACCATGCAGGGACCTCACTTGACTCTATCTCTAGGAAATAAATGACATCTCAGGTGGTAATATGCTTGCAGCTTGAATGACTTACTTTCTCTGCTTTCTTTGCCTGATCACCCTTGTGACCTCACTATCTGACCCCCGTCTAACCTCCACAGGATTCACTGACTTAACAGTGATTTTTAGGAGTTCTCAAAAAAAGCACACGCTAGTTTACGCTTGCTTTCAGAAGGTTTTAATGTCGCTTTTCAGGCATATTAATCAAGTGTATGAAATCTTGGCCCTGGTATCATTGTTCTTATATAATTCTTTGACTCATCTACAGATATTAACATATTTTCTTCACAGTTACATATTTTGTTAGATTTTAACCATGTATGAATATATTTTCTTAGTTCAAAATATATGAAAAAACTATATTTTTGGAGGGGGCTAGTAAATTGAGTGGAGTAACTGATAATGATGGGAATTAAAGAATAAACAAGATTAAAAATAAGATATTTATTATCAAAGGTTAGTTTAATTTTTAGACAGAGTTCAATTACTCTGGATAACCAATACCTAGATATGGAGAGGAGACTAATTTTAATGTGAATTTAATATAATCAATTTTAGCCTATAGACATAATGCAGTAACATATGCATACACTGATGAATGGAGTTTTTAAATTATCTGAGTTAATTTACTCCTAATCTACTTTAAATTGTCCATTTTATTGGTTAATCTACTCTTCCCCTATGCTTATGGCACTGTAGAGTTGGGAACAAAAGGCTTTGATGGCTCTCTGCTTTTTAAGAGTTCGAACTTCAACATGCAAATGTCCATATCTTTTGTTGCTTTTACTATTTGATTTATTCCTAATCATTGAGGAGCTCCTATGGACTTCGGTGGTGTGGGCTTGTACTATGAAGAAAATGGCTACCTAACATGTGCTGTTGTTTTTTAATGTGGGCTACATTTAAAATTCCTATGGCTTTCCCTTTCCTTCCCCCACCTTGAACAGTAAAATGCATTTAGCTTTGAGCTGAAGAAAGCTGCAAACTGAAGCAAGCGTCTCCTAGATCACACAAGAATTAACATACACGGTCATTGTCTCTGCTGCTTCCACTACAGATTTATGTAATAAAACAAGCCGCGTCAAATAGGCAAGGCTGTAATATTAGGTAAAATCTAATTTCAGTTTGGTTAGCATATAGTGTTCATTTCCCTAAGGAAGGGAAAAAATTAAATTTGTAAGCTTAAGATTCTAGCTGAAGTAGTAGAAGGTATGAAAGGCTTCCTTTGCCTTTTATTATTCACTTTATGAATTAGCCTTAGTTTACTTGTTTCGATCGGTGTCGACATATTTCTGAATACTATTAGCATAGCAAGCAGAGCTGTTCTCAGGTTATTGAATGGTGTGTTGACTTCCAAAATAAATAGATATGCAGTGTGAAGGGTGAGCTGTCACTTCAGGAGAGCTTTCCTGATCTAAATTAAAAGGCACTTCTAATTGAAAACTATAATAGCAGGAGGGTTACAGACACAATGAAACTGCTCAGTCCCTTTCAATTTTCATGGGATTCTGTTAGTGAATATAAGAGAAAAAGTAAAATGAAAATATTAAATTACAAATTGCAATTTAAGCAGCGATATTAAATTATACCTAAATAGCCATATTGCTCTGAAGCAATTTCAGATGCTTGATTTAAAGACTCTCAGTGCATTTGAGTTTTCACTATTGTATTCTGATTTATCTGTTTTAACACAACATATAATTCTATGATTACACCAGAAACTGTCTTTATGTATGAAATAAGAAATCGGTCCTGAAAGACTTTTGATTTTGTGCTTTGTGCTCATTAATTCAGTGTTGCATTAGTGATTGTGTATCTTTTGTCATACCTGAGGGTATGCATGAGGAACAGAAAGCCTTGAAGTTGGGACATTTTATAAAATCTGAGATAATCATTTATGAGTTGTCCAGGTGAAATATTTTCAGAAATTAAAAGCAGCAAATCAATTATGAATTTAAGTAATAGATGAAATTATAAGCTATTTCAGTTACATGAATAGCTATCAGCTGTCTGAGTCTATATATTTTGGTCCTTTAAGGGTTAACAATTGAGGCCTGTCTATAGCTCATTTCTATAGTAACAGCAAGACTGAGACTTTTTATGGGCACCTAATAATTAGAAAGTGCTAGAAGGTATAACAATATAATGAATCAAAACTGATAGACTTGTGGGTTTCCATAGAAACATGTATAATTATGATAATCGGTCCCTGGCGTACCCTCAGAATCGTATACATTCAGTTAAATGCAATAAACATTAGGCACTATTTAGTGAGCTGTGATGCAGATTAACAGTGTGAGATACAGGGAAGCTATGAATAAAATTGCTGTACAGTTTATCTCAAACTAATTTCCCAGATTGCTTTAATAGATGTAGTGTGTGGATGTGAAAAATTGGAAGTGTGTTTTTGTTAGTGGTAAAGCTAACAAAGATAATATTTCATAAAGTGGCTGACTGATCGTTAATTTCAGTGCAGATCAAAATGGGCCGTGGCACATTATTCAGTGTGGGATCCCCAAGCCCTTAGAGCAAATGGTGGATTGGGTCTCCCTTTGCTGATTTATATCAAAAGTAAATTATAAATCTTTTTATGACAGTCCACTTTTCTTTAACCTTTTCTTTCCCTTCTTCTGCCTCCCCATTTTAGGGATACCTTTCACATCCCTGTTATGGGGAAGGGGATCACATAAGTAAATGTTTTCTCTGCTTTGGTCCTGGACAAGGCAACATTTCCGTCTGCCTCCCTTGCATACCTAGCACTTATTTTTCCTTCAGCTCCTAGATATCTAATGTCTGACAAAGGCCCCTGAAACAGCCAGCATGCCAACATAAGGTGGGGCAAATAACCGTGCATGCATTGTGTGTATATGTGTGTGACACCGTAGGGAGGCAGTGTTACAGGATGTTAAATATTATTTCATTGCATTTTTCCTGTTTCCTTGTAAAGTATCACACTAATTTGGAAGACCCCAGAGTGTTCTTGGGGGATTAAGGGGCCTGGATAAGGTGATGTGTGATGGGAGCTCTATGAGAATATTCTAACCCAGAGAAGAAATGGAGAGAGAAGCTCTTAAGCTTCTGTGTGTGTGTGTGTGTGTAGACATGCATATGTGTGCTCATACACATGTAGCTCTGGGATTATCTATCAATATTACCCTCCTTTGCCAATGCTCGTGATAACCAATCAAGCACATTTCACAAGAGAAACATGAGTTTCCCCTGAAGCTGTGGGATGAGAATGGAAATTGGAGCTATGCACATGTGAGATCTGAGAGCCCTTCAAGAGTCGAGGTGCAGGATGAAATCACACAAATGTACTGCATTATCTCTTGTATTCACTTTAAAAAATAAAATAAATGAAAGCCTTTTGGGGGAGATATGTTTTCCCTAGCCAGCTTCCGAGCTTCTCTTAGACGTGATGGTTTAACTGGGTAAATCTTTTCTTCTTCTGACTTAAGGCTGCCGCAGTAGTCCTCACAGGGGAGCCTTTTAGAGTCCAGGCCGAGTAGATCAAGCCTTTCTTCTCTCCTTTGTGATTGTGTTACTTTCTAATGCTGTAATGGTGCCCTACAAAAGATTCTAGTTCCTGCTTGGCAGGAATTGAAATGTTGATGGTGTGGGGGAGGGAGACTGGCCATGTTCTCTCTGCAAGCTAACTTCCCACCCCCTGTTCTGGTAGCCCTTGTCTTCCAAAGACCCATGGAAAGCTTTTTCATCTATAGCAAAATATATATATTAATAGGATGGTAAATAAAAAAAATGATGTACAACCTTTCTTCTTTTAAGTTCATTTCACACAGTCATCTTTTATTTTAGTCAAACTTCAGCGTCCTCTTCCTTCACAGTTCAATCCAGTGACATTTGGCATATATCATTTATTCCAACATTTATGGTGTCATTCCATAATGTCTAAACATTTTTTATAGCTTGTTTTATATACACATATGTGAATATATTAATGAATTATTCAACAAATAGGCAGCCAGGATGTACTTAACAAGCACATACACATATGCACACATAACACACCTAAACATTTATGACATTTGTGGGTTTGTACATGCATGAATGACAACTCAATCTGTTAAAAAACAGAATTCAGCTGAGTAAATTTGAAGATCAAATTTGCGTTATTTAATGATTCATGAATCAGGCAGCATCCCATCTTAGCAGGCAGAAAGGAACTCTGAGGAGCTGTACAAAAATGGAAGTCTTTTGTAGGCAGAAAGGGGGTGGAGAAAGGAAGTTTCTAGTAAAGAATAGATTGTTTCAGCAAGATCGTCTTCCTGTGGGGGAGAGATTTTCTCGCTAATGCTGACGGGGTAGTTCCAGATGGACTGGTTAAATGTCACATTCCTAAGAGAGGTTGAGACTGCTGTTAGTTTAGGTATTAAGTCTTGGATTGTGGACACTGAATTTAGCACATGTGATTCCACCTGGGGCCTATTGTTTCTTCTTTGACAATTCCTAATTTTGACCAAACTCTCAGCTTAACTGAGACATGAAGTCAAAATTTTAGAAGTTAACACCACTCCTAGCTACCATTCTCTAGTTCTCGAGCTTTCACCGATTCTCTGTGATATGCACAAGTCATGACATATTTTACTGAATCTCTGTGGTATTCGTGAGTCATGACTTCAGGTTTGTATTTGTGAACTCGGTCCTTCTTTTCATTCCCCTCTGATGTTCTGGTCTTAAGGAGATCATTTAAGTGGTGATTAGCAACTGCAAATATGCATTTAAAACTTTTGAGAGAATACAGAGCATCAGGGAGATTTCCATGATTATAATAAGCAAGAAAATTCCCAATGTCTGGAGTGCATTTTGAAGCCACGGTCCCCAAAACCCAAACCAATCAAAATCAAATAAGTCAGGAAAAGACCCATTGAAGGAGTCGCCCCTTAAAATCAAGTGGCTTGCTCAGGAATCGTATGTAACTGAATTTCAACTTCCCCAGAAGTGTTATTTTTAAAAACTTCTTTCCATTCCCTCACTTTTTTTTACTTCTGCTAGGAATTACTCCCCTGAAGTTTGCATTTTAAGGAGATTATCTAGGTAGGAGAATAGGAGTTCTTGGGTAATACCAGGTAGACCATTTACATTTCAGATTTATAGGGATAGAATGCAAATTCTTTCAAGAGGGACTTTTTTATTCTCTTAGACCAGAAGTTTTACAATATACACATATCTTTTGAGATTTGTATGGTAGGTTAATTGTTCAAAAGAAAAGGTGAACTTTGATTGTTTCTAGAGCTGCATTTCTGACCTTGGAAAGATTTGTAGGATAAGGATAGCTGCTCTTAAATCCTCAAAGAATTGGATTGAAGCGTGGATGACTTCAGTGGGCTGACATCCACACCTACTTAGGTTGGTTTCTTTGCCTCTGGGTACCTGTAGCTTAGAGGAGAAGACCTAAAAATAAAATACCTATCAGGTTCTAAATATCAGCTTCCAATCTGGCCAAATTTCTGATCATGTCAATTTTGTCAGGTGTCAGCTGGGATAAACAGTAAATTCCTGGCAGTATTAAATAACCTCCTGGACCCAAAAGGTGTCCTTGAAGAGGGTGCAAAATACATTATCTTCAAGAGATTGAGAGCCACACCTAAAGATCAATAACCAAAGGCCTAGATTTGGAAAGGAAGGGACAATGTGAGACTTAATTTTTCTTTCTACCAGGTACTACAGAGATTTGGGAGAGCTGACTCAGTTAAGGATTCTCACCTTTAGCCAGCCTCTGCTAGTTTTTCCCAGGATCTCAACTGCAGGCTCTGAGTGAGGTTTAAAGTAGAGAGGGGAGCTCTGTTATCTACCAGAATTTGGACTTTTTTTCACTAATTTTAATTTTAGTTTTCCTTTTGTTGTTTTAAGGGAATTTTTGGTAACAGTTTACTGAAAAATCCCTTGGAGTCCTGTCAAGTCTGGGAGGTACCTATATCAGGGCTCTCCTCTGAGGCTAGGTTTGAGGGCATTCAAGTTGATGTTGATATTTTTGCATAGGCCTTTTGAGGACAATCTCTTTTCCAGTGTTCTAGCTGATTAAAACTGAGACATCAACCTTTGGGCCAGTGTTTTAATGATGGACTCCTAGGAGAGTATGATGTGGTTCAGGTATTATCTTAGGGGCCTGGCCTTGAAGCTGTTGTAGCTGTAAAGGTGATAGTTTGACTTTTGTTTACAGTCTTGTATCTAAATTTTCATTAGCCTTTTGCAAGCAAACTTTTAATTAAGCTATTTTGGAGCTTTGAAGACTTTTGACAGTTTCTCTATACCAATAAAAACAGGTATCCCATTTGTTTGGTCTGAGAACCTTTGGTTTCAAGTACACTTCTTAAATGAGTGATCTTGTCTGCTTGGAACATTTCCCATAATGGTCATTGTAGTCTAGGTTGTTTTAGTAAGATTTTACCATTTTTGTAGACATGTACCACTTCCATGGACACAGTTCTTACAAATAAACAGGGGTTCTAGAATGCGGTACACTCAACTCTTGGGGATTTAAGGATTCCAATTTTATTATTTATTATTTATTATTTATTTGGCTAAGCCTTTAGGTATTTCAGAAACAAACTAGTACTTAAAAGGGATATGCCTCTGGGTTGGGAGTCGTGATGTTTTACAGTGTACCTCATTCCATGGAAATTTTCTTGAAGTCAATTTAATCCATTTTGTGAAATTTAGCCTAACATGGGAGTCTTTGGATTAGATGGTGAGTTCTCTAACAGCTTTCAAATGGTCAACCTGTGTCCACCAATTTTTGTGGCTTTTTGGCTTCTAAGATTTCCCTTGGCAATAGCTTTTATCTCATGTGTATATTAACAGAAACCAACAGTAACTGAAAAAAATGGACACGATAAGTAACCAAAGAGATTTTAGTGGACTGGCCAGTAGAAGGCCTTGTGCACCACCAGCAATTCCCAACATGGAACTGGGGGGTGGGAGAAGGATTAAACCAGCAGACCCCAAAGAAAAGGTGTAGCGGATCGATGGCAAACAAATGGGGCACTGTAGGCTGAACCTCTAGCAGTGCGCAGTGTGGAATATGGGGGCAGAACCAAGGGCTGGGGTTTCTGATCAAAAGGGTAATTGCAAACTAAACCAAGGGCTAGGGGTTTGGGTTCTGGGTGGAACCATCTGCCAGCTCAACTGACACACCTTGGACTGGAAAGCCAATCAGACTAGGAGCTCAGTGCAAAGAGACCAGAGCTCAGAACTAAGAAGAATTTACCCAGGGCCCTCAAAAATGGTGAGAAAGAGAACCCAGAAGTGTTTGTGAGTCCCATGCCTGTGTTTCTTGTCTCCAAAGATGTTGGAAGTCTTCTTCAGCTCCAACACTGGCACCAAATCCGTTAGTAATTCAGCTGAGTGAAATTGAGAATCTAATCATCTTTACTTAATGATTCATGAATTGGGCAGCTTCCCATCTTAGCAGATAGAAAAGCAGGGGGCAGAAAAAGGAAGATTTAGCAAAGAGCAGATTGTTTCAGACAAGGTCACCTTCTTTGGGGGAAGACTGAGTCTGTCAGGAGGCCATCTTCATGTAACTATACCTGAAGTTATGTTTCTGGGAGCGGTTGAAGCGGCAGTTAAGTTGGTATTAAGTCTTGGTTTGCTGACATGGAGCTTATTTGGGGCCAGTGGTTTCTTTTTTAACAAACACCAGATTATTGGTTTTTTTTTATAAGACTCCTGCAGTACTTGTTATGGTTAAATCATGAATATATATTACTAGGCAATATATGATTATGGTATTTTATCTCCATAAAAAGCACTAATTTCTCTGTACAAAAATAAGAAACAGTATGTTACTGCCATCTGAATACATACTCATGCATATACATTGTTTACATATAAAGCTCAGATTAACAAATATTGAAGAGATGTTGATTGTATTCAGGACACTATTAATCTTTCATGGTGCTGTAGAAGTACATATTATGATATTGTCTACTCTTGCATATATTTATTTATAATTAGTTGGGTGTGTTCTTGCCAGCTATTTCAGTAAGATATGCTGGAAATAGCTTTAAATAGAAGAAATTTACAAGCCATTTATTCTTTATCTCAACAAGTATTTTTTGAGTACCCACTACATGATGGGAATATTTTTCAGTGGCAGAGATTCAACACTGAACAGAGTTGCTGCCCTCTTATAGCTAGTATTCTAATGGCAGAAAGTAGAAAACAAA
This sequence comes from Smutsia gigantea, assembly GCA_032199065.1. Taxonomy (NCBI): domain Eukaryota; kingdom Metazoa; phylum Chordata; class Mammalia; order Pholidota; family Manidae; genus Smutsia; species Smutsia gigantea. The sequence continues at coordinate 298,334 of JAVSCE010008878.1, forward strand.
CAAGCAAATAAATATCAAGTGATAATGAATGCTACAAAGTAAAATAAAACAGGGAAAACTATGAGGAAAATACAGATAAGCTAAAAGGAAAATCTGAACTTGCCTGGTAAAACTGACAATTAAGAAATGCCAAAATCCTCAAGCACATTTTATACATACACCCAAGTGTTTGTATTTATAGCAAAGTATTTAAAAAAGGAAGAAGCAAAACCAACATTTGTTGACTATCTAGCAGATTCTTGGTACTGTGTTAAGTCACTTTCCCCTCTTCAGTGGGTTATTTTCTGCTTACATCGGCCCTGGGAGGTAGGCAGATATTATTATCTCTGTTGCACAAGGCAGGCACGGGAAATTCAGTTGCTAGGTCACACAGCTGATATGCTGGGATTTCAACCCAGCTCATGTCTATTCCAAAGCCCGTGCGCTATTAGCAGTACTGAGCTTCCATATAATAAGAACAAAGAATAATTAGCATTTTTAGCACCGCACAGAAATTTATCTAGCTTTCTTTATTCTTTATGCAGCCCAAGACTTCTGTTTCTCTGAGAGAGGAAGAGAATAACTTGACTGGGCACATCCTAACCGAGTCAGTAAAAACACACTGTTTTACTGAAGGGCTGCTTTCCCCCTATACTACACACAGCTAGTATTTTAAGCTTTCTTACTTAAACCCTTGGCGATTTGGAAGGTGAAAACCCTTCCACATGGCTGGATCTTTGCAGCTTACATTTAATTGAGTACTATGTGAAGATATGTTTCTGCATTTTCTCTTACACTGCATATGCCTTTAAAATGAAATTGACTCTGTCCTGTAAAACCTATGAAGATTTTTACAGTGTTATCTATTTGAGGATTTTACTTCAACTATTTTGATGAATTTACCAATAACTTTGATCAAAGAAAAAAAAGCTTGATTCTTTTTTTTTTTTACTAAACTTATTTCCTACTTGGTTATGTGTTGTCTGGTTTAGTTGCATGGTCCATATTAGCACTATTGTTCAATAGGATGTCCAGGGAAAAGAGCCCAAGGTTTTTAGGTTTTTGGAAAGGAGACATCATAGCTTATAGCAAATGATCTATGTTGACCAGTATTTTCCCTCCAAACATGAAGATATATGTGCATTTAAAATGGAAAAAGCAAATATAGACTACATGTATAGCACATATCCATATTTGCAAACAGTAATCCTCATCACTGGGAACGTTATCTAATCAACACTTATGACTGTTTAATAATACTGCTAGATTTAACTAATATTTTTGGTTAATTTGATTAAAAATATTGAATGGTTTAATCACAAAAGAAATGATATGTACAAATTATATACTATATACTTATATAAACATGTGCACATCTTCCTTGGGGTTTGATCTAAAAACTACTAATGACTAGTTTAATAATCCAGGTAAAATTAACTAATACTTTGATAGACTTTATTAAATAAATTGTTTAGGTTGATGCCTTGACCATTTAGATGATTTTGAAAGTGTGAACTTCTTTAACAGAGTGGGTATCTTCAACTGTATATGAAGAATGAATAGTCTTATTCAAGAAAACATTCTTCACATGGTTTTCCTGCTTTTAGTTTTAGTTCTTTTCTAAATGGAGAAGCAAGAGGAAAAATAATGATTTCTGCTTTGTTTGCTTGTGACCTCCTCTGTTGTCTTATGAAAATAACATTGTCTTATATCTATTTTTTTTTTCAGTTACAAAACTTGGAAACAAAAAGCTGTTACATACAGTTGCTGTAAATAGTAATTAACCCCAGTGATTAGTATGAGTCTGGTGTGTTTGACTATAAAATGCCAAGTACCCCTCCTATTCTCTTTGGTAATTTGGTCAATAAGAGCATAGGAATCAGGGCTAATACAGTCCAGTGATTAGTATGAGTCTGGTGTGTTTGACTATAAAATGCCAAGTACCCCTCCTATTCTCTTTGGTAATTTGGTCAATAAGAGCATAGGAATCAGGGCTAATACAGTCCTTTCTGTTTGGGCCAAGGTTGGCTATTCTGGCTCAAAACTGGTGCCATTTTGCCACACTTCTTTTGGTAAGTTCTTCTATTAATAGTTCAGTCAATGGAAGCTACAAAGATATAGTATTGTTGATGGTAAGTTAGATGTAAGCACCATCTAAGCACAGATGTCTCAGTCTTCCAGCTGCAGACTAAGTTATTCCTATAACACACTACTCCTAGTCACATACACAGCTCTAGTTTTTTTTAAAAACCATTATTGAGAAAGTGTTCACAAATGGCCATTCATATAATTCAAATATCCTGCAATATGCTGGCTAAACAATGGCATAGCCATTCAGTGGGACATTTTTAGCCATTAAAAGACATGTTATAGGAATGGGGTCAATGACTTGGTAAGAGGTACATAATGGGTTGTTCAATTAAAAAGAGTACTTAAATAGGGTGTACAGCATTAGCATACATATGTATAAGGAAGAAAGGAGAAGATTAAAGATGGCGGCATGAGAGGTGAGGCAGAAGCTTCCTCCTAAAACCGCATATACTACGAAAATATAATTAATACAACTAATCCTGAAAGAGCAACAGGAAAGAGGACTACGCCAGACTGCATACACCTGGAGAAAAGAGCAGACCTCACGGAACAGGGTAATGTACCAAAGTTGTGGCCCGGTGGGACTGAAGCCTTTCCCACACCCCAGCTCACCAGTGGGAGGAAGAGAAACAGAGCTGGGAGGGAGTGCAGGCCTGGGACTGCTGAATACCTAACTCTGGAGATCTGTTCCAGGAACACAAACTTAAATTTCATGGTGCTTGCATAGTACTCTCATGAGTACGGTGTTGAAAAGCTAAGACACGCAGAATTCCTGGAGAGACTGAGATTCCAGCCACGTGTGGAAAGCAGGGATCCATATCCGGCTGCTCTGGGACAAAAGAAAGGCGGACAGTCTGAGAGACTTCCTAACAAGGAAGCCCTTAGCAAGAGAGCTGCTAAAGGGGCAAGAATTCCTCAGAGCTTACTGCTCAGGAGAAGGGAAAGGTAGACAAAATTGTCCAGGTGCACTCTGCTGAGCAGGTTGGGAGCTTTCATGATCTTCAGGTGCTCCAGCTCCCTGGCTGGCTACACATATCCAAGGACCCCCTCCTGATACGCAGCCTAATGCACCTTTCTCCCGGCCAGCCCCACCTGACTTGCAAACCGGCAAACCCTACCCTGGTGCTAGGCCAGCCAGAAGGAAGATCTGTCTACAGCAACTACAAACACAAAGCATAGAGGCTTATAACTGTTTCTTCTGCCCACTGGCTCAGGCAGTGGAGTCAGGCATAGCAGCCAGAAGCAGAAAACAGCTCTTTCCTCCCCCCAGGCACCAATACCACTCCCCTGCAATCCCCGACATTGCTTCAAGGGCTGAGCAGCTCCAGAGAGTAGAGCTTCTGGGCACTAGAGGGCGCCATATACAAATATGAAACACCAAGGGAACCTGGTTCAGAGTAAAATTATTAATACAACTCCTGAGAAAGATTTAAATACATGGACTTCATGACACTTCCTGAAAGGGAGTTCAAAATAAAAATCATTAACATGCTCATGGAGGTACGGAAAGATATTCAAGAACTCAGGAATGAATTCCGGTCAAAGATCCAATTGATGAAGAGCACAATGGAGGGTATTAAAAGCAGATTGGTTACTGTGGAGGAGACAACAAATGAAATAGAAACTAGAGAAGAGGAATACAAAGAAGCTGAGGCACAGAGAGAAAAAAGGATCTCTAAGAATGAAAGAATATTGAGAGAACTGTGACCAATCCAAACAGAGCAATATTTGCATTATAGGGGTACCAGAAGAAGAAGAAGAGAGAAAAAGGGATAGAAAGTGTCATTGAGGAGGTAATTGCCGAAAACTTCCCCAATCTGGGGAATAAGATAGTCTCTCAGGCCATGGAGATGCACAGATCTCCCAACACAAGGGACCCAAGGAAGACAACATCAAGACATATAATAATTAAAATGGCAAAGATCAAGGATAAGGACAGACTATTAAAAGCAGCCAGAGAGAGAAATAAGATCGCATACAAAGGAAAACCCATCAGGCTATCATCAGACTTCTCAACAGAAACCCTACAGGCCAGAAGGGAGTGGCATGATATATTTAACGCAATGAAGCAGAGGGCCTTGAACCAAGATTACTTTATCTGGTAAGATTATCATTTAAATTTGAAGGAGGGATTAAACAATTCCCAGATAAGCAAAAGCTGAGAGAAATTACCTCCCACAAACCATCTCTACAGTATATTTTGGAGGGACTGCTATAGAGGGTAGTGTTCCTAAGGTTTAATAGCTGTCACCAGAGGTAATAAAACCACAGTAAAGAAAGTAGAACAGCTCATTAGTAAGCAAATGCAAAATTAAATGAACTATCCCCAAAGTCAATCAAGGGATACACAAAGAGTACAAAATATGATACCTAATATATAAAGAATGGAGGAGGAAAAAAAGGAGGATAAAAAAAAGAAAACCTTTAGAATGTGTTTGTAATAGCATATTAAGTGAGTTAAGTTAGACTCTTAGATGGTAAGGAAATTAACCTTGAACCTTTGGTAACCACGAATCTAAAGCCTGCAATGCCAGTAAGTATATACCTATCTATAATCACCCTAAATGTAAATGGACTGAATGCACCAATCAAAAGACATAGAGTCACTGAATGGATAAAAAAACAAGACCCATCTATATGCTGCCTACAAGAGACTCACTTTAAACCCAAAGACATACACAGACTAAAAGTAAAGGGATAGAAAAAGATAATTCATGCAACTAATAGTGAGAGAATAGCTGGAGTTGCAGTACTTGTATCAGACAAATAGACTTCAAAACAAAGAAAGTCACAAGAGACAAAGAAGGACATTACATGATGATAAAAGGGTAAATCTAACAAGAAGATATAACCATTATAAATATCTATGCACCCAACACAGGATCACCTACATATGTGAAACAAATAAACAGAATTAAAAGTGGAAATAGAATGCAATGCATTCATTCTAGGAGACTTCAACACTCCACTCACTCTGAAGGACAGATCAACCAGACAGAAAATAGTAAGGAGACAAAGGCACTGAACAACACATCAGAACAAATGGAGCTAATGGACATCTACAGAACTCTACACCCAAAAGCAGCAGAATACACATTCTTCTCAAGTGCACATGGAACATTTTCCAGAACACAGTATGTACTAGGTCACAGAAAGAGCCTCGGTAAATTCAAAAAGACTGAAATGGTACCAACCAGTTTCTCAGACCACAAAGGTATGAAACTAGAAATGAATTATGCAAAGAAAATGAAAAATCCCACAAACACATGGCAGCTTCACAACATGCTCCTAACTAACCAATGGATCAATGACCAAATAAAAACAGAGATCAAGCAATATATGGAGACAAATGACAACAATAATTCAACACCGCAAAATCTGTGGGACGCAGTGAAGGCCGTGCTAAGAGGAAAGTATATTGGAATACAGCCTTACATCAGGAAAGAAGAACAATCCCATATGAACAGTCTACACTCACGATTAATGAAACTAGAAAAAGAAGAGCAAATGAAGCCCAAAGTCAGTAGAAGGAGGGACATAATAAAGATTAGAGAAGAAATAAATAAAATCTTGAAGAATAGAAAGAATCAATGAAAGTAAGAGCTGGTTCTGCGAGAAAATAAACAAAATAGATAAACCCCTAGCTAGACTTTCAAGAAAAAAAGAGTCTACTCACATAAACAGAATCAGAAGTTAGAAAGGAAAAATCACTACACACACCACAGAAATACAAAGAATTATTAGAGAATACTATGAAAAATTATATGCTAACAAACTGGATATTCAGAAGAAATGGACAACTTTCTAGAAAATACAACCTTCCAAGGCTGACCCAGAAAGAAACAGAAAATCTGAACAAACCAATTACCAGCACTGAAATTGAACTGGCAATCAAAAAACCTACTTAAGAACAAAACGACTGGACCAGATGGTTTCACCGATGAATTTTTTCAAACATTTAGTGAAGACCTAATACCCATCCTCCGTAAAGTTTTCCAAAGAGTAGAAGAAGAGGGAATACTTCCAAACTCATTCTATGAGGCCAGCATCACTCAAATACCAAAACCGGGCAAAGACACCACAAAAAAAGAAAATTACCTATCAATATCCCTGATGAACATACATGCAAAAATACTCAACAAAATATTAGCAAACCGAATTCAAAAATACATCAAGAGGATCATACACCATGATCAAGTGGGATTCATCCCAGGGATGCAAGGATGGTACAACATTCAAAAATCCATCAACATCATTCACCACATCAACAAAAAGAAGGACAAAAACCACATGTTCATCTCCATAGATGCTGAAAAAGCATTTGACAAAATTTTACATCCATTCATGATAAAAACTTTCAACAAAATAGAGGGCAAGTAACTCAACATAATAAAGGCCGTATATGACAAACCCACAGCCAACATTATACTTAACAGTGAAAAGCTGAAAGCTTTTCCTTTAAGATCGGGAGCAAGACAAGGATGCCCACTCTCCCCACTTCTATTCAACATAGTTCTGGAGGTCCTAGCCATGGCAATCAGACAACACAAAAAATAAAAGGCATCCAGTCTGGCAAGGAAGAAGATAAATTGTCCCTGTTTGCAGATGACATGATATTGTACATAAAAAACCCTAAAGAATCCACTCCAAAACTACTAGATCTAATATCTAAATTCAGCAAAGTTGCAGGATACAAAATTAATACACAGACATCTGTGGCATTCCTATGCACTAACAATGAACTAGCAGAGAGAGAAATCAGGAAAAACAATTCCATTCACATTTGCATCAAAAAGAATAAAATACCTAGGAATAAACCTAACCAAGGATGTGAAAGACCTATACTCTGAAAACTATAAGACACTCATGAGAGAAATTAAAGAAGAAACCAATAAGTGGAAACACATCCCGTGCTCATGGATAGGAACAATTAATATTGTCAAAATGGCCATCCTGCCTAAAGCAATCTACAGATTCAGTGCAATTCCTATCAAATTTCCAACAACATTCTTCAACAAACTAGGGAAAATCGTTCTAAAATTCATATGGAACCACCAAAAAACCTGAATAGCCAAAGCAATCCTGAGAAGGAAGAATAAGCTGGGGGTTGTGCTCTCCAACTTCAAGCTCCACTACAAAGTCACAGTAGTCAAGGCAATTTGGTATTGGCACAAGAACCCACCCATAGACCAATGGAACAGACTAGAGAGCCCTGATATAAACCCAACCATATATGGTCAACTAATATATGATAAAGGAGCCATGGACATACAATGGGGAAATGACAGCCTCTTCAACAGCTCGTGTTGGAAAAACTGGACAGCTACATGCAAGAGAATGAAACTGGATTATTGTTTAAACCCATACACAAAAGTAAACTCAAAATGGATCAAAGACCTGAATGTAAGTCATGAAACCATAAAACTCTTAGAAGACAACATAGGCAAAAATCTCATGAATATAAGCATGAGCAACTTCTTCCTAAACGATCTCCTCGAGCAAGAGAAACAAAAGCAAAAATGAACTCATGGGACTACATCAAACTAAAAAGTTTCTGTACGGCAAAGGACACCATCAACAGAACAAAAAGACATCCTACAGTATGGGAGAATATATTTGTAAATGACATCCAACAAGGGGTTAACATCCAAAATATATAAAGAACTTACACCCCTCAACATCCAAAAAGCAAATAACCCGATTAAAAAATGGGCAGTTGATATGAAGAGACAGTTCTCCAAAGAAAAAATTCAGATGGCCAACAGACACATGAAAGGATTCTCCACATCACTAATCATCAGGGAAATGCAAATTAAAACCACAATGAGATATCACCTCACACCAGTAAGGATGGCCAGCATTGAAAAGACTAAGAACAACAAATGCAGGCGAGGATGCGGAGAAAGGGGAACCCTCCTACACTGCTGGTGCAAATGTAAGCTAGTTCAACCATTGTGGAAAGCAATATGGAGGTTCCTCAAAAAGCCACAAATAGAAATACCATTTCACTCTGGAATCCCACTCCTTGGAATTTACCCAAAGAACACAACTTCTCAGATTCAAAAAGACATATGCACCCCTATGTTTATTGCAGCACTTTTTACAATAGCCAAGATATGGAAGCAACCTAAGTGTCCATCAGTAGATGAATGGATAAAGAAGAGGTGGTACATATACACAGTGGAATATTATTCAGCCATAAGAAAGAAACAAATCCTACCATATGCAACAACATGGATGGAGCTGGAGGATATTATGCTCAGTGAAATAAGCCAGGTGGAGAAAGACAAGTGCAAAATGATTTCTCTCATTTGTGGAGTATAGCAATGAAGCAAAACTGAACGAACAAAATGGCAGCAGACTCAGCGACTCGAAGAAGGAACTAGTGGTTACCAAAGGGGAGGGGTGTTGGAGGGCAGGTGGAGAGGGTGGGAGAAGGGGATTGAGAGGTATTATGTTTAGTACACATGGTGTGGGGGATCACGAGGAAAACAGTGTAGCACAGAGAAGGCAAATAGTGAATCTGTGGCATCTTACTACAGTAAAGGACAGTGACTGCAATGGGATATCTGTGGGGACTTGATAATATGGGTAAATGTAGTAACCATTGTTTTTTCATGTGAAACCTTCAAAGAGTGTATATCAATAATACCTTAATAAAAAATTTAAAAAGAAAGGAAGAAAGGAATCTGGAACAAGATACTAAAATATATGGATAGCAGAATTATGAGTGATTTGTCTTTTTTGAAATCCCGCCATGTTTTCTGAATTTCCTACAATAAGCATCTACTATTTCTATATCAAAACTCAGTTTTAAAATCAATCCATGAAAATGTTATTCTACATTATAATATTAGCCATATACACAAACACATATGTGTGTAAAAAAAAGGTATAATATGGACAAAGGTTATTTCTGGATTGTGAGATTATGTTTGGTTTCTTTATTCTTTTCTGTAAACTCTAGATCTAATGCATGTCTTTTATAAACAGAATAAAAATAATTGTTCAAAAAAGCAAAAGGAAGACAGCCTGTTTCCTAACAGCCAGTGTAAGCAGTCTGTCACAATATATGTCTCAGAACGCGAGGACCTGCCTAATGAGCTTTCCGTCGAAGACCCTGTGATATTCATGTTTTAAATCGTGTGTTGCTGTTAGCTCCTACAGCAAGTCTGTACCGTCCCCAAATCCTGTTGGCAGTTGCGTTTGTATGAATAAATATTATTCCCTAATTTTAAGAACTGTGATATAATAAATCCATTCTCTCCAGCAGCATCAGGGCACTCCTTTCCCTTATAGCCAGAGGTCTTGGCTTTCTTCTCCTGAGCCTGTTTCACTGCCTTTGTTGGTGCCATTGGTCCCCTTGGCAGGAGTTTGTTTCTAATCATAGCTGCCGATGCTCCATGCAGTTACTAATGTGAGGCGCTAGCTTTTCCAAAGTGTGAAGTCCAGTTTCTTTCTCCTTTGTGTCATTGAAAGGTTATTTGAAAAACCACTCCCCTCCACACACACACAAAAGTAAAAATTTTAAATTAACGGACAGAGCCAGTTGAAAAATGAAGAGAGAAAAACGGGCCCAATTTTAGAGATTCTGAGCGAGCTGAAGAATAATGACTCATTAACTAATCCCAGTATTCTGAATGTGATAAGGCCATTGTCACCTTCGTTTTGGTTTTTTTTTTTCTCTGAGTTGGGATACACCAACTCTTTGCATGCATTTTTGATATGGTGTAAGAAAAAATAAAAATCAGGTAATGAACCAGTTTTTTGAACCAATGATTGTTTTGACACTTGGACTTCTTTTCTCATGCATCAAAAAACAAGGGGTGGGGGAGGAATAATTAGAGGGCTTGAGAGAAAAAAACTGCCAAGTTTGATTTGTTGTTTGATGACAGCTATCAAAAAATCAACTAAGTTAGCACCAATATACAGTGTTAGTGCAGACACAACTCAAAAATGATCTTCCCACTAAAAATTACATACTCCTCTCGCTTATAAAAAAAACATAATTTTTCTCTTTGTTTTCCCCTTATTTGATATGTTAAAACTAATGTTATTGTGTTCTCTCTTTTTTCCACTATAACTTTTGGTTAAAGTCATTGTACAGAGGAAGTTAATGACAAAAGTCACAGAAAAATCACCACTCTTTTCAGTTTTCAATTTATTTTTGTGACTTTTTCCTGTTTGTGCTCAGACCAGAGGCCATGCCTTCATAATGCAATCAAGATAGTGAACTGTACTATATTTCATTTCTTTGAAGTGTGCTAATTATTACTAATTATCATCTTAGTAATTAACATCTGGTGGCTGTAAGCTAACTTCCTGCAACCCTCCAACCCTGTGGCTGCAGGGGAGTGAGGAGTGTGTTATTTGGGGATATTTCATATTTGAATACAAAGAAGGGCATTGTTACACTTGGAGAAGACTCCAATAGGGACGTAATGCATCCTAGATTTTCACTTTACAAACTATTTTTTTTTTATGTATAGATCTAGAAGTTTATTTTGTATACTGACTAAATGTGTAAAACTACTTGAAAATTTTTCTACTCCCAATTGCCCTAAATTGGTATTTTTGTACTTGCAACTATTTGTCCCATTTTGGAGTTTTTCCCCCTTGCCTTTCTTCATATTCCTCTCAGTCTACAATTCCTTTTATCTAGGAAGAGAGGGTGTGGGGTACTTCTTTATTCAAGTCAAATAGCAAAATACTACTGACATTACTGCTAGTAATTATAACTATGACAATAATAACAATGATGATGGTAACAATACATAATTATTATGATTGCCAGGACCTAGAACTTTAAATTAGTCATTCAATTCTCATATCAAATCCATAAAATGGGTCTTACTATTACCCAGACTTTCCACTGAGGACACTGAGGGCCAGAATAGTTCAGGCACAAAGCTAGCAGAGCTGCAACAGGAACCAGGCAGCAGGACTCTTGAATCAACACTTTTCATAATTCTCTGCCACCTCTCAAGGTCACAAAGGTCACTAGTGCCTTGTAGAAAATTATTGCTTAACAAATGGATTGGATCTATCATCTACTCTATTATATAGAGTCTTACTAGTTGCACTGATAAATTTGTAGGTTCCTATAGGTATAATTATGAATTCTCATTTAGATATTTGAGTTTGAAGTGATTTCTTCAGCGTCTTACTGACTACGGTAAATCTGACTTCTGCTATTTATGGAAGCACAGGTTAGCTTCTTCTGTCTTCTATATCAAGAGCAAGAAACAGGGAGGGGAAGAGATGATACTTCAAATGTAAAGTTTTCCAGTGACCTGTTCAATTTGCTTCACCAATTCAATTTATAAACACCCATTCTGAGTTTTTAACTTAATCACTTAAGCAAGGAGATCATATAAGCAATGAAATTCTAGATGTTCCTTTTGAAGCCCACACACACCAAAGGCTCAGGAACCCCTGGGGGCTGACTCATTCTTAAGTAAAACCAGTCCTGCCTTGAACACCTGGAGCAGGAGGACCTGGGACCGTACCACTGCTATTGCTTATCGCTGCCCTGTGTGGTCACTTTTGTAGATGACAGTGCCTGAGAGACACGATCTGCTCTGCCTAGCTGTCCAGGATGCTCAAATCTCTGCCAGTGCTGCAAGAGTGCCCACACTCCAGCTCTCTCCCGCTCATACAGGCTTGGCTATCATTCCTCAAGCTCCAACTATTGTGCCAGCATGGTTGGGTCAGTAGAAGTTTCCAGAATCTGACACGTACAGTGGCAAACAAAAATATAATGACTCTGTCTAATGAACACTTAATGCCTTGTAGAGTGAGCAGGGCATTAACCTAGATTCATCCTTTCCTCTAGATAATTTAATTTTAGGAGTATTGTTCCTCTTCCTGACATTGGGTCTTAAGTTGAGTATCCCGTCTCCCCAGTGGACATTCTTATGTCTGCACATGCTCAAGTATCTTTTGTAAATTGGTCATAGACGCCAGTGCTCTGTAAGCCAAAGGGGAGGGAGATTTCTTCCAATGGAATTCTAAAAACAAACAAATTCTTGAACATTCTTATTCCTTTTTTTATTCAGTACTAGGGGTAACTATTTACCCTGTATCTATACATGATTAAAAGAAAATATTTAAAGAAACTACATAAATAGGCCTGTTCCTAGTAATCAGAGATTTTCATTCTTAAATCTAAGAGTGCCTAGCATTTCAACCACCCACTTTATGTGGAGTTCATTTGAATTCTGTTTGGGTGAGGCATCCCTCTACCCCAGTCCCTTTGATAAAGTATAAATAGTTAGAAGATCAATAAATAATAGAGGCAACCAGCCAGACAAGAGAACTAGTATGTATGTCAAACCTGATCATGTGCTGGACATTGTCTTCGGTAACTGACATATACGGCAAGATGCCTGATGCAGAGCTGAAGTTGTGTGTGTGTGTGCAGATACGAACACACGTGTATTTTTGCTATAGCAAGACAAGTGCCCAAAAAGCAGTAGTGACTGTTCTACAAAATACAAGCCCTTTGGGCATAAGTGGAGCTACCCTTCAGCCAGTGCCCTGGCCGTCTCTTTGAGTAAGTGTGGGTGAAATCCAGATCTTTTGCATTACAGGTTTTTTTTTTTTTTTAAAAAGCAAGCACATCCAGGTGGAGTTTGGTAAAAGGGAGTTTTCAGTGCTCTGGGTCTGTGAGATGGCAGCCGTCTGAGCCAGCCATGAATTTTCCCTCTGAGGTCATGGTTCTGACCAGAAGGGACTGTGCAAAACAAGGAGAAAAATGGGTGCCAGCCTCATCCCGTACTCTGGATTCACTTCTAAAGGTCAGTTGTTACCCCGTCACCAGTAAGTAGTAGATCTCAAAATGTCTTGTTTAACAAGTGAGGTAGAGATTTGAACGCAGACCTTTCTGATCTTAAAACTCATGGTCAGTAATGCTGTAAAAAAGAGAGAGTCAATAGGTTCTAACTCAAGGTTTAACTCTGTTGACAGCAACTGTGCTTCGTACCGCGGTAAGGACGGTGGTGTCACTCGCAGGAGCCCTTCCAGGATGGACGGGATGAGAGAACTGAAGCACTGGGCCCAGACATCTCCTTCTTAGCAAGGCTGTCGGAGCCTCTCCAAACCAAACCAACAGATCAGCAGCAATAAAGTTCACCCATACGGGCTGTCTTCCAGACAAATTCATCAGATTATCTCATGTTAACAATGTATAAAAAATGAAATCCAAACTTCATTTAGAGCAAAACTTGCTTTTGAAAATTTCTACAAAAAAAAATGTATTCCCTTCCAGGCAATTAAACAAATAATAAGCCCAGTCTAATACTTACATTACATTTCACTTTACTGCTTTATCTCTATTCAAGTTTTTTGTTGAGAGGGAAATATTTTAAAGGCAGAAAGACCCTGACAGACAGTTGTGTCTTCTGGATAATACCTCATAACAGGCTGAAAGAGGTGGCTGTAACATGAACTGCATTTAAGAAAACAAAGACAACAGGGAGACAGGGAGGGGATCCATTTCAATTTCAGGAATGTTTTGAAACAGTTGAGATAAAATATGGCAGTTTTGTGGGGCTGGGGCTCTGGACACACAGGTTCTCTTGCAAGAAGGAAAAGAGATCATCAGAAGCTGCACAACAGAGGTGTGTGCAAGAAGCTAGGTTGAAGGAGAAAACAATGCAAGTTCTGAAAACAAGCGGTAGGCAGGAAATCACAGAAAAAATACTGTAAACATAATGAAACATAATTCTCTTTCTGCCTTAGGAATTATAGAGCTCGAAATTAAAATCATTGGTGTTTTTCTGCCTTATTTTAAGTAATGTTAAATAACAGGAACTTCTCTGTTGCAATACATCCTTAAGCTATTTAGACAGTTTGTATGTAAACCTTTTATTGCTTAAATCTCAGCACTAGATTTGTAGAGATATTCGGCAGAGGTTCTTGGGAGGTTACAGTCAAAACATTGCACATTTGAGTTTACAATATTATTCTAAATATAATTCAAACCACAAGCAAAGAAATGGTACTAAATGGTGAGAGAAAGGGAAAACAGGAAATAAGGGGTAAAGGAGAATTACATCCCTCTACCTATCCATCTCCATTAGCTGGGGAGAAAAAGAAGGTAGAGAAAAAGGAAGGAAGGAAGGAAGGGAATGGTGGAGGGAAGGAGGAAGGGAGAAAAGAAAGAAAATAAAAAACAATATAAAGTTGCTTTCTGTGACTGCTTCTACAATAGAGTTAAAGTAGGATGCAGAGGCTGCTGGAACAAGGGCTTCTTAGGTCAGGGAAGAAAAGTGCTTTAACAATCTAAAATTCTCAGTGGCTTGATACAAAAAAGATCAGTTGCTTGCCTGCATTAGAACCCATGTAGCTTGGAAAGCTCTTCTACAACCAGGAGACACAAGGACTGGAGCTGTTTTCTTCCTATGGTGCTACCATCTTTACTAACTGTAGGACAGAGAGTAAGACAAGGATCTCCTGAAGGTGATCCTGGAAGTGGCAAGCGCTGCCTTGACCAGAGCAGATGCACATGGCCCCCACCTGATTAAAGCAGACTGGGAAATGGAGTTTAACTGTGTGTCTGGGAAAAGGAAATGGATTTGGTAAACATCTAGCCATTCTCTGGCTCAGGCTGGGCACTCCAGTTTGAGGATAAGAAGAAGGAAATGACAAAGAAAGAAGAATTTGGCTTTCTACAGAAGCTGAACTTTGTCTTAATGTTTTTGACCTGAATACTCATAATAAATGCCCATATCTAATGATTTAAGATTAACCATGGCTAAGAAATGTTTTTGATTTCCTCCTAGGCTAATTGCTATTAAACAGTGTATTGCACTTCCTAAAAACATGTTAGTGAGTCCCTTTAGGTAATTTTCCTTAGAATTTCCTGATAAGCCCTAACCCTTATCTGAGGCCTGCAGCAGAATCCATGGACATTGGTTCATGTCACCACTGAAGGAAAAGATGGAGAGACTTTTCTTGGAAATGACATAGAATAGATAAAAGAAATTTTCTGAGTTAAGTTCAGCTAATTTGCATTATTCTTTATTGTACATAGTAAACATTTTTTAATGCTAAATTTTGATAACTGAGTTTGTGATAGTGACATCTTACAAACTATTCTCTAGTCTTACACAGGTAGATATATTTGTTCTTGAAAAAATTTTGTATTTTTCTTTTTAAATAAGCTTCCCTAATTCCCAATCACTTAATAATGGTAAAAAATAACAAATTTTAAGCTATAATACTTCAAATCAAGTTACATTTTTATGTTCTTATAATTATGCAGAACAGAAAAGAAAATGCAATTACTAGAGTAAATTTAGCTTCTGTATAAAAGAAATCTATGGTAGAACTATAATTATTATAATAGCATAGTAAATATACAGATTGTAACTTGCAGCTATTTTTCAGTATGATTATTATAGTGTTGCTATTACTAGAACCAATTTACTATAGTTTTACTAGGCAAAATATTAGTTACTCTATTTTTCATGTAATAACTATGGTTTGTTATGGTTTTATGACAAAACTAGGATGCTATTATAATGAATTTTATTATGCTGTACTTATAAATGGTTGAGAAGGACTTTTAGCTTATTTTCTAGTTGACTTTGCTCTTGAAGTATGACCTAAAGCATGTTAGTTGAGTTTCCTTCATATTTGTTTCCAAGTGTGGAAAAAGAGATACTCATTAAAAATAAAAGTAATCCCATTAGAAAATATAATCTAAAACCCAGTCTTCATTAATTGCACTTAGATATACTTCATGGATTAAGTGAAGTGAAATATTAATCTTCTACTATTTAGTATATGTTGAGATACTTTCCTTCATTACAAGTGAATAAATTACTTATAATAAAGAATATATTTGCTCTCCAAAATTAAATAATGAAAACTAGATCAAGTCCCTGAAGACCTTTCTCCCCATTCCTCTTTTGCCACAAATTTTTGCCTGGTCTAATCTCTCTCAGCTCCAGTTTCTCCCCTTCTCGTGTGAGTGTCTGCATTAGTCACCAGATCATCCCAAGAAATTAAGGTTCTACACATTTTAAAGAAAGAAGAAGCTATTCTTAGGTTCAATTATGTCACTAACAACCCAGTTCAGGGTACTGCCCTGCTACTGGTTATAACCAACATTAAATAGCATGATTAAAAATAGAATTGTCAGGTATTGTACAGTATAAAATGCTAATATTGTTTTAACTGTCTTTAATTTTCCCATGGCTACATTTCCTTCTGGAAAGAAATCAGTCACCTTAGGAGTTCATTAACAATTTTATTTTGCACACTAATAAATTACTACTGTAGAAAAATAAATAAAATAGTAGTGTACTCCACTTTTTTTGCCGTTGAAATTTGGAGCCATTTGGGAAAAAGGATGGAGATGGAGAGAGATCAAGACATCAGCTGTATTACTGAAAAGTTTTACTGGGGAAGTGGTTTGAATCCCTGGCCATGTCCCTGCAATAGTCACACCCTACACAACCTTTTTTCCACTTCCCAGCACTAATTTCAGGCAGACCTGCAAAGTGTCCCTGACTAGGCAGGCACTTCCTATATTGACAGGAAGATGAAAAAGAACATTCTGACGACAGGCTGTTCTAAATAGATTAGGAAACTGGGTGTTTTATTCATATTTATCAATCAAATAAATTACTACAAAGAATAATGAAGTAAAAATAGGGCAACCACTGTCCCCCTTCCACATTATTTCAAGAAGGCCCAAGAAAGGAGCAATCAACCTAAAATAATCTGTAGAAAAGAAAAATGTGGTTTAGAGTCAGCCCACGTAGGTTTGAATTCTCTCTCTCCCTTGTTGGTTATGTGATCTGGGGCAAGCTACTTAGTATCTCCTATGTTCATTTATAAAGTGAGGATAAAAATATTCACTTCCTCACACTGAAAAAGTGTAGCTTATATGCACAAAGCCTTTCTTTTTCTTCCTTGGCATCCAGAAAGACTATTTCCCAGACCGTGTGACTGCATTCTGGCTATTGATGTATTTGGCAGAAGTGAAGGTTGCCATTTCCAAGCCTGGCCCATAAAACTTTCTGCACCATCCTTCACAATCTTTATTTTCTTTTGCTCCAGCCAGATCCAAAGAATCCAGTGTAGGAACTTGACATTCCACAACTCAGTATCTTACCAATAATCCAACCTTGCAGAAAGATTCTTGTGGATTGCATAGTGTGGAATATGTCCCCTAAAAGATGTTTCATTTCTCGTAACCCAACAGTATTTTTTCGTAGATTCTCATAGGAATGAAAAACAAGAAACAAGTCAATGAATGGGGCCTAGAACTAGGCACAAATGTGGGACTTGAAACAGAGAGATCACAGATCAATACTATTACAATTCATAGGTAAAATATAATCACAAAATGGCATGTAAGACTCATTTAAAATGAGAAGCATTTCTCTTCCCTTTAAAGATTTATATAAAGAATCTGAGCTTTACATAGTGATAAATCAGAGTATTCATTAGAAAAAAGTAAACAACGCTAAGAAAAAAGTCTTTATTTAGCCTTCTAATGATTCCGCTAAGACTATTTTTTGAAAGTCTTAGATCACTAAAGATTTTTTTTTTGGCTTTTAGTGCACCTGGTCTGTGTTTACTTACTCAGGGAAAACGGGATGTGTAGTGTGAGGTCATCATTCTTAAAACTTTGTTTTTGTCCTAGTGGGCATCTCATAGGTACTACACGCCAGGCACCTTGAGAATAAAACAATTTTGCTTGCTGCTGAATCTCTAACGATTAGTACACAGTGAAACTGCAACAAGTCTTTTCTTAATAAAAATATAGCTGAAAGAATCTGTACATTTTTATTAAAAAAATATATATAATTCAAATTAAATTTCTTAAAAAGTTAGTTAATAGTCGATGTGCTTAAGAGACCAGTTTCTCCTTAAGGTGCAGGGTGACTTGGGCTAGAGTAGGTTGACGGACAGTAGAGAGATGAATTCAAAGGTCCTTAATAATCCAGGTATATGATGTCTAAAGCTTTCAGTGAAATTGAGACAGTGGGAAACAAAAGAGAACACAAACTCAGGATGTTTTTAACTTTCTTCAATTGAAGATGAATGAGGAAGAGGGAAAAGTAGAACATATCCCTCAGATTTCAATTTGAATAATGATGGGAGTGTAGATAGCTATTGACCAAAATAGGGAATCTAAGCCACGAACACATGAGCTCGAACAAGGAGTATAAATATTGCTATCAGTCATGGCATATCATATATAGTTGGGAATGAATGATAGCAATTAGAGATGTGAGTTAGGAGTTTAGGGGAGAGATTGGGAATCGGGAATAGTCTTCACACATTACTGCATCTCATGTGGCTACGCAGCATTTGAACTACAGCTAGTACAAAATGGGATGTGCCCTAAGGGTAATACGTACACACTACATTCCAAAGTCTTAATAAAAACAAACATGTAAAATATCTCATTCATAATTTGTATATTGACTGCATCTTGATAAAAACATATTTTGGCTTAAATAAAAATATCGATATGGTTCACCTGTTTGTTTTCGGTTTGTGGGTTTTTAAAAAAAATGGAACTGTTAGAAACTTTAAGATTACGTATGTGGTCTGCATTATACTTCTACTGGAAAGTGCTGTACTAGTATAATGGTAGGAAAAGTAATTGATAGTTTTCTATTTTATGTGATTTGCCTTCATTATTTATTTTATGTATTCTAGGTATTTGAAAAAAGTCCTGAAAAGTGTATTTCAGTTAACTGAATAACTGTAAAAACACAATATAAAATTCTTTCTGCAGAATAACAATTGCACATTTTGTGCCTCTGGGAAAGAGGTCTACATTCTGTGCTTCCTGGAAGTTCCTGCAGTGAAAATACCAGGGCCCTGTGCCACATTTGCACCAAGCATGGTGCAGTGAAGGTGTGCATGCAGGTGCATGGTGTGTATGTAGACATAAAATCTGCCGTCCTCTTTTCATAATTTAGATGTATAACATTTATTTTGGTCCCCCTCCACCAAAATTTGCACATATTCTTTTAAGAAAAATGAACCCAAATAATTGCAACAAATTTTTTTCTGGCTTTTGACCAGTGGAATGATAAAGTAATTGTTCCAAGTATATTGCAGAGAGAAAATTGCTCATTTAGAAATCTGGTAGTTAAATTATACAACATCTCTAGCAAATGACAGAACTATGGTTGTTATTTAGTCAATTGCCCTTACTCTCTCCTTTCAATTAAATTTATGTAATAAAATAATCCAATACTTTTTACCCTTTCTCATCAAAAGATCCAGAGAAGACTCAGACTGAGTGTTACAGCATGGCTAAAATTCATTTCACTGCATATAACATCTTTACCCTTTCATTCCAGGTGTCCTTGGCAAAAGCCATTGTTTCATTCCATTGCCAATATTGCCTTATGTCAGATTATCTCTTGTTCTAATATGTTCTCACTAGCACATAGAATCTCATGAAAGAAGAAATTGAAAGCTACTCTATACACTTCCTATAATATGATCTTCAGGACAGGAATACTTAGTATCTTTATAATTTTTTCACTTAAAAAGAAAAAACTTGTTACCATTTCTTCCCCTTTTTTAATTCAGCATGTTAATTTTCTAAATTGTTGATAAGAAAAGGCACAATTCTAAAATGTACAATTAGCAGGAGATATTCAGCAGTGACTTAACATTTTTGATAATGGATTTGATTATAATATACTTAAATAAAACATAACCCAAACCACATTTATTAAAATTCTTGCCTTACAGAATTTTAGTATTGAATTGGTCATGCTAGTTAAGGATTTCCAAACCTAATTACTAATGTAGCCATCTCTTTTAAATATCAGTTACGCATCTCTAACATTATAGATTATTGTAAAAAGTACAAATATTTGTTTATCTGCTTTCTGCTCCAGTGAGTATGTTTCCAGGGAATCATCACCTATTGTTTTTGTTTATTTCTTAATTTAGACAGATAGAAATTGGTCATGAAAAGATTTATCATCATTATACCTTCCTTTGCTGGCCTCGTCTCTAAATTAGAGAGGTAGGTAAAATGGAAAGAATTCAGTCTGCTTTTCAAGATGTCAAATATTTTCAGTTATTCTATGACACAGATAAAGGCCTACTACTGCTGAATTAAGAATCCTAACTCATGTCACCCACAAGTGATCAAAGATTTTTAGATTTTCCCAAGTTTAATCAAATTTGAACAGTGGCTTAGTTTATTTTTGTTTGCAAGCCTCTGGAAACCCAATTCCCTCCATGACCCTTTTGAGTTGCATTTAATGTCATCATCCAGTGAATATACAGCTTCAAACATTTTAAAGCAAAAAATAACAACAAAGAATAAACAAAAGACAACAAAATTAAAAAAAAAACATGTTATTTGACTCCACATAATGAACACTGAGCTCAGTTCTGCTCTTCTGAAAAGTACGAAGGGAAAGCTCTGTGGACATGTGATATGCTGTCACAAATAGCATTATAACCTAATTTATGACATCTTTATCCAATGTAATTATAAAAGCTTCCATTAAAATAAGGAAAACATATATAGCATAATAGTACATTTTTAAAAGGCAATTTTATTACCTGAATGAACTTACAAGCAAGTTTACTCATTACTTATTTCTTTCTAAGTCTCCATTTTACCATACTCTTCACAGAGGATCAGTTACCCTCTTAACCAGCCCCACACTATTTGAAAAGGGAACAAAATAATAATAAATAGATTCAGCACTATTTTTCTAGAGTCTTTCAGCCCTTTATTTTCTTAAAGATGGCTATACAAACTAAAATGCTAAAAAATACCTTTAGTGTAAATGTTAATCAGTACTTACTGTTGAAATTCAGCAGGATTTTTTTCTTGGCAATGCTATGAATATTCCAAAGGCTTTGGAAAACTAAACTCTGTGTATTTTGAAATCTCTGTTATCTGAACTAACTGCATGTCAGAAATGCATTTCAAGATGCAATACATACATTACTACTACTGACTTAATTTGGACATGGTATTCCTCTTAGTCCTGAAAGGCAGGTAAAAGTCTACTTAGACAACTCTCTACAATGGGATAATGTAACCTTTTTAAAAATTACAAGAGGAAATGTTATAATAGACCTTATGGATTTGTATTTGTAAAAATAAAAACACAAGTGACTTTACAGTTCTGTCAACTCAAATTTACAGTCATTCATACCCTTTGATGCTCATTGAGATGATGCTTCTAGGTCAGATACATTTCTGGGGCTTAATGAACCCATGGCAGATGGTGTGTGGATCTCTAGCTTGGCACTTCTTCACCCTCTACTGCATGTTTTGAGCTCCTATAGACTAAAATCTATTTCACAATCTTTCTCCTTATTATTCCCAGTCTTGAATGTATTTCTCTCCCTTCTGCAATATCCACAGTGTAACAACTAATGCAAAAGAAGTTAAATTGAGAAGACGTGAGTGAATGGTCCTTTCAGAGAGGAAAATATTCATTGAATCATGCCAATGGTGCCATGATATGCATTTTAGTGATCATTAAAAGGGCCCTTTAAAGTTCAAGTTAAAGATGGTTCTCTCATGATTGGATTGTGAACAGACATGCTCTGTAGTAAATATGATGATGAAGACATGTTATTGTCTCAGTGCATTTGCATGGTAAATAACAGATATACCATAAGCATATTAAACTTCACATGTTCATAATAAAGTGCCCCCCACCCTCTTTTCTTTTAAATAAGAGAGTGGATGGAATGGATGGCCGAGAAGGTCAAGAAGACAGATGAAAGCTGGAGGAGGGATGGTCTTCAAAACCACACTATTGACTGTATTTTTAATTTTGTTTTGTTTTGTTTTTGTTTTTACATCCATCCACAAATGCCACACTGTGCCCAGAACTGTACTTAGTCCTAAAGCAAATCCAAGAGTACTCATCAAATGGCCAGAGGAGAGAGAGGTCACTGAGGCCTGGGGCTCTACCATTCAACGGGAACACATTTGTTTAGGTTCCAGTCACCGGTATCTCTGACCAGACAAATAGAAAGCAATATGAAGGAAGTATTTCAAGAAAGAGTCCCTTAGATTTTGTTGAATGCAAAATAAATTGGTGTCTATATTCCTTCCTCATCATTTTTTCAGACTCTTTAGCTTATATTTTCCTTAGCTCATAGATTATTAGAGCTGGTGTAATGAAATGGAAAGGGGCATTGGCTGTGGAGCTCAACGGACCTAGCTGCAAATTTGCCTTCCCTCACTGATTCACCGTGTGACTTTGCACAAGTTATTTCACCTTTCTGTGCCTTAGTTGTTTATCCATCCTCTAGAATGGGGTGATTGTATATTATCCTGAGAATAATACATGGCAAATAATAGTGAAATAATACATGGCAAACTTCTTAGTGTTCTGACCTGGTACATAATAGGTATACAAAATGGCATAAATCTTCCATTTGTCAACACATTCGATTGAATTAGCAGACATTTTAAGTGAAGAAAACAATACTGTGACTTCTGGGGGAGTTTCCAAGCTTTAAAACTGCGGTCAATCTTGTAGCCACCATCTGAATGGTGTTCCAGATGTGTGCTCCAAAGGTAGCTTGCAGAAGAAAAGAGAGTGAGGCAGTAAAATTCTTGATATTTATTCAGACACACACAAAAAATTATTTCATCATTCTTTCTATCTCAGCATATGGTATTTAAGTGATCATGTCAGAAACTTAAGGTAATTTTTTACCTATTCTTGTATCTACACTACCAGAAAATCTTGTCTCAATCTACAAAAGATATTTTAAATCTAACCACAATTAACGAATTCTACTGGTACTGCCCTATCCAAACTACCATTTAAAAACAAAAACTTAGACTCTTGCAATACCACCCAGGCTTTAGGTCTAAAATCAAAGGTCAATACCCTAGGAGTAAAATTTAAAAATTGATCTGCTCATACAGTAACCAAAAACCAGTGTTGAGTTATTTTAGACCCTGCATTAATTAAGATGGTATGAGATAGCTAATGTTTCTGGCCACCTGCTAGAAATAAAGATAAATCTGCTCTGGTGGATGATAAAATAAGTTGTCTTTAAATTTATTTCTCTTACTTTTCATATATTTTGGTCAGTACCCAATCAAAAATAATGAGGCAGGTGAAGAAACAAAAAAGTCGAAAAAATAAAATAAAATAAAGAAAACCCAATAATACAAAAAGACCCACAGGGGATTCTGATAATGGAATTATTAGACAACAGCAATACTAAATGCTGCAAGAATATGGAGCAAAGGAATTCTCATAGGTGGATGGTAAGAATGTGAATGTAAGTATGAATAGTACAGCTGCTTTGAAAAGTGTGATAGCATTTATTAATATATGCTTACCTTATGACCAGCGATCCCATTCATAGACATACAATTAATGTAAATATGTGTACATAAAAACATATACAAAGTGTTCATATATAAAATATGTATAGAAGCACTATGCACAATTTTCCAAACTAGAAATCAGTCCCAACTACGTTATAATTTATCCACAGTATTCAACCATGAAAATAAATGAACACTAGATATATGTAATAACATGGATGAATAAAATAAATGACATTATTTTTGCATGTAGAACCAAACACTTAAGATTGTGTACTCCATGATTCCAACACTAATCTGGTGTTGGAGGCCAGGAGAGCAGTTCATTTCAGTGATGCAAAGGCATGGCTGAAAAGGCACGAGGAAGCTGTTCTGCGGCAATATGCTAAAATTCTGTGTCTCACCCTGAATGGTGGTCACGGGAGTGTTTTCTTTGGGAAAATTCACTGAACTATATATACTTACGGTTTGTGCATGTTTCTGCATGTATTAGATTTCAATAACAATATCATTAAAGCAGATTTCTTTGCATTGTCTTATTCTCTTGATGTATATGTTATTTCCCTCCTTAACTTCACGGTGAACTGTTTGGAAAGAATACACCTGATCTCTCTCTCTTAATCCTGTGTATTCTCAGCCCACGATGATCCGGCTTCTGCCCCACCACTCTGAAAGTGCTCTCGCCAAAGTCACCGATGACCTCCTAATTGCCAATCGTCTATTTTCAGTCTTGTCTGGCTTGACCTTTCCATGCCACGTGACTCTGCTAATCAGCTCAGCTTTGTGATCCGCTCTTCTCTTGCCCTCTTCCTCGCTCTTCTCTTTACTTGTGGACTAATACAGCTGTGTCCCTCCTCCCTTGCTTGGCCCTCAAGTACTTGTTTCTAGTTTCTTCGCCTTCAAATAAATGTTTTCTAGTTATACTTGTTCGGGTTGCTATAAAATCAGGATTAGAAACTGGCTGTAAACACGGGTTCTATAGTTCACAGTGTTTTTAATAAATTGTGAATTATTTGCTACTGGATAAAAAGCATCAGATTTCACATAAAAAGCCAGATTACTGGCACCAGAAACTTCAAAAGTTTGGTAACCCTTCACGTTCAGTGGACAACAACCTTCTACAAGTAAATAGTAGGAGTTTTTTAGGTTAACACAGAAACTACACTTACCTCTACTTTTATATTCTGCTTGGAGCCCCAAGGACATTAAATTTCTCACTGTTATATGTGCCTTTTTAGAGTAGAGCTTCTCAAAGAAGGCAAAAGAATCACCTGGGAAAATTGTGCAAATACTTCCACCCCACCCCTAGGAGAGCAATAAGATGGATATTGGGTGGGGTCCAAGAAAGGATTTTTGTGTAAATCCCCAGTGATTCTGATATAAGTTGTCCATGGAAAACACTATTTTAGGAGATTTATTTAACTCTTATGTCTTAAACTCCAATTCTTAGTCTTAAGTGTCTCACTGTCTACTAGATGAGACATACGGACAAACAGGTAACCACCATAATATGTCTGATCATCCCTCCCAGGCGACCTGAGCTCCCATCTCTGTACAAGTCTACAGTCTGAATCAAGTGTAAGAGACGGACCTTTTGTATGTTGGGTCAAGGCCCTGTCTTGCTAAACAGGAAAGCTGTTTCTCAATCAATAAAATTAAGCAGAGAGAGATGTGACAATTTAAAGGGACAAAAATGGAGAAGTCAGTGGACAATGGGAAATTTTACAAGAAGATCATGAGGAAGAGGGCTTGTAACAGCTCTTTGAGGTACATGAAGGTAGCTGCCTTTGAAATAAACCTTTTATTATTAGCACAGAGCGAGTATATAAAAGGGCTGTTTGGCGTGGATCATAACCTGACAAATCTTACACCAGAATAATGTATTGTGGATTCGGATTCAAGATGGCAGTGTGAGAGGTGAGACAGAGAATTCCTCCCAAAACCACATATAGTGTGAAAATATAGTTAATACAACTAGCTCTAAAACAGCCACAGGAAAGAAAGCTGCACCAGACTGCATACAGACCTCACCAACAGAGCAGACCTCAGTAAACAGGGTAACGTACGAAAGCCTTAATCCGGTGGGTCCCGAGCCCTTCCCCCACCCAGCTCACTGGCTGGAGGAAGAGAAATGGAGCGGGGAGGGGGTGGAAGCCTGGGACTGCTGAACACCCAGCCCTGGAGGTCTGCTTTGGACCACAGACCTACATTGTGTGGTGCTCTGGAAGTTGCTGGGGCTGGGGAGTAGGGACAGGTGGAGAGCTTCAAAGACTGAGATTCTGGCTGTTTGTCGAGGACCATGATCCACATCAGGCTGCTCTGGGATAAAGGAAAGGCGGGCAATCTGACAAGCTTCCTAGCAGTGAGAGGGCTGCTAAAGGGGCGGGGTTTGCATGTAGCTTGCTGTGTGGGAGAAGGGACAGCTGGACAAGGTTGCCTGGGCGCACTCTGCCCAGATGGTTGGGAACTTTGGGGAGCTTCAGGTGCTCCGTCGCCCTGGCTGCCTGCTCAGCCCCGAGGCCCCCCACTGTGACACACAGCCTGCTGCGCCGTCCTCCTGGCCTACCAGCACCTGCTCACAAACTGGCAGTCACTGCGCAGGCATCAGGCCAGCTGGAGGCTGTGCCTACAGCAGCTAGAGATGCCAAGCACAGAGGCTTACACCTGTGTGCTTGGGCCACTGGCTCTGATACTGGAGACAGGCGCTGGCACCGGGAATCAGGAACCAGCTCTTTCCTGCTCCACAGGCACAAGTGCCGCTCCCCTATGACTCCCAACCTCACTCTAGGGGCTGAGCAGCTACAGAGATTGGAGGTTCAGTGCACTAGAGGGCACCACACAGAAATATGAAACATCAAAAGAACATGTTTCAGACCAAAATCTCACAAACTCCAGAAAAGGACCAAATGAAACTGAACTCACGAATATTCCTGAAAGAAAGTTCAAAATAAAAATTATAAACAGGCTATGGAAGTACAGAAAAATATTAAAGAACCCAGGAATGAATTGAAGTCAAAGATTCAATCATTAAGAAATTCCATTTCTGAAATGAAACATACAATGGAGGGATTTAAAAGCAGATTAGATGTAGTAGAAGAGACAATAAATGGAATAGAAATTAGAGAAGAGAAATACAAAGAAGCTGAGGCACAGAGAGAAAAAAGAATCTCTAAGAATGAAGGAATATTGAGAGAACTGTGTGACCAATCCAAACGGAACAATATTTGCATTATAGGGGTACCAGAAGAGGAGAGAGAGAAAAAATGATAGAAAGTGTTACTGAGGAGGTAATTGCTGAAAACTTCCCCAATCTGGGGAAGGAGATAATCTCTCAAGCCATGGAGATGCACAGATCTCCTAACACAAGGGACCCAAGGAAGACAACATCAAGACATATAATAATTAAAATGGCAAATATCAAGGATAAAGACAGACTTCCAAAAGCAGCTAGAGAGAGAAAAAATATCACATACAAAGGAAAACGCATCAGACTATCATCAGACTTCTCAAAAGAAACCTTACAGGCCAGAAGGGAGTGACATGATATATTTAATGCAGTGAAGCAGAAGGGCCTTGAACCAAGAATACGCAAACCGGCAAGGTTATCATTTAAATTTGAAGGAGGGATTAAACAATTTTCAGATAAGCAAAAGCTGAGAGAATTTACCTCCCACAAACCACCTCTACAGAGCATTTTGGAGGGACTGCTATAGATGGAAGTATTCCTAAGGCTAAATAGATGTCACAAGGGGAAATAAAAACACAGCAAAGTAGAACAATTAAATACCAAGCAGATGCAAAATCAAATCAACTACCCCCAAAGTCAATGAAGGGATAGACAAAGAGTACAGAATATGATACCTAACATATAAGGAATGGAGGAGGAAGAAAAAGGAGGAAAAAAAAAGAACCTTTAGATTGTGTTTGTAATAGCATATTAAGTGAGTTAAATTAGACTGTTAGATAGTAAGGGAATTACCCTTGAAACCTTGGTAAACACGAATCTAAAGCCTGCAATGGCAATAAGTACATACCTATCAATAATCACACTAAATGTAGACGGTCTGAATGCACCAATCAAAAGACATAGTCACTGAATGGTGAAAAAAACAAGACCCATCTATATGCTGCCTACAGGGAACTCACTTCAAACCCTAAGACATACACAGACTGAAAGTGAAGGGATGGAAAAAGATATTTCATGCAACTAATAGGCAGAAAAAACAAGGAGTTGCAGTACTTGTATCAGACAAAATAGACTTCAAACCAAAGAAAGTCACAAGAGACCAAGAAGGTCATTACATAATGATAAAGGGGTCAGTCAAACAAGAAGATATAACTATTATAAATATCTATGCACCCAACACAGGATCACCTTCATATGTGAAACAAATACTAACAGAATTAAAGGGGGAAATAGAATGCAATGCATTCGTTTTAGGAGACTTCAACACACCACTCACTTCAAAGGACAGATCAACCAGACAGAAAATAAGTAGAGACAGAGGCACTGAACAACGTGCTAGAACAGATGGACCTAACGGACATCTACAGAACACTTCATCCAAAAGCAACAGGATTTGCATTCTTCTCAAGAGCACATAGAACATTTTCAAGAATAGATCATATACTAGGCCAAAAAAGAGCCTCAATAAATTAAAAAAGATTGAAATTGTACCAACCAACTTTTCAGATCACAAAGGTATGAAACTAGAAATGAATTACACAAAAGAAATGAAAAAGCCCACAAACATATGGAGGCTTAATAACATGCTTCTAAATAATCAATGGATCAATGACCAAATAAAAATGGAGATCAAGCAATATATGGAGACAAATGACAACAACAATTCAACATCGCAAAATCTGTGGGATGTAGCAAAGGCCGTGCTAAGAGGGAAGTATATTGTAATACCTCAGGAAAGAAGAACAATCCCAAATGAACAGTCTGAATTCACAATTAATGAAACTAGAAAAGGAAAAACAAATGAGGCCCAAAGTCAGCAGAAGGAGGGACATAATAAAGATTAGAGCATAAATAAATAAAATTGAAAAGAATAAAACAATAGAAAGAATCAATGAAAGCAGGAGCTGGTTCTTTGAGAAAATAAACAAAATAGATAAACCCCTAGCCAGACTTATCAAGAAGAAAGGGAGTCTACACACATAAACAGAATCAGAAATGAGAAAGGAAAAATCACTATGGATGGACACCACAGAAATACAAAGAATTATGAGAGAATACTATGAAAAATTGCATAGTAACAAACTGGTTAACCAAGAAGAAATGGACAACTTTCTAGAAAAATATAACCTTCCAAGGCTGACCCAGGAAGAAACAGAAATCTGAATAGACCAATTACCAGCAAGGAAATTGAATTGGCAATCAAAAAAACTACCTAAGAACAAAACACCTAAACCAGATGGTTTCTCTGCTGAATATTCTCAAACATTTAGTGAAGACCTAATACCCATCCTCCTTAAAGTTTTCCAAAAAGTAGAAAAGGAGGGAATACTCCCAAACCCATGCTACAAGGCCAACATCACTTTATACCAAAACCAGGCAAAGACATCACAAAAAAAGAAAATTACAGACCAATATCTCTGATGAACACAGATGCAAAATACTCAGCAAAATATTATCAAATTGAATTCAAAAATACATCAAAAAGATCATCCATCATGATCAAGTGGGATTCATCCCAGGGATGCAAGTATGGTATGACATTCAAAAATCCATCAACATCATCCACCACATCAACACAAAGAAGGACAAAAACCACATGATTATCTCCATAGATGCTGAAAAAGCATTTGATAAAATTCAACATCTGTTCATGATAAAAACTCAGCAAAATGGGTTTAGAAGGCAAGTATCTCAACATAAGAAAGTCCATATCTGACAAGCCCACAGCCAACATTATTCTTAACAGCGAGGCACTGAAAGCTTTTCCTTTGAGATTGGGAACAAGACAAGGATGCCCACTCTCCCCACTTCTATTCAACATAGTTCTGGAGGTCCTAGCCATGGCAATCAGACAACACAAAGAAATAAAAGGCATCCAGTCTGGCAAGGAAGAAGTTAAACTGTTCCTGTTTGCAGATGACATGATATTGTACATAAAACACCCTAAAGAATCCACTCCAAAGTACTAGATCTAATATTCGAATTCAGCAAATTTGCAGGATACAAAATTTCTGTATTAACACAGAAATCAGTTGCATTCCTATACACTAATGATGAACTAGCAGAAAGAGAAATCAGCAAAACAATTCCATTCACAACTGCATCAAAAAGAATAAAATACCTAGGAATAAACCTAACCAAGGAAGTGAAAGACCTATAGTCTGAAAACTACCAAACACTCATGAGACAAATTAAAGACGATACCAATAAATGGAAACACATCCCGTGCTCATGGATAGGAAGAATTAATATTGTCAAAATGGCCATCCTACCTAAAGCAATCTACAGATTCAATGCTATCCCTAGCAAAATACCAACAACACTCTTCAATGAACTCAAGAAAATAGTTCTAAAATTCATATGGAACCACAAAAGACCTCGAATAGCCCAAGCAATCCTGAGAAGAAAGAATAAAGCGGGGTAAATTATGCTCCCTGACTTCAAGGTCTACTACAAAGCCACAGTAATCAAGACAATTTGGTACTGGAACAAGAACAGATCCATAGACCAATGGAACAGACTAGAGAGCCCTGATATAAACCCAACCATATATGGTCAATTAATATGGTAAAGTAGCCATGGATATACAATGGGGAAATGACAGCCTCTTCAACAGCTGGTGTTGGCAAACCTGGACAGCTACATGTAAGAGAATGAAACTGGATTATTGTCTAACCCCATACACAAAAGTAAACTCAAAATGGATCAAAGATCTGAATGTAAGTCATGAGACCATGGAACTCTTAGAACATATCTCCCTGGGCAAGGGATACAAAAGTAAAAATGAACAAGTGGGACTATATCAAACTAAAAAGCTTTTGTACAGCAAAGCTGTACACCATCAGTAGAGCAATAAGATATCCTACAGTATGGGAGAATATATTAATAAATGACATATCCAATAAGGGGTTGACATCCAAATTATATAAAGAGCTCACACACCTCAACAAACAAAAAGCAAATAAGCCAATTAAAAAATGGGCAGAGGAGCTGAACAGACACTTATCCAAAGAAGAAATTCAGATGGCCAACAGTCACATGAAAAGATGCTCCACATCGCTAATCATCAGAGAAATGCAAATTAAAACCACAATGAGATATCACCTACACCAGTCAGGATGGCCACCATCCAAAACACAAACAAATGTTGGCGAGGATGTGGAGAAAGGGGAACCCTCCTACACTGCCAGTGGGAATGTAAAATAGTTCAACCATTGTGGAAAGCAGTATGGATGTTCCTCAAAAAACTAAAAATAGAAATACCATTTGATCCAGGAATTCCACTCTTAAGAATTTACCCTAAAAATGCAGCAGTGCAGTTTGAAAAAGACATATGCACCCCTATGTTTATCACAGCACTATTTACAATAGTCAAGAAATGGAAGCAACCTAAGTGTCCATCAGTAGATGAATGGATAAAGAAGATGTGGTATGTATACACAATGGAATATTATTCAGCCATTAGAAGAAAACAAATCCTACCATTTGCAACAACATGGATGGAGCTAGAGGGTATTATGCTCAGTGAAATTAGCCAGGTGGAGAAAGACAAGAATCAAATGATTTCACTTGTCTGTGGAGTATAAAAACAAGGCAAAAACTGAAGGAACAAAACAGCAGCAGACTCACAGAACCCAAGAATGGACTAACAGTTACCAAAGGGGAAGGAACTGGGGAAGATGGGTGGGAAGGGAGGGATAAGGGGGAAAAAGTGGCATCACGATTAGCAGACATAATGTAGCGGCGGGGTGGGGAGGGACATGGGGAGGGCTGTATAACAGAGAAGACAAGCAGTGACTATATAGTAACTGTGATGGGGTATGTGGTCGGGACTTGATAATAGCGGGAGTCTAGTAACCAATGTTGTTCATGTAATTCTACATTAATGATAGCAAATTAAAAAAGAAAGAAGAAGAATATATTGTGTTAGTAAAATGAGGTTCAATCAAGTCTAGAATCTGAAAATAACCTGGGCTCATTCAATGAGCCTCTTAGGTCAATATGATATTTTGTGGCATCAATCTGTGGAACCATGGTGCCCAGCAGCTGTCCAGGTGTAGTGCCATTTACCTGTAGCCACAGAGCTGGGTCGCTGTTTGACCCAACACTGGGAATTGGCTGGAAGGAAAACAGAGTAAAGAAAGAAAGGTAGAAAGCAAAGGGAGAAAAAGGATTCAGAGTAATGTGAGTGATTTTAGAGATAAACCAGCGGTTCATTACTTAATAGTGAAGTAAGGAAAGGCTGATTGACTAGAAATGGAAAGGTTCGCGGGATGGATAGCCTTGGTGACATTAGAAAACAGTGGGTAAGGATGAAAGAAAACGAGGGCTTGATCGAAGGGAAATTATGGTAAAAGGGAGACTTTCGGGATTAAGACACCAGAAACTAATCCATTTAGGTTAGTGGTAATTTCAGTTGGTTTCTGAAATGGAGTTGAAGGTCTTTAGAACTGAGAAGGTTAATGAACTATAAAGCAAGGGACACTGTATATGTGCCATAAATGTATTTCCATATATAAATATCAGAAACAAGAGGTTGTTTCTTGTTAAAGAAATGGCTTATCTCTGCTATTGCATTAATATATTTATACCCTGACTCATGGTCATTATCACTTGGTGAAAATACTTTGAGTTTTTTATCCCTTTTTAAAATCAAATTTGTATCCCTTGAAAAAATCACATTGCACAGGGTAGTTGAGTCTGAATAAATAAATGATAGTTATAGTAACAACATATCACACTGTGGCATTCCATAGTTTTCACAACACTTTTTACATAAATCATATCACTTGCTAAAGCAACTCATGAGGTAGGCTGGGAAGAAATTATTATCTACTTGCAATAGGTAAGGAGCATGAGAAGGTTAGCCTAAGGTAACAAATTAATAAGTGATAGAAGCAGTCCTAGCAGTCATGTACCATTATTTCAGTATTTTAAATACTTTAAATTGATGAAGTTATTGGGGATACATTTAATGCTGCTACAGGTTTTTGTGGGGTTTTTTGCCATTATCACTTTGACTTAGCATGCACTTTCCCATTAATGATCACTTGAAAATTTAGTTATTTAAAGTCATCAAACAGATAATTAAATGTATTTAGTCATTAGGGAGAGTAAACCAGGAAGACTAAGACTTTTATTTCTTGGTGTGTCACAGCTTATGTTTACAGGATATAAACAGTTAACCAATAGAATTTATAGGAATCTTGATTCTTCTCAAGTTTTTTGTGTTTTGATAGGAATACCAATATATACTTGATTGTATGTGTGTGTGTGTGTGTGTGTGTGTGTGTGTGTGTGTATGAAGTCTCACAAATACACAGAATTCTATTTATATAAAATACAAATTATCAAAAGCCACTTCTAAAATTTTCTATATGTATTTGATGTTTCAATCCTCATTTTTCTGTAGAGTTTATGTAACAGGGTTCTTCACTCACTACCTGTAGAAGGAAGATTTAATGTGCATGCTCATGTCTCAAGTATGGATCACAAAGGGGGGAAAGTCAAAATTCCTGAGCTTGCTCCCATTCCCTTTTTCTCAGTAGACTTTCATGTGATTCTCTGGTTTTATTTTCTACGGGACATATCCCAGAGGAATGAGATGTAAGGCAAAGGAGACAAATCTCTATTCTGAAGATAAAGTTCATGCTGTGCCTAGCACTTCTAAAAGAGATGCAACAGCTTTACAGATATTGTACTCTGTTTTCACATCTATAAAATGGATCAAATAAGACAATGTTTAGGGAAGCATGCTGTAAAATATAAAGCACTTTGCAAATAGTGTGTTTGATGTGGAAGAAAGCACATGGACTAGTCAGATATTCCTTAACATAGTTCTGCTTACTGCGTTGCTCTTAGCAAATTTCTTAATCTCTGAATCTTCATTATTCATCTGCAACATGTAGAAAGTACCTTATGTCAGACATTGCCTTAATAAATTTCCGTTCAAAAAGCAGACCATGTGTAGAATTCCTATTTCCACTTACAAATGATAAATTTTAACCTAGAGAACAGGAACAAGATATCTTGCACAGTGCCTACCTGGGCTTTCTTACAGAATAAAACACATTTTATTTCAAATCAAATTGTGCTGGAAAGCTTTGGTCACTAGATATTTTTTAAATGCATAATAATATGCAAATAAATTTGCAATATCTGGCTGAATATTCACAAAATATATAATGACCTTCTTACCAGAGTTCTCCCTTGATATAAATTGGTGGATTTGGTCTCCAGTTAAAAGTAATTTTTTTTAAAGGAAAAATGTGTTTCTTCTTGGGAAACAAATAGTTTTTTTTTAATTTACTTGTTATTATCTAAATAAACGATTAGAATTGGTTACAAGGAGATGCAGAAGGCAGAGCATATTCCAACTTTGAACCTGCATTTGATCTGGAGGGAAGAATAATCATATAATCATTTAGTTACAACTAAACTACTTAAGTCAGTTATCAGGAATGTTTGCCTGGTTCTAAAGGAGAGAGGGAATCACCATTTTTTCCAGCTTGCGAACAATTTTCACGCACAATGGTGGAGACTGCAAGTCTCTTATTCCCATTTCGGCTGTGTCTGAGGCTCCTTAATGTGTGCGCTTTCCCTTCTTCCAACCCATTCTCCACATTGCTGTCAGAGGGATCTTTATCAAATGCAACCCCTTTTTAAGTCCTTCCATGGCTCTCCACTGCCCTCAGGACAAAATTCGTATTTCGTATCAGGGCTCCTGTCTTCCTCTGTACTTTCATCTTCTCTCGGGACTCGATGTTCCTCCGGTCATAATAGCATCCCAGCAACTCACTGACAGCCTTGTTCCTTTACACATGCTTCTCTCTCTACCAACCCTTCTTCACCCTCCAGAACTTCTGAAAGTCCTTTCCCGACTTTGTTTTTCTGTTTGAGTAAGTTTCATTCCTCTACATTCCCATGTCATGGGCTTATCTTGATCATGCGGTTTACCTTATCATATCCTATTTATTAGTTATTTCCTGTAATAGAAAATGAACATCTTAAGTGCAGAAAGCTTATCCCTTTTATAGATCCTGGATGTTAAACACAGTGTAGGAAGCACAGTAGGTGCTGGATAAAGATTCGCTGAACGAATGAATAAAGGCTGTGGGCAAAACCAAACACAGACATTGAGATATGTTCTTTGGAGGGACTGGTACTGACCAGGTTGAGTTTACAAAATCCCCAGTTAATTATTGGGAGGTTTATAAAGTGAATACAATATTTCCTTTGTAGAGAGGATTTAGAAAAATGTCAGGAGGAAAATCAGTGGGAGGTGTTTTTCTTCCCCTCTCTTTAAGGTTAGAGATGCCTCGAGAGTCAGTCAAGGTCATGTACTTGCAGGGGAAGAGAGAACTCTGGAGTGAAGTCCCTGGCAGTCTCCCCTTTTGGCAAAACATAGATTTAGTTTTCTATTTCTCCTTTCTCTCTGAGGCACTGGCTGGCCCAAGCCTGAGATTAAACCAAATACCAGGTGGCCTTGATGAAGCCCATGAGGAGATAAGCACAGCTTTTCAGGGATAGATGATTCATTTTTCTCAAACTCTGCCCATTTGTGCACGGAGGATAATAGTATAGCCTGCCTCACAGAGATGTTGGGAGGATTAAGGAGCTCAGAGAGATAATAAACATAAAAGAGCATTGAACAGCTGCTTCAGGATTCAGCCTGAGAAGCAGAGGGAGACGCCATGTGAATGCTCCTTCTTTCCAGACCATATTGCAAATGCACAGACTCAAAAGAGAAGATGGAAGAAGAGGGGTGCAAGCTCTGAGTTTCATTTTCAGGCCTAACCTGCAACATCAGAGCCAATTCTTGTAGGTTATTCCAGTCAATGACATTTCGTGAGCCCCAGCTGCACAAAACCCCACAGACGTACAAACTAGATAAGAAACCTGAGACGCTTCTCTAAAGCAATGCTTGTTGGACCCAGGACGCCACGATAACCCCCACAGCAAAGGATGCCGAGTGACTGCATTTTGGATGATCTGAGTCAAGATTGTCCATTTGTGGACTTTCAGGAGCCCCTTTTGGAAATTAAAGTGCCTTGCACAAAAGGGACCCTGGAAAAAATAATCACTGAATCAATTTAAATAAAACTGAACTGAAGTCCTGTATT
Source organism: Smutsia gigantea (assembly GCA_032199065.1). Taxonomy (NCBI): domain Eukaryota; kingdom Metazoa; phylum Chordata; class Mammalia; order Pholidota; family Manidae; genus Smutsia; species Smutsia gigantea. Next base: position 334,035 of record JAVSCE010008878.1, read on the forward strand.
TTTCCTCCAATCTCCAGACATATTCGGTGCTGCTTCTTCACACTGTCTGTAGTATGTGTTTGGGGGCTGCTTGTTAATGTCCAGACAGTTGTACTCTGGTAACAAATGATAGCAAACAATGGATTTACCCAAAGAGCAGCGACAACAGCAAAGAAAATCTATATTATTTGTGGAAAGAGTTTTGGGGAAGCTGAGGCTTAATAGTCTGCTCAGTCATTAGACAGGTTTCATAGACACAGTACACATGAAGTATTTTTATGTAAGTATAAAGGCTAATGAATAAAATAAGCATTCTGATGAGATCTTAGGAAAGTACAGAAATAATGCAGAAGATGAAAAAAAGAAAGTTCCTAATGTACTGATGAAGATTTGTCATTGTTATATTGGAATACATTAATTCAGTCACTCATCCTTTTTCTGAAAGTAAGTGACAGTAACTATCTAGACGTAACAATGGCACTCTTATGACCTACACTTTTGCTAGCAAAGCTTTCTTTTTTGGGAATCAAAAGCAATTTTCCCAATATTTCTGACCATATAGTAGGGCATCTAGGCTTTTCTCTGTGACTTGTAAGTCTTACAAAACTCTTATATCTTTATTATTTGGATGGAAATTACTTATAACATGCAATATTTTAGGCTCTATGCTTGATGCAAATGCATTTTTTCTTTGGCTAAAGATTTTCTCAATAAATCTTTATTCACACAACTAGTAGTCTTGGAGTCAGCAAGACAGCTCACCTTATCTGTGGAATTAATTTAAAATGTATCAGTATCATTTCAAAGATTGAAAAACTTTTAGTTAATTTATTTCCATTGATTTTCCTACTGTGGTGTGATTCATTTCATCCAAGATTCTGTAGTCCTTGCTTGTGAAGTATTTACTTGTATCTCTGTTTCACTGATTATTTTGATTCAAAATGTTTTTAAAACACATTCACCTTTTATGTAATTCAGTGAAATGAATTTTATGCTTCTTTTTTCTTTTTCCAGTATTGAAACATGGAGTCTCTTTGCTTTTCAGTTTATTTCTAGGGTAATTATTTTACCATTCTTACAGATAATTTTATCTTTCAGTTTCATAGAAGTTGGTTTGAACTTTAGAGTCATTTTAGACCCAGCAGGTGGCCCAATTCAACCATTTTGATATCTTGTTTGAAAAACAAAGTGACCTGTGTTCTGTATTTTCTGTGGACAAGTGCATATTTACTTTTTATTACAGTAATTCTACCTTTGGTTTCAATACCTTTTTTTTAGTAATTTAGCTCAGTATCTCGCTGCAATTCCATGTTGGGCTAAAGGCTAAATGGCAACAACTTCTCAAATGTGTTTCTAATCAGCATGCTGCAGCACCTTTCCATAAACAGATATTTCCTATTTTAAAATGTTTTCTTGAGAGCTCATTATTTTGCATTTATCTATAATGAACTATATTTACCATGTATTAACACAGGCACTTAAATGTTCTCAATCTTGATGTACCCCTCACAAGATTACTCTTCCTTGCTTTTCTCGTCATTTAAAAGAATCTGCAAACAAGCAGGGTAAAAGTGGTGAATCCTATCTAGCCTAGTTTATATAGATTTTGCAATGACAGGTGAATTATGAAGAAATTTAATAGAAGGGAAGGAAATAAAGATGAGATTGATTTTATAGGCTGGCCCATTGCCTCTGACATGGGCACCATTGCTTGACTGCCCATCATGATAGTAATAGTAGTAAAACAAAATGTGTAACAGTCCTAGGAGTTGTTGTCCACAGCGACCCTCCCAATAAACATGTGATTATTATCTCACTGCCTCAAAAGTTCAGGGAAATTATGATTATATATTTCAGTGAATGTGTTCAAAGACTTCTAGGTGAAATTGTTGAATCAAATGATTGATTACCTCAAAAAGACTGAGATCCCAAAATACAATTCTAAAAATAGAAGGATTGAGTAGGTTTTGAGACACAAGGCCTGCTTTATTCAGATTAATTTGTAAATATAATAATAGAAATCTGTATAAGGAGTATTTCAATCATGGGGATATAGTACTATTAGCTGCTCTGATAGCCAGGGAATCCAGATGGCCCACATCCTTCCATTGCAATAATCTTTCCTAGAGGAATATATCCCACATAAGAAAACAGCAGCAGAAAAAATATCACGAAACTTTTTCATGGCTTCATATGTATTTAATAATTTAACAAAGGGTTTCCATTAAAGTTGAACTGGAGGATGTTTCTTGAGTCTAAAGATTTAAGTTGGAACTCTTAGTAAAAAGATCTTCTTATGTCCACATTCTGAATTTTGGAACCAATCTCTGGCAGAGAATGAGTAAGGGGGAAGAAAAGAAAATATACTGTGTCTAAAAATCCATCATACACCACTGAGTGGGAGAAAGGTTTTCTGGATGGTCCCAAGGAGCTAGACTCCCTTAATTTAACACACAGAGGTAGTAAAAGAGGAATTTTTTAAGAGAGGTAGAAAAGAGTATATGCATCAAATATATCTTTGTGTGTTTTAAGGTATGATGATTCCATATGGCCCAATGAATGTTCTGGAAATCAAAATAATTAAATCAAATCTCCTTCCCTCCTTCCCCTCCAGAAGAATACTCAGAAGTCAAAGCTTCCTGGTGTGAGGTTGTGGTAGAACATTCCCTAGTCGCTTGATGTATGGAAAATGACACTTATTCCACTTCTGGGTCATTAATGCCTGAATTGTATTGAAAGATAGGAAGGTGCTCTCCAGAGGGTAAAAATGGGAAGGGGACATTTCAGAGCACAAGTTCAGAAGTAGAAATGATCTGGGTTTTTACTGTGGAATATCAGCAGTTTGATTTGGCTAGACCATACAGAGGAGCAATCATATATCATCCAGGCACTGGGTGATCTCTGGCACATCTGAGACTGGTTTCAGAACCATCATGATGAAGGAATATAGCTCTTTCAAAGTTCTTTAGATGTTCTCAACAACCTCACTATACCACTTTTAAGAGGCATGTGTTTTCATCCTGGGTATTATTTTGGAAAAGTTATTGAAACTCTTTGTGTCTTCTTCCAAGTATATATAAATAGGGACAATAGAATACCTATTTCATGGTCTTGTTTGACCACATATGAGGTTGTGTCTATGAAAAATGCTTTATAACCTAGAAAGAAAAATGCAGAAGTTATTAGTATTAAGCTGATGAATGTTCTGTCATGTCTTATATCTTGTACCATATGGCAAAAACAAAATTTAAATATCCTTAAAATGTGATATTCAACAAACACAAATCATTGAATCTCACTATGTGCAACTTTTTTTTCATATAATTCAACTCAATAAAAGTGATTACCTTTAAGAAAAGCCTTAAAGCACAGATGATGAATATATGGCATATGGGAACCACTTCCTCACCTGTGCTCCCAAGGTAGCCATCACCAATTGGTAACCACCCTTTTTCCACTGTGCCTGGATAGAGCCTCAAAATTCCTCTCAGCAGTCCAAACAGCTGCGATCAATATGTAAAAGTTGACCCTTGAAATCTATTACTACTTTGATTGGATTAAAGCCAGAAGAGGGCAGAGGACATTTTTCTTCCCTGCAAGCCATCATTGCAAACAACTATTTTAATTCAGAGAAGAAAATCTCTGTCTTTAAGCATTTTTATAATGAGAATGTGAGATGTGTGGATTGTGAAGTGAGTTTTCCTAATACAACAAAAGGAATGCTTTTAAGAAGCGGGTTGATTTTTAGTATCAGATTATTGATTGCTTAATTTTCTTCAAATCCAATGTGGTTTCATATCAGTTGTGTAAATTTTAAAGTGATGCTTATGAAATAACTAGGTTTGTGTCAAATAATAAATATAAATTCAAGTAAAAATACCCCTAAATAGATCAGGGTAATTTCGTGAATGGAGTCTAGTATACAAGCTGATGCATTAAAAGGCTATAACCATATATATACATAGTTACCAAATCATTGTCAGATACTATTTTCATGCATCATTTTGATGCTGCATAATGTAGGATATGCTGAAAACTATTATTTGGTCTTTTCAAAACTATCCAGTAAATAACCTCTGTCCAATTACACTTTTCCTTAAGATTAAAAAACTAAGGCTTTAGAGATTTGTTATGGTTTTCTTCTGAATATGTAGCATAATATATATATAAAAAAATTCTTCTTTGAAATTGGTAAGTACCTGATAACCGACACCTTAGAATGGATAAGCAGTACACACAGGAAAGGAGACACAATATGAGAAGGCAAGTGTTTAGCTAAGGTCTGTCATGAAGGGGATAAAGGAGAGGGTGAGGGTAAAATGGGTATTTTTACTCCTTCTGACTTGCAGTCCACCCTCCTGAAAGACCAGCACAAATGGGTCCAGTGAGCAAACTGCAGTGTTAATAGTTTGAGTGGCAGGGAGCAACAGCTGTGGGCCAGTCCCTCAGGCCCACTAAGACATGCCCTCATGGGATTTTTCTCTATTATCAATTTGGAGGTTCATCCCACTCTGCTCTACCTCTTAAGGGATAGTCAGTCACCTGCGCTGAGCCAGGTGACAGAACCGTGGCACTAAGATGTAAAGAAAGGGGGGTTGTTTTAAGATTGATGAAAGCACAATTCTGCTTACTGCCATCTTGTGTGTGAATGCAATTTTGCCAAGAAGGTTTATCTGTACGGCTGTGTGGGTGAAAATGGCTATTCTGTCTGTGATTTCACCCAATATGTGACATAGCACTAGTTTCAGATACACTCCATAATGAAGGGCACATTTTAGATAACCCTTCATCTATGGCCCCATAAATGGAGACACTTGCTCCAGTGACCTAGTTCTTTCAGTTTTATTCATTTAATATATGCAGTATGGTAGCTAGAGACCCAGCCCAGCAAATTGCTAGGTTTTCCACGGCTGAACAATAGGAAATAGAGGACGCCCAATAACTGCACGTTTTGACATCCTGCAGGGAGATGTCAGATCAGATCAGATCTAAAAGGAAACCTGATAGAAATAGAAGAAAATACTTTTAACCCAACTTCTGCCAAGCATTCATCAGCTCTTCAATATCATAGCAAGTATACAGATATATTATATTCTCACATATAGCCATTTTTTTCTTTGAAGTGTCTAAATCAATGAAGAATGAGAAGGCATGGGCTCTGAAAGAAAATTTACAGGTAAACTATTGCATGGTTTGGGGGCTATGATTTTAACCTTAGTTCATCGTCTCTCCATAATAACAAAAGGGGAAGCAGGAGAAAATTGTAGTTAAACATTTGAACATCAGAGTTAGACAGATGTGATCCAGTCCTATTTCTCTCACTTTCTGGTTATATAATTTCAAACTTTTTTATTTAGTGAAAAAAGATAGTAACAGAACCTATCTCACTGTCATTATTGGGAAAACAAGATAGTGCTTGCAAGTATTATGCCCTGTATATATATATATATATATTCTGAAAATACTTTATGAATAGTGTAAGGTATGGTGACTGGCACTCATTTTTCTTTTAATCATTCAACCAAACACACACATACACACACAACTTTGAGTATCTACTATAATCTATTTACTGTGTATGCACAGGGATGTATAAATGGGGAAAGTTTTTTTTGCCATCGCCAGACACCTGAACTCAGTTGTCTTCTGTTACTTATCAAGACATCCACAACCCCAGCAGCTTGACTTCAATAGATAAAGAGTAATATATATTAACACTGGCACAAGCACTGACACCATGATAATCAGGTAATCTAGAGTTTCTCAACACAATGCCAATAAAGTGTTTGGTGTTCAAGGAGAAAGTAAGTTTTATAGGTGTCTGCTTCTTGAGGTGGTCGCTCCAAAGGAGGTCACTTCCAAGAGCAACGAGAACAGTTGGGAATCTCTCCCATTCCCTACCGCCTGAAGGTCAACAGCCATCTGCTCTAACTCACGCTGGCTTTCCAACTGAGAGTGGAAACAGATTTTCTATCATGTCCAAGAACAAAGGGCATGGCTGAATCGTGGAAAATGTAGATGACACAGTTGCCTTCATCCATACAGAATGCATATCTCAATTTTCTGTAAATGCATTACTGGACACAGTGTCCTGTGATAAGAGGCAGAAGTGTAGAGGGCACGAGAAAGAGAAGGATGAGCCATGCGCCAGAGTTCCCTTGGAATGATAAAGCAATTACACAGATGATGAGGTTCTCTTTGGGTAATCCAAAGGCTAACTTTCAGATATACAGAATAAATTCACCAGTCAATGAGTTGCATCCTCTTTGCAGATATGAAAGAGAAGTAATATACTTCACCACTGTGCATTATGAGCCTTTTCCTTTGCATTTTCACAAAAGAGATGTGACATCCTGAACAGGACAGTGACCAACAGATGAAAATTACTCTGAGTGTCCTTTTACTTTCTTGGCAGGCTGCCTGCTGCTCCAGCAATCATCCATCTCTTTCCTTTCCCAGGCACTGACTGACAAATATTACCTGGTGGTGAAAAAAAAAAAAAGAAAATCCCATTTTTTTATTACAAAAATTACAAACACTAGAAAGAAATGCTGAGCTTGGATAAGATATCTGTGTTAAATATTTCAGGGATATTACATGTGGTGAAATGTCTTAAATAAATACCCAAGTGCCAAACGCTTGCTCTAATTTATTTGAGGGATATTAAATATGTTACAATTAATTTCATATGCGGTATTAAGACATTTCATTTATATGCTCAAAACTACAGGGGTCTCCGTAACAGCCCTAAGTTATTCCATTTTGCAGTACAAGGGACATTGTTAATGTTGAAAGATTAGAAAATGCACCCTCTTTGATCTTTGCTCCTTATTGAAAGACAGCATTCAAATACCAGGAATGTATTTTTCTTCAAATAGTCAATTTCTCCTAGAGGAAGATATGATTTAATAGAATACTCCAGACTTAATAAGGCAACAGAAGAACTGGCAATTTTTTTTTTTTTAGCTTTCTTCATTCTAGCATCTCAAAGCTGTTTGCCTTGGGATTTAGAAATTGAGAGAACAAGTTGCTGACCCCAGAATTGAACAACCGCATTTGTTATTTTGGTTATGCCAGTATGGAAATGGAACATGTACCAGAAGCAGGTATACTTTGCAGAGTGGGGATTTTGTACAGTTTATTTTAATTAGTGGTTCAGCATATAGATTGGGCATCTGTACAAATACTTATGAAGGAAAGAAATTATTGGATTCTTGCAAGTAATAAAACTAGAGGTTTAGAAAAGAAATTGGCTCTCTGTTATTTCCAACGTATTTCTTAGAGATGCTCATTGTCTGTAACCCTTTTTTGCAGCCCTCAGTTCATCAGGTCATGCATTCGGCAAGTGTCTATTAAAACAGGGCTATTGCCAGGTGTAATGGGAGGCAGCAAAGTTATCCTCATGTTCACAATCTCTTGTAAAGGGGATTAGAGTTCATTGGTAAGGCTTCATTGCTAGATATTTAGAGCTCCAAGCAAACGTCTCAAGGAGTCTAGTCCATTATTCCCTTTCAAATGAGCTTTTGCTAATTTGAAAACACATTCTTACTTATGCCTGGGAGAAAGAAATTGCAGATAGGCTCCTTCCCACAAGTCCTATCAGGTAGTGCCCGTCCATAGCAGTAGCCTCCCCGACTCTGCCTTCCAGTGCATCCTCCACATGATATCAGAGTGATTATAGCTCAGAAAATATTCAGTAGCCTCCCACTGCAGCTAGGATGAGAACAAACACCTTTAATGTGGCCTTCCCAGTGGGGCACGATCTGGCCCCATGCACCACTGTGGCCTCTTCTCAGGCTCACTCACCTCCAGCTACGCTCACTTTCTCTGAGTTACTCCTATGTGGCAGGGCTGTCCCAGTACTGTTCCTGCTACACTGAATTCCTCTTCAGAATCAAACCTTCCAAGCTTGTGTACAAGGCCTCCTGAAGCTTATGAAATAGCATTTTTATATAGCATGACCTCAACATCTATGCATACTGTGCTCCAAATTCCTTTATTCTAGATTTAGTCTCATGCTATGAGTGGCATGACAGGATTGCCAAAGGCTGATCAATGACGTGAGTCCGCTGTCACTAGGTTTTTATTCAATAGAGAAAGCGTGCAAAAACCTAATAACATATTAATGTAGAACTTTGAATTTCTGAACATAAATACGATTTTTCAGAATGTCTTCTTTGAAGCAATTTATCAATTTAATTCAGCAAATATTTATTGAAAACTTTCCTTAAGGAAGGAAGTTCAGAAATTCTTTGGTAATGACCAGACACCTTTTAGATGTTTTATTTCAGCAGTACTTAATTTTATTTATGATTTCTATCTATCAATGACATCTATTAATAAAAGGGGAGGACAGACAATGTATAAAATTTGGTCATAGTCTGAATTTTCAACAAGTATTTATTGTATACTGACCTGTGTTGGAAGCATTATCTTGAATTCTAAGAATATAATACTGAGCTAAATGGAAATGTTATTCATAGAGTCAGCATCCAGTACAAGAGACATGCACTAATCATTAATCATACAAAATTTTAATCACATAATGTGGAAAGTACAGTAAAGGGAAACATTAGGTAGTGTGAGAAGACATGAGAAGTCCTGGAGGATACGGGCTGGGAGGGCATTGAAGGGCTGCCCATCTTCCTTTGCCCACACTCAGTGGAGATGATGTTTATCCTAAATCAAGCTGAACTAGATGAAGGGTGGTGGGAGGAAGAGACTTGTCCAGAAGGAGGGGACAGCATGTAAAAGTGATTTTTAGCATCTCATAGGCTACAAAGAGTAGTTCTCCTGAATCTTTTTATTAACTTTGAGTAAAATTATTCTTAATCTCCCTCTTTTTAATACTCTTTCATCACCTCCAAACAGTTTCCTTCAACCGACAGTCTTAGGCTGGGGTCATGAGGACAGTACAGGGCCGGCAGCTCCTACGGGGAATATCAGTGTGCTCACTTGTACCCGATGCAATTTGAGATGCTGTGGGAAGGCCTTCAAAGATTCCCCGAATATTGCCCTCAGTGGCTTAACACATTTACACTTCTGTTTCAGGAAATGTTCCCTAAGAAATGTGAACTCCTCAAAGAGTAGTAAACCTATTGGACCATAATGAGTCATACATTATATGCTAGCTCATGAAAACCTCTTAGAAACTCAAGGATATTAAGCCAGAGGAAGTTATCCTCATGAGAGTTGTATGATGGATCTTGAAGAGAGGCCTCCTGTAGGTAGGCACTTGTTTATGTGTGTTTAACTTTAGATTTTGTCCACTTATTCAATCAAGAAATATTTACTGATCACCTACAATGTTCCAGGCATTATTCTTGCCACTTGGTAAATATTAATGAACAAAACATTTGTATCAGTTTTCCATAGCTACAAGAACATGTTAACAACCACAAAATGACAACACCATGCAATAATAGACATGAACTGCAGTGTTCAGCAGGTGTGGGGTAGGCTTGGCCGGCCGTGCCTGGGCACTTGCGTGTCTGCAGGCAGCTGTGGGTTCATTTGGGTGGCTCTGTTGATCTTGGCTGGGCTTTCTCACACAGCGGTGGGGGAGAGTTGACTGTGACTGATCTTAGGTGGCCTTAGCTGGCATAACTGGAGAAACGTAATTCTGTTCTATGTGTATTATTCCTTCTTCAACAGCTAGGCCAGGGATGTTTTCATGGTCATGACAGAAGAGCAAGGGTGAACAAATCTTATCATACATGTGCTTTCCAAGTCTTTGTGTCATGTTTCCTAACATCCCATTGGCCAAAGCAAATCTCATGGCCAAGCCCAATGCAGACAGGGAGAATACCACAAAGTCATGTGATTAAGTGTATAGACACAGAGGGAGTTATGTGCAGAATTCTGCCCTCCCCCCAATTCATATGTTGAAGCCCCATCCCCAGGACCTCTGAATGTGACTGTATTAGGAATAGAGCTTTTAGGGAGGTGATGGAGTTAAAATGAGACCATTAGGGTGGGCTTTGATCCAATTTAACTGGTGTTCTCTTTGGAAAATTTGGACACCCAAAGAGATACCAGGGATGCATGCACACAGAGGAAAGACCGTGTGAGAACACAGCGAGAAGGCAGCCATCTGCAAGCCAAAGAGAGTGGCCTCAAGAGAACCCAAAACTGCCAACACCTTGATCTTTGATTTCCAGCTTCCAGAAACGTGAGAAAAAGTTCTGTTGTTTAAGCCACTCAGTATGTGCTTTTTTGTTCCAGCAGCTCTAGCAAACTAATACAGGAAAGGATGAAAAATAGCAGCCATTTTTCTTGCAATCTATTACAGCAGATAACAATTATTTATGTCCTCTTAGATTCTACATTCTGGAGTGGAGAGATAAATAATATACCTAATAAAAACAGAAATTATGTCATACATGAGAAGATGATAAATGCTATGGAAAAACACAGATATGGGGGACAAGTGCTGGGTATAGAGGGTGAAGGGTTTCAGAATTAATTGGATGGTCAGGTGAACATCACTGAGACAGTAACAAATGAATGAGAACTTGAAGGAGATGAGGGAATTAATCATGGGGCTATCCAGGGAGCTCATTCTAGACAGAGCCGAGAAGAGTACAAAGGCTCTGAGGTGGGGCATGCCATGGGCATTGGAGCCACTGCCAGAAGCCAAGGTGGCTGAGAACAGTAGGACATGGATCAGAGGCATGACACGGGCCAGCCCTGGGGGAGAAGACAGACTGGCTCAAGACCTTGAAGGTTGCCAGGTTGTACAGGACTTACTCTATGCTTGCTTCTTTCTCGTTTCTCAATATCATTCCTGCTGGTCTACAAATTCTCAGTTTCTGAAATCAAGCTACTGACCTGGTCCCAGGTTTGCCCTTCCCATAAGGCTGAGATATTTGAGTAATATTCCTCATACCACTGAGATTCCACTCCTGATTATGAAGTTTTTTCACTCACATCATTTTCCTCCTGAACTAATAAATCTTTGGCTTTCTTAAGTTGGAAAATTAATGTATTATAAGTTTCTTCATTAGATACATTTTTAAAATTATTTTTAATAACTGGGTCATATTGAAAAAGTTTGTTTGTAAAGTACTTAGAACTGAGTGTCTTGCATACAGTAATTGCTCAGTAAGTGCTAGTTATTGTATCTTTAATTGAATTGTTTTTTATAGGCCTAGCAAGTTGGATGATGGTTCCCTTGCTTACGTCTAGGCCTTCTGGCTATTTATCTACTATTTATTCTGCGTGAATGAGTTTCTGCTGACTGATGTGTCTACATACAAGTTTGGTATATATGTTCAGACTGAGTTTTTCTCAGCTACATGTTTTTAGATGTATGAATAGCTTTTGATTTGATCTTATAATCACCTCTGTTCAAATACAGATTTTAGTATCATTCCCAGTTAAATCATGTCTCCCAGGTTATAAATCGTGATTCAGGAATTTTATCATCTATTTTTTATACCTTTGTATATTTGTCAAGAACATCTGTAAGTAAATAATATGGTGAAACTACCAAGGAAAAAGTCTATGTCTCTTGCTACTAACTTTACTTTGTATCAAGTTGCAACCTCACGTCATTTCTTATGGAAGATTAAAAATATTAATGATTTCTAATGTTTTTCTAATATTTCCAGGGAAAATATTCACTAGAAATATTTTCCTGTTATAAATCAATAATTGCATAGTTTAGTTCATTAGTTTCAATAGCTACATAATTTTTATTAGAATCAATATTGTTCTATAGTGAGTTGTGAGCTAAGATTTTATGCATTTTGTTAATATTCAGAAAGTATAGCTAAATTCATTCAAATGAAGAGAATTTAGAAATTAAAGAAATTCATTGCACTACATCATTCATCAGAGATTTATTGAGTACTGTGTATTGAGATGTGGTGGTAAAATAGGCATGTTAGGTTTCTGTTCTCATAGAAATTACATCTTAGCTGGAGAAACAGATTATAAACAAGTAGAGAAGTAAGTAGATCATAGTAAGACAACTTTAGGTTTCAAGTACAATGAAGAAAATACTACAGTACAGTGAGATCATGAGTGACTTTCAGAAATGTAAAGTAGGGTGGTTGGAAGACACTGTTACAGAGGGACATTTGAGCTGAGACCTGAATAATTAAGAATTTACCGTGTGAAACTCTGAAGAAGGAAAGTTCTCGGCAGCAAGAAGGGTCATTCAAAGGACTTTGAGGCAGAGCAGTTTTGGTGTGAGTGAACAACAGAAGGGACAGGGCAGTGAGGGTGCAGAAGGTATGGGTAAAGGAGGATAGAGAGGTTGGCAGGAACTGGATCATATGGGACTGAATAGGTCCTACAAAGAATTTGTGCATTATTTAATTTCACTACAACAGAAAGCAATTGAAAGGTTTGAACAAAGAAAAAATGTAAATTGATCTGGAGTGCAAAAGAGAGCCTTTGGAAGCTATTGAAGAAGTCCAATTAAGGAGTGATGATGGCTTGGACTAAGATGGGGACAGTGAACATAAGAAGGGGGCTGATTTGGGGTATATTTATGAGGCTTGCTAAAAGGACTTCCTGCTGAACTGGGTGTGGGTGGTGAAGGAATTAAGGTCTTCTTTGTTTTTTGCCTCATATGTAGCTAGAGAATGGTGCTGTTTATTGAAATAGGGAATATAGGGAATCCTTATATCTTGATATAGGAAGCAGGCTTGGGAGAGAAGATTAATCAAGCATCCTAGTTTGGGCTTGTGAAATTTTAGATACCTGGGAAATATCTATGGGAGTTAGATTGATTACCATGTGGCTCAGAGGAGAGGCCTGGGTCGTAGAGGAGCAGTGGGTGAGAGCACAGAAATATCTGCCTGATAGTACGGTAGCTTTGCTGCCTCACACAGCTCAGGAGAGCCCCAACTTTAAGACTCTGAAAGGCTAGACCACCAGAAAATTCTAATGTCACTGAGCAACTGAATTAAATATTCTTTTACTGTCCCATTTCCTTTGCCTTCCAAACTCACAGTAATCCTTAATGGGAGCCGTCTTTTCCTTTGCAGTGGTGCACAACTGATTTCTGGTAGCATTCTACATCTTTCTTTAGTCATTTGAAAGCTATTGCCCTAATACAAAAATAACTGTATAAATCTATGGAATAGTCTCACTCTCCAAGCTCTAGCCACTATTATATTTATAGTACCAGGCTCCAAATTTGAACTCTCATGCCCCCTCAGATCTTTTTATTTTGTGCTGGTTGTCCCAGATTCTGTTCTTGTGTGGGCTGTTGAAGAAATGGCGAACAGCATAAAGAAGGGTTTGGTTTTCTTCGTTCTCTCTAATAAGAACAAAGAAACCAGAAGTGGTCTTAATCTGTACAAAATTAGCTCAGTTGACTCTCCCAATGACCTGAATTTCTTTCCTTGGCAAGTAGGAGTCAGGACACAAGGCCAAGTTCCTGGGGCCAGGCCTGGGTGTAAGGTGTGCAAGGTGGGGCAGGGTGAAGCCTACTTCAACAGAGCTGTGTTGGAAGCTGAATCTCAGAGAGTCAGGAGTAAAGTTTTGAAATAAGCATGCTTTTGGTTATTTCAAGAACACAGGCTTTTGGTGCTATTCATATTTTCTGGTTCTAAAAAGAAAATGTTTCTGTAAACAAATAATTACCAAGTAATAATTTTTCCCCCTCTGATTCATACTTCCTCTCCCACACCCAGAGCCGTAAAGTGTCCACACATCAACATGGCTTCTCAAAATACCATCTGGCAGATGTAACACAACTTCTAGGGTGAAGCCGGCATTAAAGCCCATGAGTTCAAAGAAAGCTGCGGTATGAGAGGGTGAATTAGACATGCCCAAAGGAGACCTGTGTAGTAGGCTGGGAATTGGGAACTCCAGAGCAGAAGTAAAGGTTCTAAAGTGGGAGATGCTGCAGTGTGGTGCTGCAGTATGGACCCGGAAGGCACTGTTTATGCTTCTAGGGCAGAGGCACGAGATTTTTTTGTTTGGAAGTCATGCCTTGGTGCACAGATGTGAGGCAGGTGCTGAGCTCGCAGCTCAGTCAGGACCCAGAATCACTCTCTGGCTTTCTCACCTCAACCTCCTTTTTCTTCTGCTCTTGTCTGTTCAGCCCTTTTGAGCTGCTGCCTAACTGGAGAAGAGCTCCTACTGCAGAGAGAAGGACAGCCAAGCAACCATCATCCTGATATGTTGGAAGCGGGAGATTTCTTCCTGAAAACGACATCCTTAAGGACAGAGGACTTGCACAGAGTCATCAAATACATTAGCCCCTTCCCATTTCTGCAGATTCACATAAAGAAAAGATACAGATATTTAAAACACCAACAAAACCCTTTTTAAAACACTTGAAGTTGTAGGTGATGTCATTAGTTCATTCTTACTGAGTGTTGTGACTTTTCAGCAAGTGAAAGGGATAATGTTAAATCACAGCCTATGGTTCTCTGGACTAGGTTGTGATACTGAGACCTGAGTTCTTGATAAGGGGCTGGAAGTGTGATGATCAGGAAGAATGCATATGGCAAGAGGTTTCTTACATGAACAGGAAGCTCCTACAGAGAGAGAGAAAAACACCCAGATAAAACTATTAAAATAATTTCTGTAGAGGAATATAGTTGCATCATAGAAAAATGCCAGTGAGAAGATATGCCCAGTAAAGCTAAGGAGTAACCAGAAGGAAAGAATGAATACTGGAAACCACAGTACACCGGTCACATCCAACTGATCACATTCCCTTATTCCCTTTCTTTTGATACACATGAAAAACAGTAGATGAGAAATAGAGTGCCCCTTAATTTCAAGAGCTGGTCATACAACTCTTTAATAGTTTCCCTTCAATGGGTGAAGTTCAGAAATATGGTCTGATAGCACAGCTAGGTGGATTCACAGTGGATTAAACATCAGAGAATGTATATTCCTGGTACTCCAAGAGAAGTCTTTAGTAGCTTCCCAGGTACCCTTTCTTCATCTGAACCTGTGTACAATTTTACCAAGGACTTAAATTGAGTCATGAGTCACATCCTGTCCAACTCTGTGACTGACTCAAAATCCAAGATAAACAGCAAATACTCAAATAAAAAAAATCTAGGATTGGCAAGGATATGAACAGGCTAAAAGGATGTGGAAACCTGTAAGACAATTGGTAACTGTGATAGCCATAATGATCTGCAGTTAGCTTCAGAAAGCCAACTGCCTGAGTGCAGAACTGGGAAGGGCCGACTTCCGGAAGTAAAAAGCTCCAGGAGTGTTAAGGGAGCTCCAGGGTCAATGTGAGCTGGCGGCAGGATATGCCGGTGAAAATAAGGTCTGATCTTCTGCACCAGTAAGAGCATACTATGCCAAGAAATGACAAGAGAGTCTATTGCACTCTTGACTATGTAAATAATCACTTTGTCTTCGAAGATGGTATCCAGTTTGGTCGCCAAATTGGCTTAAGTATGTCAACCAAGACAGTCATGTTCCCAAAGAGATAAATGGGAGGAACAAGGCAAACTAGGGAAAAGGGGATGTTTAGCCTGTGAAAAAGGGGAGGCGATTGTGTTAAACCTGTTTGAGGCCTGTCAGACTGTAAGAAAAAAAAATCATCTTATCTTATTTGGTTTCACAGTACAATGACCTAGAAGTGTTAACAAAGCTAGATACAAGATTGCTACAAAGGACACCTTTCTAATAATTTTGGACACCGCACAGTCTGTAGGTTGGCTCATACAGTAACGAGCTTCCCTTTCCTGGAGTGTTTAAGCCACAGTTGAGTTACCTCCATACAGCTCTGCTGTAAGGGCATTCCCTTACACTGAGAGAGAGTAGACGTGGAGTTCTCAAACCTCCCTTCAATCTCTAAGAGCCCACTATTCTATTCCTTGCCACCAAAAGCTGCCACTTTCAGTTAAAATGTAGCTGCGTACCTATAAAGAAAAATGTGTGTGTGTCCAAGTGAATTTGTATATGAGCAAATGCTCACGCACACATGCACACATGTGATGGAGCGGACTGCACTGTGCAAAAGCATCACAGACAGAAAGAACACGGTGATCCCGACCCCTTTCCCCCTCTGACTTAGGGTATCTCCTCCCCACAGTTCTGCATCTAAAGCCAGTGCCTTGAGTTCAGGTGGAACCGTTCTCACTTTGACTGTGAGTGGAAGAAAACTGAGCTTAATGACAGGTTAGCACATAAACATAACAGGAGAGAAATAAATGGCATCTCAGAGCTACTAAAAACAAACTTAAACCTACACTGAATCCCAACAAAATCTAAATTTTCCCATGTACTTTTTGTCAATTGTATTTTCATAATAAGCAGAAAATGTATTCTTTCAAAAAATCAAAACTGCTAGTAATAGACCTGTTCTGAGATGCCAATTCCTGACCAAATGCTACATTTTAAGCCGAGGAATTTCTCTGCATCTTCTTGCGGGGGGAGGGGGGAGGCTGATTTTTTTTTTCATAAAGCCACAAAACATTTTCACAGAAAATATCTCAGAAAGAAAGGATATTTCCACCATTTCCCATCTCTGTAGAATTTCCATTAGGTCTTATCATTTCTGATTTTGACCTAGGTAAGGATTTTTTTTTCATATAGCTGCAATTTCAACCTTCTTACATTAAGCAGATATAAATTATCTACAAGGTTACAAACTCTTTGATTAACAAGCTAGGGAATTGCAGGTATTAAAATTGCCCCCCAGAGGGAGTGCATGTCATTCCATGAATGCATTAGACAGCTACTTTGAATTACAAAGAAAAATTAATTAAAAAGTATATGTTTATGAGTAATGTGTGTTCCCTTGAGTTCATTCTAAGTCACATATATGCAGAATCTAATAAAAATTAAATTACATTGGCTGCATATTTTACCTCAGCAACATGAAGAAAAAGATAAAAGCAGGTACAACCTACTGTTTCATTCTAGAGAACTTACAGAGTGCCCCAAATGGTCTGGATGGGTTTTAGTGCTGGACACCCCCTGGGGGATTGTGCATGGGGCTGAATCGAGCAGAGCACCAGAGCTGCCTTAGGAAGAGCGATTCGGTGCTCCTGGGGATAGCTCTGCCTCCAATCTATCTGCTGTACTGAATTGGGCCAGCCATGCCCATATGGCTTCTGCAGAGCTGGTGGCGATAGAAAAATCCAGCAGCTTCCATTTACAAGGCATCACCTACACTGGGAAATTGCAGGCAGCCCTGCCGGTTGTCGGACACTGAACAAGTCTGACCTCAGGCACACCTTGCCTTCCTGTGTGATTGTCAGACAGTATGGCCCTCGCGTCTCTAGGAGTATGTGCGTCTAGAAACAATGAAAATGTTATGACATCCCACACTTGCCCATATTTTGTTTATTCCATCGATATCTCATTCCGTTAGTTTTTTTGTGCTTTTTTTCCCCTCCCTGGGTTTTTTTCCCTTTCGGTTACCATGGAAACAATTTCTCTGATAGGGGAGGAGTCTAATGGCATCCAGGAGTGTGAAGTAAAGTCAATTTATATCATGGTTTGTGAAATATTGGGAGTGTGTAATGGTTGTTATCACCACATATGGTAAATCAATCTCTCTCTAGAGCAAATTTCTAAATATTGATATGAGTATGGGAGGGCTAGAATTACATAGAGTCATGCATCTCTGCAAATTTAAGATATACAATTCTATTTTGTGTTGTTTGTGCAAATAGAAAATGGAACACAAAAGAGACAAAATGTATGACTGTTATTTTTTTTTAATCTATTTTAAATTCTCCAAAGGCATTAACTGGCCTCTAACATAAAACTTAAGGTTGTTTTAATTATGCAAATTAAGTCCTGTCTGATCACTTACAGTGTTTCTGTGTGTGTGTAAATGTATCACTTCTTACATATAGCTTATATATAGCAGAACAGCTATGCCATCTTCATTCTCACTGCTATCATTCTCACTTTAAATCAACTGGTTTTGGACAACTGTGTTAATTCAGAAAATGTAGGTTTTAAAAGTTTGTCAAAATATGTGCACTTCACATGAGCAAGTAGGGTGACTACATTTTCAGATTTTAAAATAGCCTGGTTTGTCCTCTTTGTCTTAACCAAAATTTGTTTATTTGGTTTCACTTGTAGCTTCTTCTGCTTTCTGTTTTCTCTCAAAGAGCCGTGAATGATGAGACGACAAAATATTGGATTATTTGTGCTCTCGAAACAGATGCCACCTGAGTTGTGACAGGTATTTTAAGCATAATCTGCATTCACTTAACACTCTGATTTGAAAATTTCCAAACCTTGGGCATATTCTTGGTCGTTACCACTGAAATGAGTCCCCTCTTGGGTAGGAAGAGAGCTGGGAATAAAATGGAACACTGAACACAGATGCAGTGGGAGAATAGGAAAAGTGGGAGTTAGACGGTCACTGAAAGGTTGGCTGGCTCCAAACACAGTTGTGGAGTGGCCAGGAAGAATGAACATTTTTCTATTTATTTTTCTTTCTGAAAAAGCACCCTATGTTAATTTAAATGAACCTAGACATTGTGGCTCAGATGACATTTTTGAAAAGCAACCACTCTTTTTAAACCATTTCTGCTTTAGTACTCTACTGACATCCTGTCCTCTTGTGAAACATGCCCACCGCTTGTGCGTGGAGCTGAGGAGCGCGGCAGGGCTGAGCTAGGAAACCCTCTACCTCCAAGACCAGCTGTACGCAGTCCAAGGGCTCTGTAATCCAGTTCTTCCTCAGCAGTTTAAGCCTGTGCGGTCCTAGTTGGCCTGTCATCTCTTCTCCATCTTCCAGTGGCTCCTTATTCTGTCTTATATATAATGCCCATGGGTTTTAGTTGTACTTAGTGGGATGAGTAGGGAAAATACACCTCCTGCACATTTCTGGAAGTGGAAGTCTTACTGAGTTGTCACCAGGATCTTAGTTAAGGGCAGGGAATATTCAAAGGCAACAAGAATTTGTATCAGCCCCTGGGGGCCGTGAAGAGACCACTCTAGAGAATTCTGGCCCCCCAGGACTGCTACTCCTTTCTGACAACACTGTACCCACTGGAAAGTGTTGGGACATGCTCCAGGTGCATTTGCATTGCTTTATTTCTGTGAGTATATTTTGTGAAGTATGAACCAATTTTTTCCCTATTTTATTTTTAATTGATTTACCCTCCCTCCTATTGACCTCTAGGTTCAAGGTCTACCAAGAACTGTTGCAGCAAGTAGAAGACTAAAATATGTGAAAGAATACATGTGGATCTCGTCTTGTTCATGGTCATCCACAGAAAAAGAGAAGAAGAAAAAGAAAAAACACCCTTCTGGGCTGGAGAAAGCAAAAGGAATTCAAAGAGAAGCTTAAGCAATGCTGATGAATCACAAATAATCAGTTTTGTTGAGGAAAGGTGTAATTTGTAATACTTTCCAACTTCTGTGCTATATTCTTATCATGGTTAATTTACAGGCTACCACTACGGCATCGCTGGAACTGGGAGGTGATGCTAACAACTGGTCCTGACGAGTTGGTGATGTCAGCTCCCAATACTACGGTGAGTGGTGGTGACTTGTGAAATTCTCTGAGAAGGGGCCTCACTGACCACCTCCCTTCACTATTTAGCTTCAAAAGGAAAGTGCCAATAGAACTCCCACTAAATTTGAAAATCTAGGAGAAAAATAGGCCAACTCTGTTCTACTCCTGAACAACCTTGCTTCGGGAACTTTTGGGAACTCTTCTACAACCAAATGACATGGAAGAGTAAAATGGGTGTGTGGGTCAGTATCACACAGGCCTGAGGAACTTTCACTGAGAAACAGGAGAGGAGCTACACTTTCCTTGTGCTCCTGGGAAGGGCAGAACATTTGTCTGGATGGGAGAGCCTGGTTCCAAAGCAATCTCCCTGTTGAGAGAGGAAACACGAGAGCAGAATTCAGTATGAGTTTTGTTACAACGATCAAGTGTGGTCACGGACATTTCCACGAATGTCAGCGTAGTGGGTAGGCAACACAGAGAACAAGGCATCACAATTGAACATTTTACTGAAAACCAGCTCAGGGCTGATTATAGCCACAGAAGAAGTTCAGGCTGTGCCTCTACATAATGTGTGATTTAGGGAAAGTTATTAACTTCATTTGTCTTGGTTTCCCCATTGGTAGAAGGCAGATAGTGATATCACGTAGAACAGTGTGTAATGAGGACTAAGTAAATATATCATTCCCCAAACATAAGAAGAATTTAAAATATGTATAGTTTTAAAACTTAGGTGTATCCTGTAACTCCGTCTCATGTCCGAATCATTCACTTTTGGTTGTCTCCTTTGGCCTTTAACAAGGAAGAGGAGTGAGAATTTTCAAACACAAGCATATCATTTTTCGGTGGACATCTGGAAATTCAGGCCAGGAGCCTTGCTAAGTTGAGGGCCTCTGGGGAGACAGGAGGAGAGAACATGTGACTTAAAAGTAAATGACCCAGAAGAATCAAATGCCCTAACTCAGCTGGATGTGAAGTAATTTTTCTTTACATTTCAGTGTCCTTAAGTCCATTAACCTGTTCGGAATTAGAGACTATTATGCTTTTATTGATATTAATGAATAAATTAGATGTGAAACACATGCTTCTACATGAGTGTCAATGCATTTCTATTCTTAGAGTCAAAGCGAGATGTGGAGCTTGAAGTGTGTTGGGAAAAGTTGGGCAAGGGAAGGCTAGTTGTGAGGGAGACATAATATCTGTTCCAAACTCTGAAACCATTGCAGTAGTATTTGGTAAGAATTTAAGACTAAATTACATTTTTATAAAAGAAGAAAAATAGACTGTTTAATTCTTTCAGCATTTTCATTGGTTGATTGGTGTCAGGCAAATATTTCTCTATGGTACTTTGCATATTTTGCTTGTTCTCTACAGTCTACTAATGTCTTCTAAGCCAGTCATTTCTTTAAACTTTGAGAGAAAATTATTTATTTTAAGAAAAACATACCATTGCTTTAGGGCATCCAATGATGTGTACAAAATACAAATTCAACAATTAAATTATATTAAATTAAATTAACTCCAACAGCTGTAATTCCCCATAAAAAGCACAGCAGAGCATTGGGCATGAGAAAATGCCATGTGAAGCCTATTATTTTTGTTAGGGTTTTAGTTATTTAATCTTTCAATTCCCAAAGGAATTAAAATGTTCAAATCTACTTTTTATATGACTTTAGTCTTTCCTATTAAATACCTATTTGATTTATCTACAAACTGTTCTCTTTGGCAGTGTGTTATTAATAACTTGTCTTTTTCAACCAAAACATTTAAAAACAGAAGCACATAACAATAACCTAGTAACTATCAATATCAACTGATAACTACCACAAAAAATTATATCATATAATATTTATTATAGCTTGTTAAAATGTATATATTCCATTCTTTCCTTTGTATCTAATATTTATTTTCTATGATGAGCTCCTTGCAGTTTGGAACTATTATATTTTCTGCATCTAGCAGTGGCTGATAATAATGGTAGTTTTGAGTTAAATTGAATGCATGCATGGCACTCAGGATAGTGATTTCTCAGTTTTAGCTCTTCTCCTAAAGTTGGAATATCATACTCAGGCAGAACATCCTTAGGATTTTCCTCCCCTCCCTGACCCTCCCTTTTTCCTCTCTCCCTTCCTCCTCCCCTATCTTTCTCTCCTCCCTCCCTCCCTCCCTTCTCCTCTGGCTTCTTCTCCTCTTTCTTCTTCTTCATGTGTATTTTATTTGCCTGAATTTCCAAATTTGATTTTTATACTTTTCAATATAGGATGTAACTGGCTTCAAGAATTAAGGATTGTCTGGAACTCTCAAAGTTACAACTGGAAATATTCTGGCTGGTATATAGAGCAGTATATATACCGAAAGTCTTCATTTATTTTGCCAGTTTGTTTGGGCAATGATGTTGGTAGTCCTAGCCCTGGCGCTAGCTTTTTTTCTAAACTTGGAAAATTCACCTAATCCTTTTCTTCTGTAATTTGCTCACATGTAATGTGGTAATAATAGGAATATCTAAAGTAACTTATTTGTGAGGTTTGAAATGAAATACATATATGAATACTTTTAAAGTAGAAACTCTGTATAAATGTTAGCTGCTTTAATTGTCAAGTTTATTTATAAATTGGTTACTAAAACACATGGTTAATTAAAATTTATAACTTGAAGCATTATATTATGTAAAGATTGTCACTTATTCTCTAATAACAATGAAAATATGATTTCATGCATAAAATATTCAACGTCCATGAGATAAATTCTTGCAAGGTATCAATGTTCTGTTTTAACAAAAATGAAATTTTACCTGATAATTAAAGCAACCCGGGTGTCCCCTGATCCCACAGGCTTGCAAAATTGATATCATCAGCCTTAGACCCTATCAATTCCTCAATCACAAGGAATTTGCAAGCTTTCACAGGCTACAATTTTGGAAACCATTGTCAATAATATTTTCTAAGTAACAAGAAAAGGAATTGAGTCAGAATATTTCCTGAGTACCCAGGCCAGCCACTTAGCAGTTACTTTTCCTCTCAGAGACCACTGTCATTAAATCTTACAAACACAAAGGGGAATCTTTGCTATATATGAGTGTGTAAACTGTGATGGTCAGATCTCCTTAGGATAAAGTTTATTTAACAACATTTACCTGAATAACGGAAGTTCAGGTGCCCTAGGCTCTCCATCGCAAGACACAGGGCTGTGGAGGGCATGGTGAAGTCTGCCTCACAGGCCTGTCTGGTCTCAGGTCTCCTACGGCCCCCACAACCCACATGTCCTGGGGTAAGGAAGCCAGCTAGGCTGGGACCATGTACAGTAGTGGTTCTTGTGCTTTGATGTATATGAGGGTCACCTGGAGAACTTGCTATAACACAGTCCCAAACCCCATCCCCAGAAATTCTGATTCAGTGGGGAAGGAACGGTCCGTGAAATCATTTTTCCAATAAACTCGGGGTGATGCCTGTGATGCTAGTCTGAGAATCACACTTTGAAGGACCCCCCATTTCAGGATGGTGAGCACATGACTTTTCTGTGCCCAGAGCATCAGGGAATCACTTTTCTCAGAGAAAGAAAAGCTTTCTCCCTGAAGAAAGGAAAGAATGAACAAAATGAAAATAAGTCAATAAACATGGTCCCTATGCCTTTCCCAGGCACCTTCGTCCCTTAGTCCAGGGGGTCTCTGTAGCATGCTGTGAGGAAGGAAGCGCTAGCCAGCAGAATAAGAAAGTGGGTCCCAGAGAGGGAAAATCGGCACCATCCAGGCGGAGGTTCCAAGTGAAGCTCTGACGCCATTCCAGTGCTGGCGTTTGCAGAGCCCTTTCCTAGGATCCCCATATTACATTTAAAAAAAATTAGACAAGAAACGGTGTTATTGGAATTCATCCCACTTATTAACACAGCCGTTTTCCAATGTGCTTGAATTGGAGCATGTGCACGGGAGTTCAGGGAGTAGTATCAGCTGAATGAGGGTCGCCAGTGTTCCCAGGTCCTCGGCCGCGAAGAACGCGCCGCCCCCTATGACCGCCTGCTCGTGCACTCCTTTCCCGGAGGTCAGACGCTCCCTTACCTGCCCTCTCCACCGCTCGTCTCTCTGATGACGGCTCAGCTAGGTGCCCCGAAGGGAGGAGCTGCACTGCTCGCAGTGTGGGCCAAGGACGGGCAGCCTCATCGCTGCGGAGGGTTCATAAAAAATGAAGGACCTTAGACTGCACCCCAGACCTACTATGGAATCAGAAGCGTCATCTTAACAAAATTCCCAAGTAATTCGTATGCACATTTAAGTATTAGAAAAACACGTGTTAATGATATCAAAATAAACTTAAAAAAAAAAGATAAGAAAAACGAGTTGAGAAGAAGCCCTGCACTACCCCGGTGGTCTTTCCCCCTTTCCTGGCTTTGCTGTCATCTCTGTACCACGAATGTAAGTTAAGGGTAGGGATTAGGTCAGTATTAATCAGCAGTGTTTTTAGCCCTTAGTTTGATATACAGTAAATGACAAACGGCTACTTGTGGAGTAAATGACTCCAAAATCTCTACATTAGGCTGACATTTCTCCTGGGTCCAAGACTCACGACTTCCATTTGGACATTTCCAGATTTTTTTTAAAGGCACCTCTCACTTGACACGTGCAAATTGATTTCTTGCTGAAATCTGCCACACCTCTTGTCTTCCTTCTCTCTGAGAATAGAACTCTGTTTCTGGAATCATAAACTGTCCCTAACTGCACATTCAATCATCATTTCCTGAACCCCTAATAATTGTGGAATCCATCCCATTCTTCCTAAGACCATGGCTACCTAGTCATTTCTTGCATGATTAATTTATGTATTTGAAAATGATTTACTATTCATCTATTCCTTATCAGTACATTAACACTATATGTAATTTATTCTTTTTTCAGCTTGAGTTACAATTGACAAGTAAAATTATAAGACATTCAAAACATAACTCATGATGATTTGATATATGTATACATTGTGAAGGGATTCCTCTTCTCATCTAGTTCACATCACATCTATCATCTCACATATTTCACTTTTTTTTTGGTGAGAATATTTAAGTTCTACTCTCTTAACAAATTTCTATTATACAATCCAGTGCTGTCAACTGTGGTTATGATGTTGTATATTAGACCCTCAGATCTTACTCATCTTACACATGAACATTTACATCCTTTTACCGAACTTTCCTTATTTCTTGCCCCTCAAGCCCATGGCAAACATCATTCTACTCTATTTTTCTATGAGTTTGAATTTTTAATTCAGATTTCACATGTAAATTCAGTATTTGTCTTTCTCTGGCTTATTTCACTTAGCATAATGCCCTCAAGATCCATCCATGTTTGTTGTAAATGGCAGAATTTCCTTCTTTTTAATATCTGAGTAATATTCCATAAAAGATATAGATATATAGATATAGACAGCCACTTAAGTTGTCTCCATATCTTCGCTTCTGTGAATAATGCCACAGTGAACAAGGAGTGCAGATATCTCTTTGATATCCTGTTTTCAGTTTCTTTGTATACCCAGTCTTGCCTGATTTATTTTAATGGCATCCTTTATTGCCACCTTGTCTATTCTTTTATGTCCTTCACATATATTTTTTACACTGCCTTCCAAATGATTGTTCAAAATATAAACCTCACTGAGTCACCTTTTTTACTTAAATAGCTTCTTGTGACCTTCAGGGTAGGATTTAAACTCTGAACCATTTTCTAGGTGCTTCACTATCTCGATCCTGTCTGCTTCACCTCTCATGTTTTACCTCTTCCTCCCTTGAACTCTGCGATCCAACCTCACAATGACTTGCATTTCTATAACAAATGAGCTTTGCTGCCTCTTACATTCAGAATTGCCATTCTCTCTACACCTGCTTATTTCAAAAAACTTCATTTTCCTTTCATGCTTCAGGCCAGTGCCTGTGTTCTTAAGAAACCTTTGGCACCTCTGGCCTGGGTTAGATGTCCCTTGCGTTGGTTGCCACAGACCCTGTGCGCATCTGCTTGTGCACCACTTATTATGCCATATCACAATGGTGTTTGCTTGTCAGGGCCACCTATGAACTCCTTTAGAACAGAGACTTTTATTTGTATAATTTGTGTCATATCCTTAACACAACACAGCGTGGAGACCTCTGTAGATCTCCAATATGTATTTTTTAAATTGATGGATGAATAAATGGGAAGCAGCAATTATCAAACAGGGGCTTCCAGGGAAACTGAGGATTATAAACACTTCTTAAGAGCAAGGATCATTTATTGTTTACCTTTGATCTTTCTGAGTTGGGGAGATAATATGTATTCCACAGAAGTTTACTGAGAAATCAAGGGGTATAAAGAATAATGGATGAATAGGCATTGTCAGTGGAAATATTGCTATAAAACTTTGATTCTTTGCTTGACAGAGGAATCATTGCCATTGATGTCATTTATCCCGCCTTTGTCTTCTTCCCCCTGCAGCTGGGTGTGTGGCCAGGTGCACCTGTAGGCACAGACCTGTGGGAATTCTCAGCTGGGCATGGCAGGGACAGGACTTAGTCATGCCCGCAGTCCTGCACTCTTGGAACTCAATTTTGTTGATTACCAAGGTCTGGTGCATCAGGAATAACTTCTGGGACTGTGTCAGCGTCTTCTTAATGACAGCCTTGGGTGAGCAAGGCACATTTGGTAGGGTGATCTCATCATCCCTCCCATCAGTTTCAATTTCTTCTGCTACATGCCAAGACATCCCACTTCCCAGACTTGACTTCCTCCACAGTCAGTTTGTAGGCAACTTTTGTTGCTTTCTGTTATCCTACCCTGCTACCTGCTTTAAACCTGAATTATTAGAATTATCAACTACACAATCAATTTTGATGCTGAATCTATACCCTTCTGTTTCACCTCATTCTAGCCCTACATTTCCTGAGGTAAGAGACAGGAGTGACGATGCTCTTTTATTTTAAATATGGTGAGGCAAATCTGGTGGTGCCAGGGCAGTCCTGGTAAGCCGTCTCATCCATAACAGAAACCTATTCATGCTGAGTACCTGTCTAAGCTTATTTTCCTAGACTTATTTTTCCCACATAAACATTGCCAACATTTTCATGCATAACTAGCAATATATTTTTATATTGGTGAGTTCTTTAGAGGCTCTCTTATACATCATCCTTAAAATGAAATAAATATCCATGGGTTCCTACAGACATAGGTACAAAATTATATAAATAAATATGGGAGAAAGGAAGGAAAGCCCTTTCTTACAGAAGAATTCCAATTAACAAATGTGGAAGAAATGGGGAAAGTTAAACATCACCGAGGATCAAACACTAGAGTAATTGTTATAGGTAAGCTACACCAATGGACCCTGAAAGCAGTGGGCAGATGTTTGCAGAGAAACAAGGCATTTGCTAATCTTGATGTATCTCTCCCCCAAATATTTAATTACAAAAGGGCAAATAGCAATTGTATGTGGCGAACACCTTTTATTAAGTGATCAAATGATCAATTAGCATCACCCCCATATGATTCACTGAGAATGGCATGTCATTTCTGTGGTCTTATTGCCAAAAAATGCCTAATCTTAATCATAAGACAATTTACAGAAAAAAGTATAGGGGGATACTCTATAGAACACTCAACCAGTAAGCTTAGAAAATGCCAAATCATGAGAGATGAGAAAAGACTGTTACAGACCAAAGAGACACAAAGAATTGTCACAGACTGAAGAAAGATGAAGGAAGCACAGCAGCTCAGTGCAGACAAAATGGATGTTAGAGGAAAAACTTGTAAAAATCTTAGCAGTCTGTAGTTCAGCTCATATGATGACACCCATGTTAATTTCTAAGTCTCGATGACCATCCTGCAACTTTGCAAAATGCCAACACTAAGGGAAGCTGGGTGAAGGGTAGGCAGGGATTATCTGTACCATTTTAACAACTTTTCTGAAACTCTATATTCATTTCAAAATAATGTATTAAGGTTGAAAGCATGGAAATGACTTAGAACAGGGCCTGGCATAGAGTAAATTCTTAACAAAATGTAGTTACAGAAGAATTCCGATTATCATTACCAATGTTGTAACTTCCATCTGCCTGGGCTGCCTTGCCAGGCTACACCCAGCGTGTGCATGTCCTTCCACGCTGCATGGCAATCCTGCACCTGCCCCACACCTGAGCTGCATGTGACAGAGCCCACATTACCAACATGTACTGCTCTCCAGAAAAGTCATAGATAAATAGGGCTGCAGTCCTCTGTCCCTAAACATGTAAGAAAATGGAACAGGAAATGCTTATTGCTTGCTTAATCTGCCTGTCTAGTCTAAGAGACTGCTTGGATTTCTCTGAATGTAGAGATTTCTAGTAAGATTGCTTCAAGATAGTCAAGATAGACTCATGCATGGAAGGTCACTTTCTCTAAGTGTCCAGAGCTCTTTGGATGGCATCATTGCCTCAGGAGATAAGAAAAAACAATTGTTTTCAAAAAATTGACACAGTTTCATATTGAAGATTTATCTCTAAAGCAGACTCAGGGGATAAGAGGTAAAAATAACATACTGTAGCAGAAAACTAATTTAAGAGTAGTAGACAAAAGGCAGTTATACATGGCAAGCTCAGCTTTGAAGAGGGTTAGAAATAGCATGTTCTTCAGAGCTCCGGGAATAAGGCTTCCATATTTGGGGACCCATTCAGAGGTGAAAAGATCATTGAATTTTTTGTTGATACTAAAATTGAAATCTTAGCAAATAATAAGGCACAATATTATCAGGTTGCAAAGATTTATACTGCAGGTGATTAAGGCACAGGACGCTAAATGCAGTTCAGGTATAAAGGTATGAGCTGAGAAGTACAGGATCAAGGAGCCAATTATGCAGAACATATACCGCAGAAAAGGATCTGGAGGATATTGTAGGAAAATCTGCAAAACCATCAGCAACAAGCACAGCTCCATTAGAAAAAGCAGCCCAGATTTATTAGGCTGTCTCATCAAAGGGAAGGGAGATGAGAAGGGAGAGTGATGCAGCACCTTTCTAAAGCACTTCCTTGATTCCGATTTTGAATAGAGTGTCCACTGCTGGACTGAACAGAAAGTGAACGAGTCTAGGCTTCAGAATGAAAGATGCAGTAATGAATAACATTAATTCGGAACCTATTTCCATTTGTGTCTCATTAGGAAATAGGGAATGCAGTAGGGAGGTTTTAAAAATTGGGTATTCTCAGGAAAATTTTTGAAATACAGAAAATAGTGGACAAATTATTGTTTAGATGCACGCACCATTCTAATGATAGGCTCACATCTCTAAAGAACTTAACTAAAAGTTCACTGTATCCTGATGTGTTGCTATGGGCACATAAAGGCGAAACTCAGCCCCAAGGTTAATACAGGGGAACCAGAGCAGAACTATTTAATTCTACACACAAGAAAAAGCTGTCAGGAAAAGCTGGGAAAGTAAAAGTGGAAATGAATCGAAGAGACACTTAAACTTATTTTTGGTGAAGGAGGTGATTAAAAATCACTGCTGAGAAAAAAAAAAATCACAGGGAAAAGGAAGTGAAAACAAATTTTAAATGACCAGTTTTGACAAGCAAAGTTTTCCTAATTGCAACATCTTCATGCATACGCTAGTTATATAGTTATGTAGTTATATAATGTAGTTATATAAACAAGCCTTGAAGTTTTCCATTTGTTTATATTTGTGTGCATTGCTTTTCAGATTCTGCCACAGGGAATGTGGATCCATTTTAGTGTAAGTACAGTGTAAGCCAATTTCACATAGCTCAATCTAGCATTCTGTTTAACATGGCCTACTAGACTCAGTATGTATGAGTGAAGCATGAAGTTCTGGCTACATTGGCACACAGAGTAAAGTAAAAGCAGAAGCAATTTTACTCATGATTTAGGATTAAAAAAATAATTTTCATCTAAAATATGCAGACAAGTAAGGCAAAATGCCGAGCCTTGTTTCCCTTTGATACATGATTATCTCAGTTCTCTTTACTCTGCATGATAAAGAATCACAGAAATTTCTAGCTGGAAGGAACCTTAAGAATCAACTAGTACAATCCTCTTTCATTCCAGATAAGGCAAATGAGAAACAGAGGGATTAAGAAATTTACCCAAACTTTCAAAGGTACTTAGAAGTAAGCCCAAAACTAGATTCTTGATTCCTAATCCAGCATTCTTACACTTAAAATCGTGGTGTCCTAAATTTATAAACCAAAGTTGACAATATTATCCTGAAATTTTGCAATTATGTTTAAATGTATGTCTTTTTTAAAACATTTTTTCAAAATTGGAAATCTAGAATTTCTCACAACAATATAGTATAGGAGCTAGTTAGGCAGCAACACAAAGGTCAAGAGGTACATAGGACAACAAGATTGACCCTGATTCTTAAACTGAAAGGGTAAATTATTTAGAGAAGCCCAGGGAGAAGCCACAGTCCTTCATGAACCACAGACCACAGGTACAAGGCTGACTTGGGAATCAAAACTACTTCATATCTATTGTTCTTCCTATGTCCTATTTTCTCCTCCTTCAGTGAGAGACTAGAATTAGATGATCTATAAGGTCCCTAAAGATTGAAGATTCTAATATGATTACAGTAAGGATGCTCTTTAAGGAGAGGAGGAGAGGTGGAAAAGATGCAGAAGTGAAGGTCGAGAAGACGTGAGAAACATGGACATGAAGTATAGGCAGTAGAGAAGTGGAGATGACATTGGTATGTGGAGGAATTTACATTTGGACGTTCTTTAGGAGATCACCATTTGTAAATCAACAAGAAGTCTTCTAATAAATCCAACACTGCAAGTTTTTCTTTCTGAAGCAGACTGTGTTTCAGGGGGCAAGGGAGGGTTGGGCATCACATAAAAGTGATGTTTCATATTTAGGGAAACTGATGTGAAAAATAATTACTAAGGTATTTAAAGTGCAATTGCATTTAATGTACTAAGACACTCACATTAAGAGAAAAATCTATGCTCCTGAGATTAACTGAAGAAGCATATCTCATTTTATGTTCTCCAGGACCTAGGAAGTGGAAGCATAGAATCCAGAGTATCTTACAGAGGGTAAAATATATGTACAATTCTTAATTAAGGAAGTTTTTCTTTATCCTTCAAGAACACGTTCCTTTGACCCAATGGGCTGAACAGAAGCTTTGCTCATCTATTCATTTGTCATGTCTCACGTCAAAATGTCTATCTCGGGCAAATGTCTAAAGATAAAGTATTAATATCAAAATAACATGATAACACATGTAGATTTACACAATTACTCTTACAACAGAAGGACTCTGTACCTATGGAAATCTTTTCATGCATATTCTTTAAATGTTATGCCAGGGAACTATGCTGTTACTAATGAAGATCTGTCCAGTTATTCAAATAACATCTGGGTTCATGTTCAAAACAGGATGAGAGGAGTAGAATCTTATAAGTGGCATTTCATTATTTGTTACTGGGATGAGAGCAGCCACACCCTATGCCTGACTTTGAACTTCACACCATTATTGTAAGGCATCATTAAGAGTTGAGATTGCCTCTAATATCAGTTTTCTGAGTGTGATTTAAGTGTATGGTGCTATAATACTGAATTATTTTATACAAGCAATTCATCAACATTTTGGAATACTACCAGCTATGTGACACTGCACCCATGATTTATTCTATAACATTTTGGGAGGTGCTAAAAGATTTGTGTAAAATGTTTGGTTCTTTGTGCTATTCAAACTGTGTAATCAAAAATTAAATAAATGATGTAGTAAGGCTCCAAAAAACAGTTTTAATTGTTTTATTTTCTAGTTCAAGAGCTTATAAGCCAAACTTTTAGAACTAGCTGCTATTAGTGACAGTGTAATAGTTAATATATAGTCTCCTTTAATTTCTCATATTCTTGTAATTCATTCATAAGAGGTGAAGTTTTGATATTGCCTAAGGGATATTGTTAGTCATTTATATGTGGCCAGATTTGTATTACAAAACTTATGCTATAAAATAATTTTGGTGATTTAATTAAGTAGTTAGTATTTAATACCAAGCAAGATCAGAAAGCATTTTGGTGATTATATGATTATAAAGGAACCCTTTTGTATTTAAATATGATATTTAATATTTTAGCTATTTTTTATACTCAAGAGCTAGGTCTATTGATATCTCATGGTGAAGTGGATATTTATTTGTAAGATGCTTAAATACCTAAATTTTAATTTTGCTAAATATAATGACTAGACATCACTGGTATTTGAATAACTCATGGATGCTTCTTTAGTATATTATGTGGAACATTAATATGAAAGAATAAATTTGACCAAATTCAATAATATCAACTATTTAATATTAACCAGACAATTTTGCCACCTTTAAATGTTAGAAAAGATACAAACATCTGTGAAATTGTCATCATTAAATTAAAAGTAATACAGTCTGTGTATTTTTCATCACTTTACACAGTAAGATAATAGATTTCCAAGACAATTACTTGTGGGTTTCCATTAAGTCCCAGACTATCTGGTCAGTGCTGAAATTAACCAGAACATGAGCTTGAAATGAAAAGTATAAGTCAAACCTCAGAAACTGCTTTAAAATATGCATTTGGGATATAAAATATGCACCTAATAATTAATGATATTCAGACTGATAAGGAAAGAAAAAAACAACTTCTTATCTAGGCACCCTTACCCATTTCACTCAATATTATTTTTGCGAGAAACGACCATGCCAAATATAATCCACACACAAAAAAATAGTTTTGCTTCACTTGCTTCGCCTACAGTGCCAGGGGGATGGATTTAATGATCTTATAGGCCTTTTCAATCTCTCTAATATTTGTGAAATGGCAACTGTCAATGTTGAACAAGAAATTGCTGAAATAGCACAACTTTTTGAAATGGATAATATCTCATAGGACAAGAGCCCAGAAATGGAAAGAACAACCATAAACCTCACTGAAATTTAACTCAAAAGGATGCCAACTTTACTCTTCAGCTAATAAAAACAACCAACTTTAAAAATGCCATCTGTCACTTGGTCAAAACCAGCCATTTTGAAAATCTCAGTTCCAGTTATTGTGCCAGAGCACAATGACCCTTTCTTAGTGTGTTTATTTTTCCCTTCGAGCTTCGCTTTTGCCTGGCCTATATCTATGCCTGATTAAGAAGTATGGTCAATTATGTACATCCCAGATGTGATTAAGTTCACTGTTTGATATTACTTCGACTCTGCCTGTTTGTTGGTAAATAGAACTATATATTTTTGTGATAACATTTAAATAGATTTCTGTAGAAACAAAATACTTACACTAAAGCACTTTCAAGTTGTTCTAGTACATTGGACAACTAAAAGCTCTCTCCTTTTTATTTTTCAACATGGAGTCTGAATTTCTAAACCTTACCAATATTCGACAATTGTTTTTTTAATGGAGGTTCTGGTGCATAAGGGGGAGATCCTTGAGAGAAAGAATGAGAAGAGAAAGGATCCCAAGATACTTTCATTTTCACCCTAAAGGCATTGGACAAAGTCTAATGCTATGCAAGGTGATAGGCAAAGAAACCAAGCAAGAGTCACTAACCAGCAGCTGAGTTTTCAGCAGTTTTCTCGTGCTAAGGATATAGATACTAGAGCTCAGGACTTGCCCAAGAGGCAGGATCCTAGATAATCAGTTTGGACCCTTGTTCCTTGTCAAGGCTGGGAAGAAAGGAGAATCAAAGGCAGAAGGGGACTTAGAAACTTCAGTTCAGTTGGTTCATTTCTTGATTAGATTAAGGTGATCTGCTCCAACTCAGAAGATGAGGTACATATCCTCCAAAGCCTTCTCATATTTTCATGTAAAATATCTGTAATTCAGTAAAAAAGAAAATTGCAGGTATACCAAAGTGTCAAGAGAAAGAAAATTGACACAAAATTGCCAGATGACCCAATCATTGGAGTTAACAGGTACAAACTTTAAAATAACTGTATCATGTTCAAGAAAATAAGTGACAAAATGAAATATTTCATTGGAAAACTGACCTCCATAAAAAGAATCAAATGCAAATTATAGAATCACAAAATGCGATAATGACATTTAAGAACTAGTAAATGGATTGGACCACAGACTGGACACAGCAGAATAACGGTTCGGTAAACTTGAAGATAGGATAGTAGAAAATACCCAGGCTCGAACATGAAGATCAAAAGGATGGGAAACTTATAAAGAGTATAGAAAACTATTGGCTATGTGGAAAAGTCTAATATATGTGTAACTGAAGGCTTAGAAAGGCAGGAAAGAAAAAATGTGGTAGAAGCAATATTTGAAATGATAGTGACAAAAATTTATTTGCAAAACCAAGAGAAGACACCAAGTCACAAATTCAAGAAGAAATATGAACCCCAAGTAGAGTAACAACAAACCATTTCTGACACATCATAATAAAATTTCTAAAAGAGAAAGACAAAGAAAAAAGCTAAAAGAAGCCAAAGAATAAAACATATTACCTTGAAGGGGGAAACAATAAGAAAAATAACTAATTTCTTATAAGAAACAGTTGACAATTGCAATAGAATGACAATTTTAAAGAGCGGAAAAAAATAGATGACAACCTAAAATTTTATATTCCAGAAAATTATCTTTCAGCAGCACCTGTAAAATAGAGACATTTCCAGACAAGAAAGCACTGACATAATTTAATGCATTGACAGTAAATCTGAATTAAAGGAAAAAACTGAAAGGAAAATTCAGGCAGAAGAAAAATTATTCTAGACAGAAACACAAAAATGCAGGAAGCAATGAAATAACAAGGTAAAGCAGTATAATACATTTAATAGTAGGATTAATCTTGAAAATCTTGAAAATAATAGCAATAAGTTAAACTAATAATCCCCAAACGGAGATCAGGGAAATTAGATGCAACAATTGTCCAAAATATCAAAAAAAAAATCTCAGTGAATAACAGAAAATATTTTTATGGTAATAAATACAGATAAGTCAAAACTTGTAAGATGCAGTTTTGCTTATAATTAGAATGAAATTTGTAGTTTTAAATGCATTATATTTTAAGATTAGAAAGGCTGAAAATTCAATCATCTGAATATAATCTCAACAAGTTAGAAAAAGGGCAAGGAAAGAAAATAGACATAATGAAATAAATACAGAAGTCAATGAAATAAAAGCCAGTAAGTGGAGCGAATTAATCACAGCACAAATCAGTTACTTGAAAATAATATTAGAATTACTTTATATAATTTTATATAAAATTATATTGTATCATAAATATCTGGTAAGGCTTATTAAACAAAAGAGAGATGGTACAAATTCCTGACCTTGGGAATGAAAAATGAATCACTACAAATTCTTCAGATCACAAGATTATATTATGAAAAACTTTCATTTGAAAATTTAAATAAAAGAAAAAATTCCTAGAAAAGTGTTTACCAAAATTGATACAAGAAAAAAACAAAACAAATAGAAAATTCGTTATCTAATGAATTGAGTTCCTACTTGAGAACCTTTACAGAAATAAAATTCCAGGCCTAGATGATTTCATCAGTAAGTTCATTCATACATTAAGGAAGAAATGAAAACATTCTTATACAAATTCTTCCAGGGAATAGAGGGGCCATTCCCAAATTGAAATAATTGTGAGATCAATGTTATCATGATACTGAAGTCTGACAGGTATATTAAAAGAAATGAAAATTACATGGCAGTCTCACTTAGAACATAGATATAAAAGTCCTAAGCAACATAATAGCAAATTAAATCCAGTAATATATAAATAGAATATTTCATGACCTAGTTGAGCTGATTTCAGGAATGCAAGGTTGATTAAAGTTTGAAAATCAATGTAATTCATCACATTAACAGAAGACTGCAAAAAATTTGTATGATGATTTCATTAAAAGCAAAATAATTTTATATAGCTCAATACTTATTAGTAATGTTAACAAATACAGTAGAAATAAACACT
Organism: Smutsia gigantea; assembly: GCA_032199065.1. Taxonomy (NCBI): domain Eukaryota; kingdom Metazoa; phylum Chordata; class Mammalia; order Pholidota; family Manidae; genus Smutsia; species Smutsia gigantea. The sequence continues at coordinate 369,336 of JAVSCE010008878.1, forward strand.
TCTTAATTTGGTACGTGCCATCTGCAAAAACAAACAAAACCTCTGACATACATCAGATTTAGCCGAAAGATAAATGCTTCATCCTCTGTATTGGCAGTCAGACAAGGATACATCTTTGCTAAAGTAAGGTTTGTAGATTGACAACATCTGTATCACCTGGGAGCTTGTTAGAAATGCAGATTACTAGAATCAGCACATCTTTGTGGCAAGGATAGTGACCTCTTGCAAAAAATTCTCTAGTTTCATAACTGAAAACCACAACTCCAGAGCCAATTTGACTTTGATATGCAACTTTTCCCTCACAGAAGCCATAACAGCATCAGTGTTGAAGAAAATGTCACTTCACCAAGCCTGGCCTATTGAATAGGACCATGGTAATCCACCATCCACCGGAATCCTTCTCTCAAACAAAATGATTCTTATTCTTGGTGCTTTCCAGACATCCAGTCCCCTTTCAGAAATCCTGAACTTGTATGACTCAGAAATAAGTCTATAACAGACTTTTCTCTGCTGATTAAACCACTATTAACTTAAGAGAGGTTATTGTTTATGCTAAGGAGACTGTAATATATTCTTATAGTTTGTATTGTATTACTCTAGTTTGAAGTCCTAAGATATTAACATATTTGTGCTGTGGGAAATAGAGTATGGATGAGTCTCTGGTTCTGAAAGTTCCTGGAAGCATGTTCACCTATGCACAAACACACACATACACACTCACATACACACACACACACATGTTTAAAAAGAAAATGATTCCAGAGTAATAAGCAAAACCATAATATTATTAGACTTATTATTTAAGAAAAGAGTGACTTTGTTGAAACAAAGAGTCTTCAGAGTGCAGGGGCTTGAAGAAGATATAAATTTATTTTTCTCTAAAATCTGTCAGGAAGCAATCTAAGTCATGGGGCAGCTTTGTTCTAATGAATTACTTAAAGATCCAATTCCCTTCCATTTTGTCTTCCTCTACATGGTTAATACTGCATGTGGTGGTGTGAATAAAGTGAAGGTTCCTGTGGCCAGGATTCTCACCTGGCCTTGGTTGCTAGCTCATTACACACATGTGGGCAATATACTGTTATCGACTGTATATAAAGAACTTTGCCCAGTGATCTGGGTGACATGGTGGCATGGCTGCAGGAGAGCAGAAACTGGAGCGGTGGCAGTGCCGAGGACAGAGACTGAGACGGCTGCGGGGACAGAGGGGCCCAGAGGCAGAGACCAGCTTGCTGCATGCAGACTCGCTCTGAGTGGACAGGATTCTGGTGATTGACCTGCCACCATGGGAATAAAGTTGGGTATAAACCCTTTCACCCCAAGAATGTTCCACTGTCATTTCTTAGGTCTCATTGAATCCATAGTGAACTTGTCTGGGGCTGAAACCCATTGGTAAGACAGGTGGTCACCTTCCTCTTTCAGTTTATAGAAAAAGGAGAGAGTGGAATTTTAGTGAAAGCTATTTTCTTACAAGCAAATGGAACTGATAACTGTAGAACCAACTGTAGCTGCAAGAATGCTGAAAATGTAGTTTGTGTCTGGATTGGCATTCCTGGGCTTTAACTCTATTACTATGGACAAATGGGAGAAAGGAGAACCGAATTTGATAGACAACTAGAAGACTCTGTCACAGGTTTGTGAATAATATAGTCAGCAGATATCTGACAAGCTCCTACAGATTGGGATGAAAACTGGGTAGAGCTTAAATGGTAGTGTTAACAGCCTTGCATTAGCCTATATTAGCCACACCTTTACCTTCCTTTCTCCTTCCTCTTCAATGGGAAAAGCTTTAAAGAATGTGGTCCTAAGTTTCTTTGACAGGCTTCCTCATCCTTTCCCAAAAAACAGTGTCTGTCATGAATGTAATGATATATGAACTAATGTTGAAACATAGTAGACTTTGTAATAGAATGCTAAAGTAAATCCTTTTGTGATATAAAATCTTTTATACCGTGACTAACTACTCTCTAATATGGAGTGCTCACCATGTCAGATTTTCCTATATTGGTGTGGGAAAAATGGGAGTTCCTATGGCCAGGGTCCTCACCGGAACCTACAGTACTTGACGATGTACCTGGCCTGCTGCTTTCCACACCCCAGACAATAAACTATTACTGACTGTGTCACTGTATAAAGAGCTCCACCCAGGGCTCTGGGCGGAGGCAGAGATGAAGGAGGATTACAGACCTGCAGACCGTTGGATGCAGATGTAATTCTAGTGCTCGACCCATTGTCTGGAGAACAAGCTGGATAAGAAACCCTTTCACCCCAAGAATGTTCCCTTGTCATTGCTTGGTCTCACTGAATCCGTAGAGAACTTGCTCGGGGCTGAAACCCATTGGCAAGACAATTGGTTTTGCTCAAAGTAAAAATGTAAGTCATTTTAAAATCAAGTGCCATAAACTCTACCATCCTTTGAGGTCAAGGTTTGCAATTAATGAGTTAGCATACAGAGATAGTAAATGGTCAGTAACTACTAAATAACTGAATCTGTCTACCAATTAGGATTGGGTTCCACTGATGCTAACAATCATTTTATTTTCAGCAAGATAGAAATTTGTTTGCTTTCGTACAAGAGAAGTTTCCACCATATGCCTAGAATGGATTCTATTCTCAAAGTCATGTTCTGTTCAGTAGATGGCCTCTCAAACTCCAGCTATCACATCCTCATTGTAGACAGAAGGAAGAGGAAAGCAGAGAAAAGGCTGTGTCTCGGCTGCCTCAGGACTCCCTACAGAAAGTTCCTAAAAGCCATACCCAGTAATTTCTCCTTATGCTTGATTAGCTAATGTCTGCAAGGCAGACATGAAAAATGCACCTTTGTTTTTGACTGGGTGTACCACTGACCTAATATGTAATGGGTTTGTTACTAAGAGCAAATGAGAATGATTAGCAACCCAGCCATCTATGTCTGTCTCGTCTTCAGTCAACTACCTTTGCTGTGAAAACTGTGATTGAGATATATGTACAGACAACAAAGTAAGGCAAATTAGCACTTAATCACTATTTAGGATACTGGCCCCAAACCATGAACTCAAATTCTAGTGATATTCTTGCTCCCCCCGTGGATAAAACGAAAGTTCCTGTGGCCAGGATTCTCCCCTGGCCCTGGCTGGTAGCTCACACGTGTGGGCAATTTGTTGCTGTTGACTCTATATAAAGAGCTCCGCCCAGTGGTTTGGGCAACACAGTGGCACGGCTGCGGGAGAGCAGAGGCCTGAGTGGGGGCAGAATCGAGGACAGAGGGGCCCAGAGGCAGAGAGCTGCTTGCTGCATGCAGACTCGCTCTGAGTGAATAGGATTTTAGTGATTAACCTGCCACTGTGGACATAAAGTTGGGTATAACCCTTTCACCCCAAGAACATTCTCCTGTCATTTCTTTGGTCACATTGAATCCATAGTGAACTTGCTCAGGGCTGAAACCCATTGGCAAGACAATTGGGTAGATTTGGCAGGGTTCATTGGTGACCAAGGAAAAAGAACAGGCTGCCCTCCTGGAAGGAGTGTTTCAGCGGGCTGCACCTATGGATGGGGAGACACTCGAGCGTCCCCTGTGGACACGTGGTGCTGTCAAATGGTGGAGGACTGGGGTCCACCCCAAGAGAAAGCTGGGATGGCATCACTATGAAGGGCTGTGGCCTGAGAGGAAGCGGCATTAGAGGGAGCAGTGGCCTGAGAAGCAGTATGGGGGCGCAGGCTGCCAGGTGCCATGGGGCACGGGAAGGACGTCGTGGAGCCGTCAGCCCCAGAAATGGAGGAGCGGAGGTTCGACGAACAGGTGGGGGTGGAGGCCCTGCTGGTACCAGAGGCATCGGCCCCTCCTCAGTTGAGACCCCGCCTGGCTGGAAGCTGGTGGGAAGCCAGAAGGACTCGGCAGCCGCGGGCTCTTCCAGGAGAGGTGCAGCCCCCTCCGCAGGCCGTGGAGCGCTCCGTGCTCTGCTTCTGTCCTCGGGCTCAAGCACAAAAGGAAATGCCGTCTGCTTCTCGAAGGAAGAATTTAAGGGGCCCTGTGAAGGTCACGAGCACCCAGATGTGGGCTGGTTTGAAAAGGCAGGAGCAGACGGAAAGAAATTAGATGACTGGAGGAAAGAAATTAGATGACTGGAGTTGTGGCAATTGAGACTGGAGCAGCGGTTCCAGCTTCTGAGGACGAAGCAGAAGGCAGAGATAAAGCAACAAGATTGGCCTGTGTGTCTGCAAGACTTTTTTTGCTGGAGAAGCTGGAGAAGGTGAGTTTTGTAAGGCCCACCCAGGGTCCTTTTGGCTAACTCCTTTGAGTGGAACTGGTTTGAATACAGCCAGGATGACCACTTGGTAGCAATGGATCTCCTCAGGCTTGAGGGTTATTATAATTTGTTGTAATTTTTGTTATTTGTATATTGTTGTAGCCTCTGTTGTTATTATGGAATTTGGTTACAATACTCCAGCTTTCTTGCACAGGGACCATTGCAGAGGATTGAGGGCACATACAGAGTAGAGAATCCTGGAGGGGTGGAGAGTGGATAAAATAAAATTCCTGTGGCCAGGATTCTCACCTGGTCCCTGGTTGGTTAGCTCACTACACATGTGTGAGCCATATGTTGCTATTGACTCTATATAATGAGTTCCGCCCAGTGCTGTGGGTGACATGGTGGCACGGCTGCAAGGCTGCAGGAGAGCAGAGCAGAGGCTGGAGTGGTGGCAGCGCCAAGGACAGAGGCCCAGAGGACAGCTGTGTGGGCAGAGAGGCCCAGAATTTCCTGGGCCACTACTTCCTGCTTCCACTAAACTAATTAATTTGTTTGCTTATATTTTTGGACTGGTAATTGTTATTAGTCATCTATTGCTGCATTACAGATAACTGCAAGATTTAGCAGCTTAAACCACAAACATTCATTATCTCAAGTTTTCTCAAGGTCAGGAAGCTGGGAGGGGTCAGCTGTATGGTCCTCTATAGGAAAAATGGAAGTTCTTACGGCCTGGATTCTCACCTGACCCTTATCTACTTGCCCATGGCACTCGTGCAGTGATGTAATTGACCTACTGCAGAGGGACATGCTTACACACCTGTTGGCAATGAGCCATTATTGTCTGTATTGCTATGTAAAGAGCTCTACCCAGGGCTCCCCCAGGGCTGCCAGCTGGCAGAAACAGAGATGGATTGCAAGCTTGCCAAACACAGATGTGATTTTAGCACTCTACCTGTCACCATGAGACTAAAACTTACTATAAACCCTTTCACCCACAGCATTCTGTTGTCATTTTTTGGTCTCACCAAATCCAGAGTGATTTGCCTAGCGCTGAAATCCCCCTCCAGTGAGACGAGACATCCTCGCTCAGGGTTTCTGACTAGGTTGCAATCAAATGGGTGACCCACAGCCGCAGTTATCTAAGGGGCTGGAGAATCTGCTTCCGAGGTCTCTTCAGTGGCTGTGGAGAGAGGAGGCTTCAGGCGACTCTGTGCAGGCCTCTTACCATCCTGCTCACACCTCAGAGCATCTGCCTTACATCACAGTGAGTGATTCCAGAAAGAAAGAGAAAGAGTGCTCAAGACAGAAGCTGCAGGCTTTTATAGCCTAATACTAGAAGTGAATCCCATTCTGTCATATTCTAACTGGTAAAAGCAAATCACAAAGTGCAGCCCACACTCAAGGAGAGGTAAGTTAAGTACCACTTCTTGAGGAGAGGAACATCGAAGAATTCGTAGACATATATTTAAAGTCACAGTGGCCATACATTCACCATGTAACAAAATTCAAAACATTTCAAAAATCTTCCCAGGAACCCCAGCTCTGTTTTTGGAGGTTGTCAGTTTCTTATGGATCCTAGAGACAGTCTATGAAACTACAGTAAAAATTGCTCACAGCCTAATTACTTTGAAAGCTCTGTCCCAGTGCCCACAGCCCAATCAGTCGTCCAAGCTTTCACCAGTTCCAATCTGTGCAGAGTGTAAGGAATGAAATAGAGAATGACCTTCTCCATTCCTTCCCCTCTACACCCTGGCCAACTTCGGCTCCCGTATAATTGTAGTCTATGCCTTGTAAAACATTGGTTTAACCAAGCAATTTAATTGTAGCTGTTTTCCCCCCTTTGGAACATTCTTTGTGGCTTTCTCTCACCATTAGTGCTCAGTGCCTTAGGCAGTTACTAGATCTAGGACTAAATTGAGTTGCTTTAGTTATTAGCTGTGGTTTGTGAGTCATCTTACTGCTTCTAAAACAATTATAGAAGGAAGCTATTATTTTGAATAGAAATTTGAGTATATTTAGAAGAAAATGAACCATGTATTTTCTTCTGGCTGCCTCTGCTTTCCAATTTCATTTCAAAGATGAAAAGACTAAAAAGATTGCCAAGAGGGAGGGAGGAAGAAAAGGATGGGTTGAAAGTAAGAGAAAGTAAGAGCTAAGGATTGAGATATGTGGATACAGGATTTGAAAGGAGCATGACAATACTCAAAGATTGGGAAAATGACATTTTAACTTTTATAGAAAATAGTTAAATTATTTTATCTTGAGATTTCCCAAAATGATAGGATTTGTACTGGCATACTATGCCAATCCATATTAGCCTAAAGAGATCAATTCTGAATAGCTTCATTTTTTTAAAGATATGTAATAGGTTCTGTGATTATTCCTGGGGAAATGATGCAGTATAATAAAATCATTGTTTGCTTATATGTGTTTGTCCCAGATATGTCACAGATAGTTTTGATTCCCAGTTTTTTTTAAATGAAATCTAAGCTGAAACTAAAACATAAAGCATGTTTTCTTTGGCCTAATTCTTATCTAGCTAATAAAAGATTGAATTTTTTTTATGGTTCTGATATTTGAACATTGGGTATAATGACTGTTATGTCACAAACAGTTCAGAATGTTTTCATGTATAAAGAAACCATATTTCACTTGTTCTTCTAAAGCTATCCACAAATTTAAGCCACCTTACATCCTTTTTGAAAGTAGGTAGACTGTATGCTTAAATTGGTTATGGAGTTAGTGTAGAATTTCACAGATTTTAGCAGACAAGCTCAGAAAATTGTCGTCAGTGACATGACAGAGTTTCAGAAAGAATTTCCTATATCCAAAAAAGTTCTACAGCAATAATTATAGGTGAGATTACTTTCGTTTAAGAAAAAAAATTTGAGAGTAACTCTTTCTTCATCTTTGAATGCATTTTTACTTTGGTTCATGTTAGAGCAATTTTAAAGGTTAAAATATAACTATACAAGTAAGTATAATTAACCAATAGCCACAGTCAGAATGCAAAGTTAAACAATTATTCTGAGAATTTTATCAATATGAAATGACATCCTATTACTAACATCCATTCTAGCTTGTTTTTCTAAAGCACAACCGTACTCATGAATATATTCCAAGTTCACAAATTCCCAATAGCTTATCATTTACTGAGCCTGGCATTCTTTGTGCTCCACATTCTTATTTTGACCATTTCTGCTGCTTCAGTTCCCACATTTCTCTCCCACACCCTCCAGACTTCCCAGAGTTCAGGCAAATGCATTGCTGAGGACCCCTGGCACTGGGGTCTGCAAAGAGCAAAAAGTATTCTGCTGATACCTTTATATATCTTTGCTCTTTCAGTTTGTCTAACCCCAGATGTGGGGTAAAAATGGCCTATGGATGTTTTATTCCTTTGTTTTCTAGACTTCTATTAGGATGTAGGCCCAAACACAGAAGTGACGACACCTAGGACATCCCTAAGTGAATATTTGGCTTGATTTTGATGCTGGATATTAGCGGGATCTAAGCATGATCTCACTGCGGTAATGAGATATTGATTGGTCCCAAATGCAACTCCAGACCTTTCTTGTGCTGGTAGGTGGGTGATAAATGCCATAGCTACCTGGAGTTCACCAGGTAAGATTAAGATTACCTGGTGAGAGCTCTTGGGTATCATCTCCAAATCAGAGATTGCAGGTAAACTTTTCAGATTCCCTCTTCCTGTATCTCATCGAAATTAATTCTTATTATTGCAAGAGGCATTTCAGCTGAAAAGATATAACACATGTAGGATGACAGGCTTAACCTATATAAGCTATAAAAAATAAGTCATAACAACTTATTTCTTAGAGTGATAGTGGAAAAGAGCACAATCTACTCCCAACTGCAACTCCCACGTTCCAGAAGTTTTCCTAGGACTCTGCAAGTCTGAAAGGACTTTGCTTTCATTCCATTCACCCAGGGTTTCCAGGCGGCATAGCTACAAAAAAGGTTTTCCTGGGAGTGCTTGGAGCTCACAGACCCTTCTAAGTGAGGCGTGGGTGCCTTGTCCTCTATTGCCATTCAGCCCAAGTATTGTTTTTGTTTTCTCATTTTGTAATCCTGACTATTAACAGAAACCATGTCTGGTGTTATATTTATATGTGTAGGAAATAAAAGTCACAGCAGAGGCACATAAATTGGTGGTGAATGCAGACTGGTAAATAAGTCTCCCTATCATCCCCTGGATATCAATGCAGAGCCTTCCTCTTTGGCTCCTCGCCATGCCCCTTCCACCCTCTGATTATTGACCCCCGACTGAGACATTCACAGGGCCTACAAGGCCTTAAAAGCATTTGAATGGATGGACACTTCTAGAAATCAGCAGCTTCACTCACTGAGTCAAATGAAAATATAGATTTCAACATAATCATTCTGTTAATGGGAAGATCAGAGAGGCAACTATTGCTAATAGTAAGTACTAGAAAATATCCTCATGAGTCACCATGACAGACGGTAAAGGTCTGAATAGCCAGACACAGAGAAACACACACACACACACACACTCATACACAAACCCATTACAATTCATATGGTTCTGCATGAGAAATTAATAGCGAACTGGGAGTTGTGAAAGCAGAAAGAGAAAGAATTGAGGATGGATGTTGAAATTTTTAAATAATATTTCTAATTCTAAAACCTAATAGTTATTTGTGTCTTTGCAATGTTGTTTACCAAACATTCAGTCAAATCTGTGTCAAAGACAAGCTCATTCTGTATGTGTATGTGATTGGGACGTGAAAATGTTTGTGGATGCGGAGGATTTCTTCCAGAAACTGAAAAACACAGCCGTATTCCACTTTCAGGTTGACAAGGCACAGAACAGATACGGTTTCCGTACATGAATGATGATCTGCAGTCCTGACTGAATCAGACTCAGTCAGCAGGGGCAGTAATCTGAGAAACTCACTCTCCATCCTGGAAATTCTCATCAACTTTGGCAGCACAAAGGACACCTATGGGCTGTGCGAATGGGGTCTTAATTAATCTGTACCTTAAGAGGTCAGAAAACTTCAGGTGGGTGACTCTAGATTAGACATGGGTCCTCTACCTAGTGGTTCTCAAAGGGGACAGCACAACCCATGAGAGAGAATTTTATGCATTTGTAGGGGACATTGCTGTTGTAATGATAGGGCGTGGTTGATGTTGATAATAGGAGGACGCAGGAGTGTGCTACACAGAGACTTACCCCTCATCCCTCATAGCTGTCAGAGGCCTCACTGGACCCTCAGGGTAAATAAATAAAGTTAGGTAATTATTTGCAACATTTATATTCTATATTATATTTATATACATATGTTGATATTTTTCTAAGCCAAACCATTTTACAAAAACAGAATACACTTGGAAACATTTTAATAAACATGGAAAATTTCAGAATATGGCTATTCTATAAATAGGAGAAACAATTGCTTGTTTTATTTGGAGCTTTACCAAAAGTTTTTCACCACCTGAGAGAACCATGTTGCTTGTACTGTGTCATTTGTGGCATTTGAGTCACTAACACAACACTCCTTTATCTGTCTGCACAGAGTAGACCATCTATGTCCAGATACAAACATGTAACAACTTGGTCCTGTCTTCCAGGGTGGCCCTGGAATGCATTCATATATCGAAATTACATAACTCCCCCTTTATGTAACCTTTATACTATAGTTGGGGGACTTTATTGATTCTTAATCATGTTTTTAATTATATTATTTGAAACAGGAGCATCATGAAATCTTGGTTATAAAAGGATGTGGGGGCAGAGGGTGTTCATAATTCCAAGTTCACCTTCTTCTCTGCCCCCCTCAAACACACAGGTCAACTGAATTTCCCAGCCCCCCTGTAGGTGGCCGTGGCAGAGCTCTACACAGAGTTCTAGACTATGAGGTGTGAATAAAAAATCATGAGCAATGCTTCCAGACCTACTGCATGAAAGCCACCCGATGTGCACACCTGTGACTGACAGGCTTGGAGACGACCACCAGAGCCGCCCAGGGAGTCACATGGTGGAGATCACAGAGCTTCCATCAGCTCGAGTTTTAGTAAGGAGACCAGAAGACAAATGTCCTTCCCTGGTCACCTGCCCAGTACTGTTCATTGAACTAGTAACACTCTGTTACTGTTTTTGAGCCAGTCCATATTTTGAGGCATATTTGTTACTGCACTTAGACTATTCTAATTCAGGAAGCGTAGGGGCTGTAAGGGTTCAGACACACTTCTTGAGTATATATAGGGTGAATTAGATATACAGAGCATTATATATGAATTTTTCCTTCCACGTCCTGTGTTGGTTCTGATACGACTTGCCTTCCATTTCTAGCCCTTCTCCCCATGTGCTCCTATCTCAGAGAGGTGGTACCCTGCAGGCTGAAGTTCCCAGGTTTCTACACAACTGGCTTCTGGCTGGATTCATTCCAGTAGGTATATACTGGATTCAGTATAATTCTGGCAGCTGGAAGGACATTAGAAGGGAATTGGAAGAGTGAGTGGGAAGAAGTCAGAGTATTTCTCCCTTTCCACCTGTCCTGTTGTGGATGGTGTGTTCTGGTAGCTCCATCTCTTGCATGACTGAGGCTCCCTGTGGATGGTTATATGGTAGTTCTGTCTTCTGCAACATCCCTGACTCAAGGAGTCTAAGAATATTGTCATTTTTTCCAGCTTTGGGGTAGCAGCTTCCTACCAAAGCTACTCTCTGAATTATGTCATGGGTCCCCCCCTCCTCAGGCTTAGCTTTCCAACTTCTATCATCTACATAACTAATACTGTGCATTAAATTCTGTTTAAATACTTAGAATAATTTCTGTTTTCTTGATTTAACTCTGATACATCATCCCTGGTTGTTTTTACCTCAAAGTCTTGTTCACTACTTAATAGTCGAAGCTGATCTCTCATTAAGTGCATTTTCTTCTGCTCATTTAACTATTTTGTGTTATCTAAGACTTAGAAAAGTATCCAATGTATGATTTTCTTAATAAATATCCTTTCTTTCAACTCTTGTACAGCTATGTTCAACTCTTCCCAGGGGCAGAGAAAACAAATTCTGATTCTTTGCTAACTTTCTGTTAGTTATAATACAATGTTTATTACACAAAAGTTATTGATTGTTCATTGTAATTTACAAATAGCATTTACCATACTTATATCATGTGAATTATCTCCAAATTTGGAGATGTAATGTTAATCATCAGGTGGCTCTCAATCAGGTGAAGATGGATGTCATCCTAAAAGTTTAATTGAAATATAGTTATTTAGTATTTGGAATTAATTTTCCTATAGCCTCCTGTTCTGATTTTACAAGTCTTGGAGGGATCCAGTGCAAACTGTGGAAGAGGGAGTGGGAAAATTCTCTTAAGCACGGATGTCTTAGAATAGTCATAGACTTTTCGAGGTGGAACTGATCCCTGTCAGACCCCATGAGGGGCTCTTCCTATTCATTGTTAACATTTCTACTATTCCCCTCATCTAGGGAAAATTTCATTCCTTGGCTTTGCTTTTATTCTTTCCTCTGTCAGTTACTATGACTGCCCTTTTCCTCCGCATCACCTCTTCTGTCAATCACTTTAAATACTGATGTATTAAAATTGTTCTCTTAAGTATCTTCCCTTCTCCCTGTATTATTTTTTTATTTTAATTTTAATTTTTTATTATTTTTATTTTGGTATCGTTAATGTACAATCACTTGAACAACATTATGGTTACTAGACCCCCTATTATCAAGTCCCCCCCACATACCCCAGTACACTCACTGTCCATCAGCGTAGTAAGATGTTTTAGAATCATTACTTGTCTTCTCTATAAATACTGCCTTTCCCGTGTCCCCAGCCGCTGCATTACATGTGCTAACCATAATACCCCTTTTCCCCCCTTATCCCTCCCTTCCCAACCATTCTACACAGTCCCTTTCCCTTTGGTAACTGTTAGTCCATTCTTGGGTTCTCTGAGTCCGCTGCTGTTTTGTTCCTTCAGTTTTTCCTTTGTTCTTATACTCCACAGATGAATGAAATCATTTGATACATGTCTTTCTCTGCCTGGCTTATTTCACTGAGCATAATACCCTCTAGTTCCATCCATGTTGTTGCAAATGGTAGGATTTGTTTTCTTCTTATGGTTGAATAATATTTCATTGTGTATATTTACCACCTATTCTTTATCCATTCATCTACTGATGGACACTTAGGTTGCTTCCATTTCTTGGTTATTGTAAATAGGGCTGCAATAAATATGGGGTGCATACGTCTTTTTCAAACTGGGCTGCTGCATTCTTAGGGTAAATTCCAGGGGAGTGGAATTCCTGGGTCAAATTTCTACTTTTAGTTTTTTGAGGAACCTCCATACTGCTTTCCACAACGGTTGAACTTTTACATTCCCCTTTCTCCACATCCTCACCAACATTTGTTGTTGTTTGTCTTTTGGATATTGGTCATCTTACTGGTGGGAGGTGATATCTCATTGTGGTTTTAATTTGTATTTCTCTGATGATTAGGGATGTGGAGCATCTTTTCATGTGCCTGTTGGCCATCTGAATTTCTTCTTTGGAGAAGTTTCTGTTCAGCTCCTCTGCCCATTTTTTAATTGGCTTATTTGCTTTTTGTTTGTTGAGGTGTGTGAGCTCTTTATATATTTTGGATGTCAACCCCTTATCGGATATGTCATTTATGAATATATTCTCCCACACTGTAGGATGTCTTTTTGTTCTACTGATGGTATCCTTTGCTGTACAGAAGCTTTTTAGTTTGATATAGTCCCACTTGTTCATTTTTGCTTTTGTTTCCCTTGCCCAGGGAGATATGTTCATGAAGTTGCTCATGTTTATGTCCAAGAGAATTTGCCTATGTTTTTTTCTAAGAGTTTTATGGTTTTATGACTTACATTCAGGTCTTTGATCCATTTTGAGTTTACTTTTGTGTATGGGGTTAGACAGTAATCCAGTTTCATTCTCTGACATGTAGCTGTCCAGTTTTGCCAATACCAGCTGTTGAAGAGGCTATCATTTCCCCATTGTATATCCATGGCTCCTTTACCATATATTAATTGACCATATATGCTTGGGTTTATTATCTGGGCTCTCTATTCTGTTCCACTGCTCTATGGGTCTGTTCTTGTGCCAGTACCAAATTGTCTTGATTACTGTGGCTTTGTAATAGAGCTTGAAGTCAGGGAGCATAGTTCCCCCCACTTTATTCTTCCTTCTCAGGATAGTTTTGGCTATTCAGGGTCTTTTGTCGTTCCATATGAATTTTAGAACTATTTGCTTTAGTTCATTGAAGAATGCAGTTGGTATTTTGATAGGGATTGCATTGAATGTGTAGATTGCTTTAGGTAGGATTGCCATTTTGACAATATTAATTCTTCCTAACCAAGAGCATGGGGTGAATTTCCATTTATTAGTGTCCTTTTTAATTTCTCTTAAGAGTGTCTTGTAGTTTTCAGGATATAGGTCTTTCACTTCCTTGGTTAGGTTGATTCCTAGGTATTTTATTCTTCTTGATGTGATTGTGAATGGAATTATTTTCCTGATTTCTGTTTCAGCTAGTTCACCGTTAGTGCATAGGAATGTAACAGATTTCTGTGTATTAATTTTGTATCCCGCAACTTTGCTGAATTTTGTAGTTTTGGAGTGGATTCTTTAGGGTTTTTTATGTACTCTATCATGTCATCTGTAAACAGTTTGACTTGTTCCTTACAAATCTGGATGCCTTTCATTTCTTTGTGTTGTCTGATTGCTGTGGCTAGAACCTTCAGAACTATTTTGAATAAAAGAGGGGAGAGTGGGCATCCTTGTCTTCTTCCCGATCTTAGATGAAAAGCTTTCAGCTTCTCACTGTTAAGTATAATGTTGGCTGTGGGTTTGTCATATATGGCCTTTATTATGTTGAGGTACTTGCCCTCTATACCCATTTGTTGAGAGTTCTTATCATGAATGGATGTTGAATTTGTCGAATTCTTTTTCAGCACCTATGGAGATGATCATGTGGTTTTTGTCCTTTTTGTTGATGTAGTGGATGATGTTGATGGATTTTCAAATGTTGTACCATCTTTGCATCCCTGGGATGAATCCCACCTGATCATGATAGGTGACCTTTTTGATGTATTTTTGAATTTGTTTGCTAATATTTTGTTGAGTATTTTCGCATCTATGTTCTTCAGGGATATTGGTCTGTACTTTTCTTTTTTTGTGGTGTCTTTGCTTGATTTTGATATTAGAGAGATGTTGGTCTCGTAAAATGAGTTTGGGAGTATTCCTTCCTCTTCTACTTTTTGGAGAACTTTAAGGAGGATGGGTATTAGGTCTTCACTAAATGTTTGTTAAAATTCAGCAGTGAAACCATCTGGTCCAGGTGCTTTGTTCTTAGGTAATTTTTGAATACCAATTCAATTTCTTTGCTGGTAATTGGTCTATTCAGATTTTCTGTTTCTTCCTGGGTCAGCCTTGGGAGGTTGTATTTTTCTGGAAAGTTTTCCATTTCTTCTAGGTTATCCGTTTCTTAGCATATAATTTTTCATAGTATTCTCTCATAATTCTTTGTATTTCTGTGGTGTCCCTAGTGATTTTTCCTTTCTCATTTCTGGTTCTGTTTATGTGTGTAGACTCTCTTTTTTTCTTGATAAGTCTGGCTAAGGGTTTATCTATTTTGCTTCTTTTCTTGAAGAACCAGCTCCTGCTTTCATTGATTCTTTCTATTGTTTTATTCTTCTCAATTTTATTTATTTCTGCTTTAATCTTCATTATGTGCCTCCTTCTACTGGCTTTGGACCTCATATGTTCTTACTTTGTAGCTTCATTAATTGTGAGTTTAGACTGTTTATTTGGGATTGTTCTTCTTTACTGAGGTAGGCCTGTATTGCAATATATTTCCCTCTTAGCACAGACTTTGCCGCGTCCCACAGATTTTGCGGTGTTGACTATGTTTGTCATTTGTCTCCATATATTGCTTTATCTCTGTTTTTATTTGGTCATTGATCCATTGATTATTTAGGAGCATGTTATTCAGCCTCCCTGTGTTTATGGGCTTTTTCATTTTCTTTGTGTAATTTATTTCTAGTTTCATACCTTTGTGATCTGAGAAGCTGGTTGGTACAATTTCAATCTTTTTGAATTTACCAAGGTTCTTTTTGTGGCCTATGATCTATTCTTGAAAATGTTCCATGTGCACTTGAGAAGAATGTGTATCCTGTTGCTTTTGGATGGAGTGTTCTGTAGATGTCCATTAGGTCCATCTGTTCTAACACATTGTTCAGTGCCTCTGTCTCTTTATTTTCTGTCTGGGTGATCTGTCCTTTGGAGTGAGTAGTGTGTTGAAGTCTCCTAAAATGAATGCATTGCATTCTATTTCCCCCTTTAATTCTGTTAGTGTTTGTTTCACATATGTAGGTGATCTGTGTTGGGTGCATAGATACTTATAATAGTTATATCCTCTTGTTGGACTTACCCTTTTATCATTATGTAATGTCCTTGTCTCTGTTACTTTCTTTGTTTTGAAATCTATTTTGTCTGATACAAGTACTGCAACTCCTGCTTTTTTCTACCTATCAGTTGCATGAAATATCTTTTTCCATACCTTTACTTTCAGTCTGTGTATGTCTTTGGGTTTGAAGTGAGTCTCTTGTAGGCAGCACATAGATGGGTCTTGTTTTCTTATCCATCCAGTAACTCTATGTCTTTTGATTGGTGCATTCAGACCATTTACATTTAGGGTGATTATCAATAAGTATGTACTTATTGCCATTGCAGGCTTTAGATTCGTGGTTACCAAAGGTTCAATGGTAATTCCCTTACTATCTAACTGTCTAATTTAACTCATTTCATATGCTATTACAAACACAACCTAAAGGTTTTTTTTTCCTCCTTTTTCTTCCTCCTCCATTCTTTGTATGTTATGAATCATAATCTGTACTCTTTGTCTAGCCCTTGGGTGATATTTATTTAGCCTTAGGAATACTTCCATCTATAGCATTCCCTGCAAAATGCACTGTTGAGGTGGTTTGTGGGAGGTAAATTCTCTCAGTTTTTGCTTAACTGAAAATTGTTTAATCCCTCTTTCAAATTTAAATGATAACTTTGCCGGTTAGAGTATTCTTGGTTCAAGGCCCTTCTGCTTCATTGTATTAAATATATCATGTCACTCCCTTCTGGCCTGAAAGGTTTCTTCTGAGAAGTCTGATGTTAGTCTGATGCGTTTTCCTTTGTATGTGATATTTTTTCTCTCTCTAGCTGCTTTTAGAAGTCTGTCTTTATCCTTGATCTTTGCCATTTTAATTATTTTATGTCTTGATGTTGTCTTCCTTGGGTCCCTTGTGTTGGGAGATCGGTGCACCTCCATGGTTTGAGAGACTATCTCTTTCCCCAGATTGGGGAAGTTTTCAACAATTACCTCCTCAGTAACACTTTCTATCCCTTTTTCTCTCTTTTCTTCTTCTGGTACTCCAATAATGCAAATATTGTTCCGTTTGATTTGGTCACACAGTTCTCTCAATATTCTTTCATTCTTAGAGATTCTTTTTTCTCTCTGTGCCTCAGCTTCTTTGTATTTCTCTTCTCTAATTTCTATTCCATTTGTTGTCTCTTCTACTACATCTAATCTGCTTTTAAATCCCTCCATTGTATGTTTCATTTCAGAAATGGAATTTCTTAATGATTGAATCTTTGACTTCAATTCATTCCTGAGTTCTTGAATATTTTTCTGTACTTCCCTAAGCATGTTTATAATTTTTATTTTGAACTCTCTCTCAGGAAGATTGGTGAGTTCAGTTTCATTTGGTCCTTTTTCTGGGGTTTGTGAGATTGTGGTCTGAACCATGTTCTTTTGACATTTCCCATCTCTGTGTGCTGCCCCTTAGTGCCCAGAAGCCCCAGTCTCTGGAGCTGCTCAGCCCCTAGAGTGAGGCTGGGGGTCGTGGGGGAGCGGAGCTGGTGCCTGGGGGGAGGAAAGATCTGTTTCCTGATTCACATCTGCTCTGCCTGTCCCCAGTGTCAGAGCCAGTGGGCCAAGCACACACATGTAAGCCTCTTTGCTTTGTGTCTCCAGCTGTGGTAGGCAGGGCCTCCCTCTGGCTGGTCTGACACCAGCACAGTGACTGTGGGTTTGCAAGCAGGTGCCTGCAGGCCAGTAGGAAGGCTCTGCAGGCTGTGTGTCACAGTGCGGGGCCTCGGAGCCGAGTAGGCAGCTAGGGGGATGGAGCACCTGAAGCTCCTCAAAGTTCCCAACCAGGTGGGTAGAGCGTGCCCAGGCAACCTTGTCCAGCTCTCCCTTCTCCAGTGCAGCAAGCTCCATGCAAACCCTGCCCCTTCAGCAGCCCTCTTGCTGCTAGGAAGTATCTCAGACTGCCCGCCCTTCCCCTGACACAGAGTGGCCAGGTGTTGATCCAGTCCTGTGCAAACAGCCAGAATGTCAGTCTCCCAGGCCCTCCTCCCATCCGAGTTCCCCAACATCCAGAGCACCACACAATATAGGTTCTGCTCACAAAGCAGATCTCCAAGGTTAGGTGTTTTGCAGTCCCAGGTTTCCATCCCCTCCCTGCTGTTTCTCTTCCTCCCACTGGTGAGCTGGGGTTGGGGAAGGGCTTGGGTCTCAGTGGATTAAGGCTTGCGTATGTTACCCTGTTTCATGAGGTCTGCTCTGTTTGTGAGGTCTGTATGCAGTCTGGTTCAGCCTTCTTTCTTCTTTCTGTTTTAGGGTTAGTTGTATTAATTAACTATATTTTTATACTACTTGTGGTTTTGGGAGGAGTTCTCTGTGTCACCTCTCACGCCACCATCTTGAATCTCCCTTCTCCCTGTATTCTTAATGCTAAATGCTCATCTAGAGCAGAGATGCATGGCAATACTGTTCCCTGTCTATCCATTACTGAAGAAGTCACCAAACATAGCATTTCCCCCCTACTGAACCTGGAAATAAATTCAGACTCAGTTTGACTTCCAGGAGGGCACTACTAACTTATCTGAGTTGCTACAAAAGGTGAACATTCTAGTTTGGTTCTTATTGACAGATACTAAGGACATGAAAAATCTTTGCTTCTTGTCTTGGCTTCCAATCCAACTAGTAATTGGAAATCATCACCAGGCTATAAAATATATCAAAAATTATCTTTTATCCCATTTTTCAAATCTTACCAATCTTTTTTGATAGTAGATACCCAGAAATCAGTTTATTTCAATTAATGAATTTGGTTTCCCTCTACTGATTATGCAAACCAGATAGCTTGAAGTTATCTGTCTTCTCACTCTCTCTATCCCCAGTACCTAAATTTATCACTTTTCAATTTTACTTCAGAACTATTCTTAAATCTTGTTTGGATCCTTCTCCCTGGTTTATTACCACTAAGTTCAGACAGCAGTATCTTCTCTCACAGACAAAAGGCCTCTGACCATATTCTTAACACTTTGGTCTTTCCACCTACCACATTCAATCCTACAAAATACCAACAAGGTTATCTTCATTAATAAAGTGATAAAAATTAAAAATAAAATAATAAAAAACATGCACAAGTTAATCTCTCTTATTTAAAAGTCTGTTGGTGACCTGTAGCCTCCTCAGAAAAATTTTTACTTCTTTTATAATATAGTAACACTTTATGTTTCTTCTCTCCTTTTCTGTTGCATGCCTCCCATTCTTCTAGTCTTACATTGTTTTTTATTATTTGCATCTTGGTGCTTTGTATATACTCTTCTGTGTGCCTGACATATTCATCCCCACTTGGTAGTTTTCCCTTGCTAAGGACCATAATCATTTTATAGTACTGATATGCCCCACATATTTTATTGGTTTTTCCTTGCCATAGTTCCCAATCCCAGGAACTCAGACTTACTCTTTTTTCTTCTCTAAAACATTCATCATGCAATTCATTCCATGTGATAAATTCAATCTTCTAACTCAGTCCCTTCCCTTCACTGACTATGGTAGCCATAAGCCTTTCATTTTCATAATCCCTTCTGAACCCTAGTGCACATTTAAAGGGATTACTGGCAATCATAAAGTTTCTACCATCTCTAACTGTATTTGAGATAGTGATAAAGATCAGGATTGAGACAAGAATGACCTCCTGAGTAGAATGGATAGATGGAAGGCTATGGAAACCAACTGATACAGACAATGTTTGTAGAAAAAGCTAATGAGTTAGTTTTGGACATGATGAATTTAAAGTACTTTGGGGATACTCACTGGAATTGTTTAGCAGGAGCTGTGCAGTTGCCCTACAGCTAAGAGGAAATGTCTATCCTGGAGACCAGCCTGGAAGTTGGCCTTCAGTCTGTCTTTCCCTGAGGCTAGAGTGACATGTTTCTAAAACACAAATTTGAATTATGCCTAAAATTCATCAACAATTGCCCATAGTAATCAGAATGAAATCACACTACCACTCCTTAAGTTAACATGTTCAAGGAAAACATCGTTTCCTTTTTTTATCAAAATATTTCTGCTGGAGTTTATCTCTCAATAATGACAGATTGTCAAATATCCACCAGGAGATAACATTAGAACCTAGACAAACTATTAAAAACTGATTTGAAAGCACTAGAAATTGAGTAGAAGTATATACTATATGATTCCATTTATATAAAATGCTTAAACATGCAAACACATCTAGTAACAGAAAACAGACCAGTAGTTTCCTGAGGAAAGTGGGCAGGTAGGCATAGTAGGGGTCTTACAAAGGGGCAGTCAGAAGCTTTGGGGAGTGATGGCTTTGTTCAATATCTTGATTATAATGATGGTTTCATGGATATATAGGTATATGTATACATACACACACATATGCATAATTATGTCAAAATTTGTCACATAGCACACTTTAAGTATGTGCTATTTATGGTATGTCAATAATACTTCAATAAAGATTTTTATAAAAATAATCATTGTCTTCATATACCAAGAAATGCTGCAAATCATTGAGAAAAACATCTCAATTAAAAATAGGAAAAAATATTTCACAATGTGAATTAGTTTCCTATTTCTGTTCCAACAAATTGCCACAAGTTTTAAAGCAACATAAATGTATTAATCTTGACATAATGGAGGTCAGAAACCTAAAATCAGCTTCACTGGGTCCAAATGCCAGCAGAACTGTTCCTTCTGGAGGCTCTGGGACGAGAACTCATTTCCTTCATGTTTTCAGTATCTAGTGGTCCCTGTATTCCTTGGGTTGAAGCGTCCTCATCTATCCTCACAGTGTATCACACTACAATCTCAGTTCCCATTATCACAGCACCTTCTCCTCTAACTGATTCCTCCTGTGTCCCTCTTGTTCAGGACCACTGGATGACATCAGCCCTTCTAGGATAACCTCCCCATCTCAATATCTGTAATATATTCACATCCACAGAGTCCCTCTTGCTATGTAAAGTAACATTTGCAATGTCTAGGGAGTAGGAAATGGACATTTTTGTGGGACCATTTTATTCAGTCTACAATTTAAGGGAAGAAATATAACTGGCTAAGGAACATGAAAAATGTCCTTCCTTACTGGTTCTTAAAGAAATATAATTAAAATTAGATCTTTGTTCTCTGTTAAATGAATGAAGCTTTAAAAAATTATAAAAACCTGGTGTTGGCAATACCAGAGAGAAACAAATACTCATAAGCAGATTAGAATGAAAGACGTCTAAGAGAGATATCCCTTAATATCAGAGGTTACCTCTTGCTAGTGAGATTATGGGTTATCTTGATTTTCTTCTATGGGTTCAAAGTATTTTCAACATTTATTACTTAAAAAATTGAAAGAGGACACAGAGGATTTTTTGTTGAAGATGTCATCCTTTTAAACCCATAAGCCAGTCCACTGGAAGATCAGTGTGCTAGTCTTGGCTACTTAACCAGCATGTATAACCACTTTCCACTGGAATGTTGTCACTCATCACCACCCATTACATTTTATGAAAGAGAGTTCAAATTATATAAATGTACATATGAGGGTATGGCTTATCAAAAAACATGAATACTTTCTAGTAAATATTCAGGTTATATATTTTGTATAATGTTGCAAATGTATGTACTATTATTTCAAATTATTTAAGATGATTCCAATAGTTATTGAAAGATAAAGGAAGGCAACATTTATGATAAACATATAAAGGAAGGCAATATGTTTAAATAAAAATATGACTTGTTAAAAAATGAAAAGGAAATCAGAGTATATTAAAAGTTATAAAAATGAGAGTTATAAGCATACATTTTATGAAATAAGTGTTAAGAATCATTAACTGTCTTTCTTGAAGACAAGACAGCTTTATTTGACTATGAAAAGTATCCATAGATCTACCAGGGATGCTAGGATCTTGGGACACTCCATTATTTTTCTGAATCCTTAGATTGGTTTGAAAGAATTTCAGCTCACATTGGAAGTTTTTCACTACTACAGAGAACTTTTGTGTTAAAGTTCAGCTGTATCTTCATTTTAATTTCATATATAATGAAAGCTACTTATGGGAAACCTTTCTAAGAACTCTTTGAGGCATTAGATATCCCAATTTATTGACAGAATAATAATGGAGATATTCACTTATCCTTTCAATAAAAATTGAGTACCGCTAAGGTAAAGACCGTGCATAAGCCTGAAAAAGGGTCATTGTCAGAACAGTGTCAAGCATAGTATTCTTGAAACTTTGATTCCTGGGTAGTAGCTGTTATTCCCAAAAGTTTATTGTGATGAGAGGAAAGCTCCAGTGGTGGTAAATCCTAGAGGTGGTAGCCATAACTTCTCTTTCTGCGGGTAGCATAGACTTTTCCATAACGATATCCATCACAGCCGCTTCAGGCTGTTAGTCGCTGACTTCCCGGCCTGTGACAAGCTCACCATGGTCATCACCGCTCATAGGGGCATGTGCTCCTCCTGTGATTGCTCCAGTGAGAAGGACGCTGTCTCTGGATTTATAGCGCTGCCCATCCATCTCCAAGGATTCAGTCTTATGTGATAGAATTGTTTTCTTGCACAAAATCATGTGTCAGTTAACTACTTCCAGTTTCCTGACTAGCAAAAAAAAAAAAAAATGACAGCTTTATCCATGGCTGTTTCAGCCAATCGGACCCCTTTCTCCTTAGCCTCCCAAACTATTCTCAAAGTCTCAAAATTGAACCCCAGGAAGGAAATATGCAATGGGTGTGATTTATGCTGTGGGTTATTAGGCAGGTTGGAAATTATTTCAATTCAAATTGAAAGCAATGAACATTTCAAGAGGAATTCATGTTAAGAGATCAAGAGACCAAAATCCAGAAGACTAGTTTTGTTCTTTAATAAGTGGGTTTTCATTGTTGGTTAGAGCAGTCATAGATAGCACTCACTGTGGGTCCAAGATTTCTGTCATTGAAAGACACACTGGCTAGAATCTGGGTTACAGTGGAGGCTTTGAGCACTCGCACTCCTCATTCTCCAATCAGCCTAAGGGAGTTCAGGTCTCAGGACTCATAGATTGGAAATTGTGTTGCTCTGGGAAATCTGGAAGATAAAATAACTAAGTCTAGATATTTCTGTGGAGGAAGGTATCAGGTGGGGGTTTCTGGAGTCACCTACTGTTGTGAATTTTCTTCCTGAAACTAATAGTTTACTACGTTTCCATCTGACCCATTCAGCATATTAGCTTGATTTTCTTCCCTGGAGTTGTAGAGATGACATCATGGTTATCATCTCTCTTCATTCAAAACATCAATGAAGCCTTTGGGCAGGTGACTATGCCAGATAAGCACAATTCAAAGCTGAAATATCCTGAAAAGATGCAATCTAACAAATGTGCAATAAATTTTGTAGATGCTTGATCTTAAATTTATTCCTTATTATGCTGAGGGCATATTGTATTTGTATAAATCACATGAATTATTGTTAACTTCTATAAGGTAAACTTTGTTTTTTAGTTTTGTAGGAGGAGAAGGGATCCTGGAAGGGATGTTTTATTCTGGGGCAGCCCCTACTGAGAGCTCTAAATTCCCAGACACCCCGTCTCAAGGACAGCCTGCTGCAGGAACTGATGATGGCTCCCTGAGGGTGATGTGCCTTAAAAGTGATTGAGTTCAGGGGTGTGACTGGCTGGGTGTAGGGTAAAATGATCCCTCCCCTGGGCTTTGAAAGTTCCCTTGACCACATTGGGGGACAAAGAGAAACTCGAAGGGCAACAGCTAAGCCTGAGTGACAGGCAGAAGGAATGAGTAACCTAACCTCTATGAGGCAGTGTAGAACAAACAACATAGGCTCTCCCCCCACTCCCACCCCTACCCACCTCCTTCAGACAATTACTCAGCACCTTTGGTTATAGTTCCGAAAATATTTCAAGCCCTATTTTAGTCCAGGGTGGTCATTGGACAGTCCAATTACCTTCCAGACATCCACTCTTCCTTGTCCCTTGATAGGAAGAATCGGGGTGAGGTCCATAAACACGTCCTTAGTTCTGTCTATGCCTTCTAGCTGACTTCAGCAACTGATCACACTGACAGTGAATGTTGTGCTTGAAGGAGAAACTTGTGGCATCCCCAGACTTCCCCCCAAAACCTAAAATTCATTCAAATTATAAGCAAGAATTATTATGGTAATTAAAAGGACACACTGTTGTATGAATTCATTGAATCAAATTGTTGTCCTTATTATTTGTAGGAGGAAAGAAAGATATAGTACTTTTTATTTGTCACCTGTAAAACAGAATGACATATACCCACCTATCATGATGGAAGAGAGGATTAAATGAGATTATATGTGGGAAATGCCAAAATCTGCTGGTACATGTGCATACCCAGGTATAATAGCCATTATCACAACTCTTTCTAGCCAATAAAAGGGAGGAAGGGCCAGGAAGTATTGCTGACTATTCCCTAAAGTTGTTATTTAATGTTCTACATTTTTTGTTTTGTTTTAAACTCATAGTGTTGGCTTAAATTACAATTACATGGCTTTTTATTTATAGTTGGCTTCTAGTCTGGGTAACTTCTTTGGGAAGAAATAAAGAGAGGTCATTTGACAGGGCTAGGAGTGAGAATCTAGGGCTGAAATATCAGGCAAATCTCCATTGTTAAAGCAGGCTAAGGAAAACCCGAGTTCATTCATCAGGTGAGGCAAGACAGGACAGCCTTTAATGATCTACAAGTTGGTTGACCCTTCAAAGTCAAGCAAGCCTCAAGCACCATGCTGAGGTGAAAGGCAAGCAAGACCTAGAGTACAGGGGACTGTGGGGCTTGGAAGCATTGGCAAAACCAAAGGAAAATATGGAAAGAACATCTAATCTTAGGGTAGAGGTTATTTATCTTTTGCCTCATTATCTTTCCCCATGAGTTCCTGATACACAGAATAGAGGTGGAGTTTGAAGAAATGGTAGCCAGTAAGCCATACAGGTTCTGGCAGAGCATAAATTTAATAGGTGTATAAGGAGTCCTTTGTGTCAATACAGAGGTACTAGCATTCACTACCTCTCAACAATATCAGATACTTTGGGAAATTGAACTACATTTCTCAGCCCTTATATGTACTATTTAATAATTCAGAAAATAAGTGCTTGATGTACTGGGAGGGCGGAATTCTTCATGTGGCCTGTTATTGTCAAGGTGGCAGCTCTTATTTTCATAGGGACTATGCAATGTAAGGGACCTTATTTAGCATCTTTGATTTTCATTGTGAATCATTTGTGATAGGAGACAAAATCAGGTCACCTAAAGGAAATGATTTAATCCTAAAAAAAGAGCCACTTAACAGGCATATTTTATCACCACTCAATGGAAATTAATAAAGTGTTAGTGTTTACAACATTTCTCTCAGTACAATGCAAATGACAGTGGTATTCACTTGCACTGGAATTTACATTGCATTAGGAATTCACCCACATCTGAAAAGTATGATCAGAGGGGAAAAAGAAATATATGTGTTACATATATATGTATATAATGTATATATATATTGCGCGAGAGAAAAGTTAGAGAATATCCCCAGGTTTCCCATTCCCAGCCTGAGTATCAAAGAGGTCCCACTAGTGTGATCAAATTTTGTTTGTGGCCCCTGTCTGCAGAACTATCACTCATTAGCACTCCTATTAAACTCACCCCAGTTATTTATGGGCGTACCCAGGGTCATGTCACATGTTCAGAAATGCCTACTCTTATCTGCCGTAAGTCTCATGCACTAACTGCTTCTCCTATGATAATTCGAAGTGATTTTATTTAGGTGCAGCCAAGCTATTCCACCATGTGAATAACTTGGCCTTGTGAATTCATATTAAATTAGCTGCCAGTCATTGGACGCACTAGTCCCGGAGATGCGCGGAGGATCGTCACTGGACAAGGGATCAGGTCCGCTGGGGCTCTCGCCTCAGCTAAGCAGGAAGTTGTTGTGTGACCCAAGAGGGGCCCTTTTTCTTCTCTGGGTTTCAGATTTCTCATATATAAGACGAGAAATTTGGGACCAAGCACTTGTTCTTGAACTATTTCACGGCTACATATCATTTTCATAATCTAATGATGGTATGGAACCTCATTCGGGAAAATCCAAGTGAATATAGAATGGACTGAATTGTGTCCCCCCAAATTCATATATTGAATCCCTAAAGCCCAAGATGACTTGATTAGGAGATGAGGCTTTTAAAGAGGTAATTAAGGTGAGATAAGGTAATAAGGGTGGGACCCTAACACAATATGGCTGTATTATAAGAAGCACCCTTATAAGGGGAGGAGGTGACATCAGGGAGGTGTGCACACAGAGGAAAGGCCATGTGAGGACAGAGTGATGAGGTGAGTGTCTACATGCCAAGGAGAGAGGCTGCAGGATAAACCAAATTCTCCAACACCCAGGTCTTTGACTTCCAAGAATTGTGAGAGAATAAATTTCTGTTGTATAAGCCACCTAGTCTTTGGTATGTTATTATGGTAGCCCTAGAAGACCAATATAAAACATATAGACACAAATACTTAGATATAATTTTTGGTTGCTCACACGCTTCATGATATTCATGCTCAGGTCAAAACCTTGAAGATTACATGTCTTCTAACATCTCTTTTTCCTCTAAAATGTAGTGATTATCTGAACAATAGCTGGAAATCTTTAGCTCCTTATTTCATGTATGTTTTTAGAAATACAGTGTGCAGGTTCAAGATCACTATAAATGTGGATTTCTTTTAAGAAAGCCCAAGAGAAACCGGGTGATGAAAAGTTGGGTACACAGAAGTATCATACAAAGTAATGTTTAGAAATTGCACAGGCCTTGAGACAGTGAACTTAATTTTTTCTCTCTAACAGTGCGACCTTCTGGAAAAATCCACAAGCTTCCTCAAAATAAATTAGAAAATTTCTCCTTATTAAGTTAACTTTGAAAGTTTGAATGCTAATAAAAGATATTAAAAGAAGAAAGTAATGGATGGGGAAGATAAAAATCACAGTTA
Organism: Smutsia gigantea; assembly: GCA_032199065.1. Classification (NCBI taxonomy): domain Eukaryota; kingdom Metazoa; phylum Chordata; class Mammalia; order Pholidota; family Manidae; genus Smutsia; species Smutsia gigantea. The sequence goes on from JAVSCE010008878.1 coordinate 395,914, forward strand.
CTACATTTTATGTTTTGGGGAATTATAAATCCTAGAGTATCTCACCTATGGGAAAAGTAAATGAAGTGGTTCAGTTTGCACGTTAAGGACATTTCAGCCAAGCAGCAAGTATTCGTATAGGCCAAGAATTAATATATGATTATCCAAACAATGACACCTTTGCAAGGGCTACTGGAGTCTTGAACAACCATCACAAAGAAAGAAATCTCAGCCCTCAAGAATCAGTCAGAAATGTTCTTTAGTGGACATTTTTTGTGTACATCCCCAGTGCCAGATTGCATTGCTATGTGCCCATCCCAATAATCCATAATTCCTTTCAGCAATCCATGCGACTTAGAAAAAATCTCCCCATTTCTGTTCCAAGTAGGGCGTGTGACCAATGCTAAGCCAGATAGAATGTTCTGGAAGAAGTCATTGGTTCCATAGTGGGCCTAAGAGTTCAGGCAAACTAATTTGAGAGACTCTCAGGATTTTATTAAGAGTGCTAGAACTGAGTCTTGTCTTTGTTGAACATGAATAAAGAAGCAGGCAGCCTCATCAGATGAGTGGAAAGAGATTTAACATGAAACCAACACAGTAAACACAGTGAGGAGATGGAGAGAAACTTAGTACTTTAAAATGTTTTTGATCGACTCATTTCTGAAGCTAATCTGATTTCTGGACTTTTAGGAACATGAGTCCCCTCATCCCTAAATTCCTTGATCATTTACACCAATTTGAGTCAGAATTCCCACTACTTGCCATAAGAACATCCTAATAAATGGATGGCTATTCTTATATTCCTATCTTTAAGTACTTGTATAAGGTATTTCTTTCTCTCCCAAAGTTTAATTGTTTAAGTAATCAAATGCCCATAGTTTAGTGTTTATTTGCAATATTTCCCACCCTCAGTTTAGATATTATTTTTCCAGTAATAATAATTATTATTATTACTCACACTTAGTCAACAATTATCTATTATTGTGCCTGCAATGTATAAGGCATGGTCCTTAGGCACTGTGGAAAAATTAGAGTTCTATGTATAAAGAAGGAAATAACATGTAAGATAAAAAAATATAAGCTTGGAAAACCTCATTTAACAGGAAAGAATCTGAGGTTATTGGTAAAGTAAGACTCAGACCTAGGTCTTAGAGTGGTGCTTTCTTTACCACATCATCTCTGATATATTTTTTCATCTTCTGCCGTATATTTTTCTTCTACATGGTCGTTATGCACAACAATATCTTAATATCTCATAAACCATAGATACAGCAAATACAACCCCTCCCATTGTCTTAAAAAGAGGAAATTAGTTCTTCAAGTCTGTCCATGACAGGTTGTGGGGGCCATGGGCTAGGCAGGGTCTATGGTGTTTTACTCAATCTCAATTGCAAAAATTGTCTGGTTTTATAATACCTGAAGGGGGAGTTAAGGTCAGAATTGAGTTGGGGTCAAACAGATATGTGAAATGTTTGAGGTCAAGGATGGGGGTGGGTATTGAGGTCCAGGCAGGGCAAGACAGTGGAGCATTGAGGAGTCAGTGTATCCAAGCAATGGTGTAAGTTCTTGCTTCACTCCAAGCATGTGGAAATCATTAACAAGAGACCAAGCCAGAAGACCAAAAATTTGGTTTACGAGCATGAACTAATGATCACAAATAAAACACTTTATGGACATACACTGTAATTATCAACCATTGAGCATTAATTAGAACAAATTTGTATTTTAGGTCAATCTGTATATAGTGACTTTTTTGAAAGAGATCGGGGGAATCTCATGAGTTTTCTGAAATCAGATATTACTACAAAATGACAGATCCCGTATTCTAACCCAAACCTGCTGGACTGAAACTGGTGTTCTAAACATGCCTTAAGAGAAAAATCATTGCTTAAAATGGCTAATTTTTCTTTTTTTTCTAAGGTTTCCTTCTCACTCAAATCTTTAAGAACATCCATAGTTTTCACAAAGTAAATAAGTTTCTAAACCAAAATTGTTCTTAGATATATCACAAAGCCATTGGATTCCACCTCCCCTAAGCTCCATTAATTTTGAGTCCTAAGAAAAATGGGTGTTCTGATCAAAAAATATAAGCCCATTTGTTTCTACTGGATCTCTTGTAATATGTCTCCGAATTCGATGGCTTGCTTACATGCACAAGAGAACATGCACTGAAAATCCCATGTATAACACCATCCAAAACCAAGAACATTTCTCAAAGGAAAACATTCTTTAGATTTGGAGAATGTTTTTAATTCCATATGTGCCTCATCTCAGCCAGAGTGCTTGTACTGTGAGTAAACTGCCAATTTATAGTCATGGTTTAGCCACTATTGCCTGTCTTTGATGCAGGTAGACTCTTAATGGCCTTTGGGGTAAAGATAATTGTCTATTTCCATGCTTCTAAATGTATCAGTTAAAAAGGTACTTCGGAAAATAAACCCAGTGTATCTTAGAGTGAATATATTATGGATACAGATTAACTGTCACATAGACCTGCACATTAATGAAAGCTGGAATGTTTTGACCTGTGGGTATACCTAGTAAATATACTATTACCTCAAAGCCTCTGATTTTTAAAAAAGAAACAACAACAACAGTTAAACAGACCTAGCAGTCTGAAAAACTGGAGAAGAGGTAAAAGTGAGCCTGACACCTATATTTCTTTACATTGAATGAGAACTTCATTTCTCGTTTCTCATTCTAAATCATGGGCAATCATTTAGAAGGGGGAAAACACAAAGGAACTGAATTATCTATCTCTACATATTGATTAATAGCTTTTAAGCCCATCAGTCATACTTTAATTTCTACCTGTGGTGTGTTTAACATGAGCTTCCAATCCATCTGATTGGATTACCTCACCACCCATAAAAGAATCAGCAACTAGTGGTTAAAATTGCAATTAGAATCAGGCAGTAATTTGTGCTTGGGGGTGGGTGGGGGCAAACCCGCTTGCCCTTCTGTTTAAATTTTTCAATATAGATGATGAATAATTATATTTCAGCCAATTACCTCTGAGATAACAGAAAGTATATATGTGAAGGGATAATCAAAGATTTTAGATGATTGAACTCTATTCCTTCCTTTTCCTTGAAGTGGTCAGTAAAATACAGAAGGTACATTTATCATCCACACAGTCTCTAATTTTAATGGAAGTCCTGCCTTGATACATATCCATCATATTTCTGTTCTGTAGGCTAATAGTCTTAGAGAGAGAATAAGAAGCAGTGTCTATTAGAATATAAACTAACACAAAATTCTATTCTGAACAGGTCTTAAAGTGTATTTTTCTTTTTTGTATGATACTGCTGAAATATGTGTTTTCTGCAGAGGTGTTATAAAACATTGATGTTTTTGGTTAGTTTCATTATAACATCTACTCTCAGGAAAAGGTCACTTTTGCAATCTTTGTTCAAAAGCATTTAGCTTATTTTTAGGTATAACCCTTTAAATCATTTTCAGTTAAAAGTATAGATTCAGTTCCAAGAGACAGATGTCTTTAAAAACTTTAATGCTTTTGATTAGCTATCCTGTTATAAAATATTAGTGATATTGTTTTTAAGAAATGATTTGAAAATTATTTTTTAAAGCAAATAAGTTAATTAAATCCAAGGTGTGTGAAGAAAATTTCAATGTTATATGAAATAAAACTGGAAAAAGTATGACTGAGTGGCATATGGAGATTATGTAATTTAACATAAGGTGCCACCAGTTGAATTTGTTCCACAAAATTCACACATGGACATACCAAAACGGGGAAAGCTACATATCTTTCCCTTTCATGACACTGAACAATTTCACTGCATCTGCCTCAATGCATGTTTCTAAAACCAAACCTAACCAAAAAACATGCATGATGACGCTGAGAGCCTTTGGTCATTAATCTCAAAGCAGATAAAAGATTCATCATAAATTATTTCACGCCCTGCCTCTGCACCACAAACCTTACCTCTCTTTAGGCAGCTTTCTGTACTGAATCTTCCCTTTCCTTTTCTCAGTTCAAAATATGCCATCATCCCAACCCACACTTACTCTTACTTCCTGCCGTGGTTAAAAGCTACTGCCTTTTTGACTGCATCTTCCTACCTCTTTGCTCATCTCTATGGGCCACCTGTTCGTAAAAGTCAAGTTCATTTCTTTCCTCACTGTATTCCCATATTAACATCTTGGTTTTTAACACCTTGTGCAATGATTAATGCCAATCTTGGTACAGTAGAAAGAACCCTGGCTTAGCCTTTCCTATTTGTCAGCTATTAAGCTAAACCTCTATCTCTGGCCCTCAGGTCCCTGGTATGTAAAATGAGAGGGAGCTTGAAAGGACCATCAAACTTCAAACCTTGTGCAATCCTTTTTACACAAATACCTTAGCATTTTATAATGTTTCTTGATCAGAAGCAATTTCACGTATGGATGCTCTGTCTCTCTAATTAGACTGTGAGATTTATAGGAACATGCACTGGGATTTTCTGTTGCACTCTATACCTTCTAACAGTTGTAAGAATATTGTAGCTATTCAATAAATGTTCATTGATTAGTTTACTGAAACCCTATTAGGCAGATTTTCATTTCATATTATTATTACCACCAATGTACTCAGTGTAGAAGTGGATACATAAAGCAATTATCCAGGCAATTAATAGATAAGAAAATAAAAACAACACAACAAAAACGACTCTACAATATCTGCTTTACCTCATAATTATCCATACTGGTAATATGTTCTGTCGCTTTTAGTAACTGATACCAACAATTTAAAGTGCAATTGGGGAAACAAACTGTGATAAGACTAAAGATTGCTTTAAATAAATGATTCTTAATTGGGGTGGAGGGATGGGGCACATGGAGAATCTGACAAGAGCTATAGACTTTCTCCAAGATGGTTCACAGATTCCTTACAGCTTGTTATATAAGCACCATGTTTTCCTAAAACCCATACATGGATCCTATGCTTCATTTTTAAGGGGTTTTCAGAGAGAATCATTGCTGTTCCACCCAGAGCCCTTTTGCAATGAAAGACTCTCCTTTAGTGTGTCTGATTGGACCTGATGTAGACATGTCTTAATAGCCCATGTAATACCTAGTTTAAAAAGATATAAAAGCCAACTGGATTCTTTCCTTGGGAGTTTGAAATTGGGGCAAAATTTTAAATTTAAGTCAGTTAGTAGGATATTGTTGAATTAGAAGTCCATTTGGTCTTGAGAGATGGAATGAATACTTTTAGACCATGTATAAATTAAAGAGGAAGCAGAGGAAGGTATTCGGTAGAGGTACTGAAGAATAGAGAACACACAGAGAATGAATAGCACATGCACAGAAGCAAAATCAAGAGCTCACACAGCCTATAAGTAAAAGAGAATATGACCTAGGTTCCCAGTAGCTTTCCAAATCTCATGAGACCCATTTGTACTGCATTTGCTATTCTTGGATACTGTCCAAACTCTGAGTCTTTGATGATCTCTACATCAACCACATCCTTGCCATGCACACACACACACTCACCATTTTCTTGAACTAATTTGAAATTGGCCTGTTTCTCAAAGCCTAAACCTCTTTGACTAGAATAAACAGTAATCTAAGATGTCTTCCATGTTGTTTGTGTAAGGTAGAAAATAGGACTCTTTCTCAAGGTGGAAATGTTTATGATGCAGTAATTTTTCATAAGATACAAGGAAGATAAAGGCTCAGTGTGATTACTAAAGATTTTGTATTTCTAAATTTTAAATATTTAGGTTTTTCCTTCTGAACAATTTATAATTTCTTTTTAAGGAAATAAAATTATATAGTAGGTAAAAGTGTATTAACATAGCAAAGAATTACATAAAAAATAAAATATGCTTCTGAAGTACATTTTTGATATAATTTTTGAATATTTTGATATTTAAAATTTCAAAATTTGTTAAATTTTGAATAAATTTTTGATAGAAAATATATTATTTTCTAGCAAATACATTTTACCAAATAAAATAGTTAAGTAGCAGCAAAAACTGTTTTCTATTTGAAAAGATACAATCTTCAGTGAGAAATATTATATGCTATTTCACGGCATTCACTTTTTAATTATTTTCCATAATTCCTACTTACAGTATCTTTTCTGTTTTAACATATTTTTAGCTATTTGGGTGTTTTGAAATTTTTATCTCTGCAAGTCTCACATAGTCCTGAACTTAATTAATTCCGTGGTACATATTCATGTAGCATATAGTAAATGTTAACACAAATCATGTTAATTTTTTAAAGGGCTTTTCATGGGTTGTTCCAATGTTCTACCATGGGTTATACCAGAAATGTATTCCTTCTTCTTGAAAACTCATATACATTTTTTTTTAATTAATTCATTTTTATTCAGGGAACTGCACTAAATGGAACCCATGTAAATTCAGTGTGATGGTTTTTGAGCACTTGCTGTCAGTAAAGAAATATCAGGTAGCTGGTATACTCTTCCATCTTAGTTGGTAACATCATCTTTCCTTATCTTTTTTTGGGAGGAAGAAGATTAGGTATTTCTTAGGCAATGCACTGATGTCTCTCGCTGCTGTGGGAAACACCATAGACTGTATGGAATAGAAGAGGGGAGGCCATGAATGGAGAGCCACACATGGGTGGTGATTCTACAGCTTGTGCGTTCAGTGGACTTGCCAGCATAAAAGAATACATTTTGGTTTGCTATGATGTAGTTGTAGTAGGAATATTCAGTCTACCAGGTAATGGGCTTGTGACTATTTTAAGATGATAAAGGATGATTTTATTCCACTCTTTAAAGTTTGATTTTTGTGAATTTCTCATCATGGATAGATGCTAGGATCTGATCTGAAACTTTAAAAAATGCCCAATTCTGATTTACCTCTTGTACTGGCAAATATTTTGAAGTGTTTGTAAAAAGTAACATTATTTTGTCCAACTTTTCATTGTAAGGAATGTTCTTAAATGTATGTATTATAAGATAATAAGAGTATTGGGATAATAAGAGGAAATTATGTAACAGAATTTAGAGGTGGACGGAATCTAAGATCATTCCAAGCCCAATCATTTTGCATGTAAGATAACTGAGGCCCAGAGGTATTAAATAACCAATTGTTTTTTCTGCTCTCTATACATAGCTTGCTCTTCATACTTCTATTAGAATTCTTAAGTCACATGCATTAATTCTCTACTGTGTATCTCCCTAACTAATCCATAGGATACTTGAGTGCAGAGACAGGCATATTCATATTTGCCTTTTCACATTTTTCTTCTAATTAACTCTTGTTCACCATTCCTTGGAAAGGATTTTCCTGATCCCAAATCCATGTTATATCTTTTAAGTACATTCTATATTTTCTTGGTAGCACTATCACAATGGTAATTTTACTATATATGTATTTCAATATAATTGTGCATATATATATATGTGTGTGTGTATATGAATAAGTATGTATATTTTGTGTGATTTCTGCATATATTTGTATATTGATTTATTCAATATATTTCCTGCAACTTAAGTTAGATTGCAATTTGTTCATCTGTAAAATATGGATAATAATAGTATCTAACTTACAGAATTATTGTGAAGAACATTTGGTTTATTAATAGAATATGGAATATATGAGGAACTCAATTTGATTTTATTATTCCTATTCCTATTTAATTTTCAGGCAATGTCTGTTTGTCATCAGAGATGGTGGTAGAGATGAAACATTTCTGCATATCTGGCTGAACACAAAATAATTTTAGGTTTAATAGGTTATAAGGTTATCTCTGTGCTGGGCCACTGGTAGATTGTCCACAGGGTATTTCTTAATCTCTTCATTCTAGGGGCAAATATACTATTCCAGCATAGTAAAACTGCAAGGTATAGAAAAGAAAAAACACACAGGGGACCAGAACCATTTAGTGAGAGAGTAAGCCTGTGCTTCTCTAGTAGCTTAAAAAAAAAAAGGTATTTCAGTCTGCTGGCATCCTGCTGTGCACAGGCTTCTAAAAATCATTCAGTCATTCCTCTTTCAAATACATTTGAATTCCTGTTGGACCCTGGAAATAGAGAATAAGACAGACAGAGACTTTCCTTTGAAGGGAAGACCTCACGGCAACATTGAAACATGTGAAGCCAAAATGTAGGCGACTGAGGTACTGCAGGACCACTAAATATTTCTCAGAAATCAACCTATCCGCTAGAAAAGGCACGTAGTAAAGAATTTAAAAGCTTAGATAATCTCAAAAAAGAGAGCATGCAGTTCTCAGCAAAACTTGCACAGGGTAAACATTTTAAAGGTGAAAGGATCAGTATTAATTTGGTTTTATCAATAACACCCATGGAATTGGGTAGCCTGATTCAAAATAAACTCTCAATAAATTGGTAACATCTACAGAGCTGATGAAAGATGACAGGCTAAGTACCTTGCAAATTTAAAGCCAATTAAAATTACTGAGTATTTTGTTTCATGAATATGACTAAATTTGAGAATTGAAACTATATTCTGCATAGTTCTCTTATTTTTCAGTGTTCGTTACAAAGTTAAACAGTGTTTATAGATAAATACATTTGACAGATGTATGTGAATTAATAGAAGGTAGCTTTCAACTATTGCAGTGAGACTCAACGTTATATGCTTTGATATCGAGAGGGAAAAAGTAGTTTCATGCTGCAGAAGAATTTTGTGACTTTTTCTGGAAAGTAATTTTTGAGTACAATTTACTCCCTGAATCATTTTACAATGGCTATAACTCTGCTATATAAAGGTGATGCTTGCCAAGTACCAGTAAATACTGGTGAATCAAATCTTTCCAGTTTTAGGAGATGCATCTGCTAAAGGTAAAGGCACTTGTAGAATAAACTCTTTTCACTGAATGCTTCACTTTTTCTAGAGTGTTCATAAATACCATATATTTCCTTCTTGCTTATAGAGAATTAGCTAATTTATTCCTTAGCAAATTGTTTCCTCCTGATGGCTGATTATTTTTGTATTTTCACAGTGCAATATGTACCATTTAAAATGAAGATATTGAGACATAAGTAAAAGTTAGAAGTAGCAGGGAGTTTTATCCACCCCTACAGATGTCTAAGCAGAAAATGTATAACTATTTTGAGGGATTCTGTCACCTGGGATGTGGTGGAATTTTCTGGACTCAACCATTTGACAGAATAATTATAAACATTTGTTTATTTAACCAGTTGTTTTTGCAATCATCTTATTTGCACAGCATCACATTAGTGCTGTATGGAAACAAAAATTGAACAAGACATTTTTTTTTGTCCTCAAGGCACTTCAAACCTAGTTGAGGAGATAAAGTCACATAAATAATCTTAGAAAAAGATCATATGTGATGCATTATGACAGAAGTGTAATAAAAAAATGTGTTTTGAGACAAAGTTTAGGAAGGGACAAATATTAGGTAAAACTTCATGGCATTAGTGACATTGAAGGCCTACTTTGAAAACTGAGTAGGATTTTGGCAAAAGCAACATGAAGGAGAGTTTCTCAGCTGGAGGGGCACAGCCTCAATGCTGTGCGACCCGGAAAGTCCAGAGCATATTAAAGAACTCACAGAAAACTAAAATTAATGATGTGGTGGTTTCTTCAGTGCGTGACCCTTCTCTGTACATAAAGTAGCTGCTAATTGGACTCAACTGAAGGGAATTGGAATTCAACATCCATAACCCAAGAAATATTTCCCAACAAAAGCCTTATTTTGAGACAGGCATAGTTCTATAAATATAAGGTGCTTAGCACTTCCAGAAATAAAGCATTCTATCTTCCTGCCTGTAGGCCGACTGGTACCTCAGGTTTACTCTGCCTAAATGACATATGGGGGAAGAACTTTCTACCACTTTCTTGTGGAGAAAAAAAAAAAATTAACATATTTTGCTGGAACATAAGTGATGGAAAGACCTTCCCCATATGCCCCGTATGTAAATATCCTTGGAATTCAACATGAAATGACTAAAGACATGATATATACAATTAATTTTGTCATAATTCGTAATATTTTACTAGCATTAATAAGTTGAGAAAACCATTAAAGAGTGCACCTAAATGCCAATGATAAAATACTTGATCAAAAAAGAATTTGTAAAAGTAAAGTAGCAGAACGTAAGTCTTACAATTTGTTTATTAAAATGTTGGCTTGGTGTCAATGAAGCTAGAGTAATGCCTTCCCCATAGGGTTGGATATGGAGCAATTACGAGTCCTTGTGTCAGGGGAGTTTGACTTTGCCACCTTCTGGCTTGTACTTTTAGACCTGAGTTAGTATAAAATGGTAGTGGCTCAGGTCCTTTTCAAATCTTTTGAAATTATATATCTGTTTAAAAACAACAAAACGAGCATTAATTTTTTTTTTTAATTTTAGAACTCCTCCACATTGTCAGGGTTAAAACAAAGGAGCAGTACCATAAATCTGAATGAAGATTTAAAAAAGAAAACAATGTGTCAAAACAATATTGTTCTCCTAAATCCCTTTCTAAAGGTGTAAATTGTAATCTGACATAACTGCCATTGTGAGTTGCCATACTGAGTTGTCTTGTTTAACAATGGGTTTAATTAGACAAATAGCCCTGTAAAATAGGAAAACAGATGGGCCATCAACTTTTAAATGTAGGAGCCCACTAAAATAATCTGTTAGCCTCAGGCCAGGCAATTGTGACCCAATAGCGAGAGAAAACATGGGGGAAAAATGGTTTAGGAAGTTGTTTTTCAGTATGATGTCATGGACACCATGAACAAAGTAGATGTTATTATCCTCAAATATTTAGTATTATCTAAGTTATAACAAAAATCAACTATTTGGACATAGTTGATAAATGTGGAGAACTGTTGAAATTCCTTCAAATTACAATATGCATTTACTGATGCAGCATGAACTTCTTCTAAAACTGTATTAGTATACATCCATTGATGGGTGTGATACTGGGATTCATCAGTTTATCCCTATTTTTCCATTTCTTGCCCAGTAGTAGCTCAGTACTTTTTCTGTTTGTGTCATTTGATGCATGTGATAAAACAGGCTACCAGAGGGTGATGGTAAAAACAAAACAAAAACAGCAGATGAAAAACTGAGATTAAAATTATTTGTCCCCCATAGAAGTTGGCTCCTTTTGAAATAATGATTTCCGATTTAAGCAGTGTGGAGAAAATGGAAATTTCTGAAGAATTCCCACCTGGCCTTAGTAGTGCCCATTGTATACATACGTAAGAGCCTGTTTTCACATTTATGGGATGCTTACCAGGGACTGAGTGACTGGTCAGTCATGGGAGTACCTGCGCAAGGGAGGGGTGGAGAGGAAACAGCCATTCTCTTCTCCCCTCAGTTCCTGGTTAATTGTCAGGCATGTGCCAAGTCATCAGAGACCCAGCCATGTATTTCCTCCAGGTGTTGGGGTGGGGAAGCGGAGGGCCATGGGGAAAGGGAGGAGAGTGCTGAGAGAGCCATGGAGTCCTGTGCTCCCAAGTGTGGGAGAAGGGAGAATGGGGGCTGGCAGAGGAAAGCCAGAGTGGGCAAGAGACTGAGACCTACTGCCATGAAAGTAAAACCCCCTGTAAGCCCCCAACTTCGTGCCCTTGCCTTTATTCAGTCTCATCTAATTCATAGCAAACTTGCCCCAGGTGGAGAACCCCCTCCTCCTGGAGCAACAAGCAATAATCTTCAGTCCTATTTCATACTTAGTATTTTATACCTAAAATTAATGTTTTATTCTATACTAGTCTTAAATTTTCTATATTGGAAAAAAGTTTGTATTTATTATATATGCAAACATATTACTTTGAACCATACAAAATTTCTATTTGTTAGGTACAAAGCATTTGGATATTGCAAATTACATATGTAATTTTTTTGTAGTTGGAACACACAAGCACATGAATTACTGACAATAACTTCCATATTGGACAGAAGCTTTTTATTTTATTTTTACTTTGCATCTATTTGTTTTCCTCACAGCTGAGTCTAGTGCTATCGACAGTTTAGTAAGTGTTTGATGAATACTTGGTGATGAATTGTTGTCAGATTGATTAAATAGACTGTGAGACTGACTTCTAAGTGGCTCAGACAAACATAGAGGTATACGTGTTTAGCCATCACAGGCATAGAATAAGTAGACAAAGAGCCTGGGTGAGAAACAGAAATGAATTATATGTGTGTGTGTATATATATATATATACATATACATACATATACTCTTTTTTTAAGTGTGAAGTGGGATTGTTCTGGGCTATCTAAAATCAAGAAAGAAAACCAAGTACAAATTTTCTCTCCAAGCTTCCTGGAAGAAACTTGATGAAATATTTGTCTTTAGGATGATCATTGTTCTAGTATACACCTCTAATTAGTTCTTTCTGAGCTGTAGAAGCTAATTAAAAAATACCTACACACTGCATGGAACTGATAGTAATGTGTGCTCTCTGATGAATGGGCTCGACACTCAGGATTGTCACCACATCTAAACCCCTAAGGAGGAAAGATTCAAGACTGTATGCTAGGTGCAATCCCAAAATGGCAAAAATGAGTAAATTAATATGCACACATATGTGCAAATTGAGATGAGGATGCCAATTTCAGATAGCAAGAAGAATTTATCAGCACTGATTTCTGTTAGGCAGAAGCAATCTGAGAAGAGCAAGAAATTTTAAATTTAGACATTCATTTAGAATATTTTTTCAAGTAGATTTGCTCAGTTAAGGCCCATGTAAAATCAAGCCTTTTTAAGTGAATGAAATGTGGAAAGAGAGTGTTCAGACTCTCATCTTGGTCAGGGAGTATGGAGTTTCTGATAGACTGGGCAAGAAAAATCTCTTTCCTCCTCTGGTTCTTTCTAAGAGCTAAGTCAGAATTTTTTTTAGGGAATAAATTGCTCTGTCCTTGGCCAATATTTCACTTCTTTGTTCCTTGTTGAACATACAAGGAGAAAATGGTTTTGAGTAGAATAAGTGAATATCGGTGTTTCCTTGTGCAATGACTGCAAAGTGAAACAGAGCTATCAGAAGACAGGGTAGAAGCCATGGAGGCAAAGAACACAGAGTCACGAGGGCCAGGATTTGAATCTTAGCTTCTCTACTTTCTACCTGTGTGACCTTGGCAACTTAAATAACTTCTCTGAGACTTAGTTTTCTCATCTGTAAAATGGAAATAATAATCCTTACCTGTTGTGATGATTAAGCAAGGTATATAAAGCACTGAACACAGTGACACATACTATGTGCCCAATAAATGGGCTGACAAAGTCCTTGTTTCCATAGAAAGTGTACAAGATTGACTATAAAATATCTCACTAAATATGTAGACAGATATTTTTTGACCACTGCATGTCTAGATTTTTTATCCCAGGTCTTTCCTTTATTTTATAGAAGTCAAGTGAGTATCAACATAGAATATATTATAACATAAAAGTAAACTTTTAGAAGAATCCATTTTGCTTAAATGTTCTGAGGCATGCCTTCAGTAAGCAGTACCTCTGTGATCCAATCCAAATAGCATGAAACCTGCAAAACCTCTCTCTTCATTGTTTTGTAAGTGGACCTTTCCTAGGACATAAGTTCCTTGAGGGGAGGAAATTTGTCTGTTTTGTTCACAGGTGTGTTTCTAGGACATTAGCCATGACCTATGCATAAAAGTCACTCCACGTGTTTTTCTGCATGAATAAATGAATGAATGAAAATGAATGTACACATATCTGTTTGCAAAAACAAAGTAGCTATTTAATAAATTTTTATTCTGAATTATAGAAAATGATGTATCACATTTATATTTTTCTCTTCTGAGGATAGCTATCCAGAATATTTTTCTATTGGCAATGCGAATACCAGACTGTCTCTTAGTTTTCTCCTTCCTGAGAGAATATAATAGTACCAGTATTCTTGGGAAATAAATTTTTGAATTACTGAATTTTTTTTCTTTTGTCGAGACAATACCAACCTAATGGCAGGCTGAATGTGTCAAACATGATGTGCTATACTGCCTTCCTTTAAAAGCTGTTCACAAAAGCATGGAATACTGCAGCTGAAATCCAATTCCTTAGAGATCATCTAGCACAGTGTAATACATAAATTCTCACCTCAGTCCCATCAGCTTCTTCAGCATGTGAGTTTTCTCTTGTCCAAGTTAAACATTTCCAGTCCTTTTATTCATTTTTCTACATGACACAGTTTTGCATCCCTTCAACAGTCCTGTCATTTTCTTACCGATTATATACTCATGGTTCCTGGTTAAGGTCATTTTTGGAGAGCATGAGTTCAGTACTCTAACCTGAAAGGGAATCACAGCAGTGGATGTGGGTGGTCTGAGAGGCGCACGCGCGCGCGCGCGCGTGTGTGTGTGTGTGTGTGTGTGTGTGTGTGTGTGTGTGTGTGTGTGTGTTTGTGTGTGTGTGGGGGGGGGGGGGTACGTCCAGGCGGAAGGATTTCAGAGGTCCAAGATGAAGGAGGCTCTGAGGGGAAATGACAGTGAGGTTCAGACTCCTGCCCTCTTATTGACTATTAGTTTGACCCTCTGGCAAAGTGTATTTATGTCTGATGGGCATTTTGGGCATGGGGCTCATGACCCAAGAAAACGTTAATGTTTTGGAATGTTACCCTGTTGATCACTTCACCTCTCCTTCTCTCTTGCTCCTAGTATTTCAGGATTGTTGAAGCCAACAAACCAAGGTATGAATGACAGCAGCTGCTGCCCCAGGTGTTGCACAACCCATAGACAATTTTTTACAGGAGTTAGGTGTTACCTGAGGTATTGTCATCATGTATCTGGAAAGTGAAAGGATCAAAGACACAAAGATTTTTTTCATCATCTATTTTCCCTTTAACTTCAGTGGTGATGATCTATTCTTAAAACCAGCAAATGTGACAACCTGAATCCTTACATGCAGATTTGAAGCTAGGTATTTAGAAAGTGTTATGGGGGGGTGCATACAAGAATATAGAATCTCTCCATGAAAACTATATGAAGATATTCGGACTACTTTTCACTTCCTTCCCTAAAGCCTGATCAAAAACATAGAGAAAATAAAACTTCTGTGATTCAATTCCAAGTATATTTTTAAAGGACCCTCTGAAGATGGTCTAGGAGCCAGATCTATTAGCTCACTTTCAAGCTAAGGCTTCCATAGTGTGATGTGATCTCACTGTGGTTAAAAAAAAAAAAAAAAAAAAAGTCTGTTTAAAGGTATAGAAAAGAAGAATAACCATTGAATAGGATATTTAGAATGAAAAACTGGACACAAACTGTGCTGTCCACTTTGAAATCATATAAAAAGCAGTAATGTGGATGGCATTATATAGCAAAAAACTGACTGATACACCGTCTCATTGAAGATAATGAAAATCCAGCTGTGAGTGCTTGTCGGGGCCTCTTTGAAATGCCTGCATTTCCTCTGCATTCCCTCGAGCACACTCATGTCTCCGGGCTTTATCTGACACTGTCCCACTCTTATAGGACCTGCTGGAGACTCATCATTTACATGACATGACCAACTATCTGTAGCACCAGTGTGTGGCTCAGCAAGGTGTAACTGGGACTTTTCTTATTGTTGCTGTTGAAACTATAGAAGATTAAAGATTTCCCCAAATTCAGTGCAGTAATCCCTTCTATAGGATTAACTCCCCGAATGACTTTCCCCCGGTATAGTTGTTTCAGGAAAGAAAAAACAAGATTTCAAATCCCCAAATATAGAGGTAACATTTTATTCTTTGTGTAGCTAACATCACTGATACCTCGTGAGTTTGTATGTGTGTGTGTGTTTTTCACATGTTCACAGTTTATCCCATGAGAAATCTAAATGAAAAAAATTTTAAAACTCTAGTTTTTCACAAACTATAATTACTTTAATTACAGGATAATTATATAAATAATGCATTTGAATGTAGGTTTCAGTTTTCTTTGTTTTCTAAATATTATCATCTTTCAGTGTTTTCAGACGTGTAAACAGGAAACATTTAAGTTTAGATGAAGAGCAGGTGAACTGCCTCTGATACAAGTAGAGACAATCAAAAGATGATTAGGCTATTGAAAATTGCCTAACTAGGTGCTAATTTTTAAGTGAGCAGGTGTAGTTAGTCATTACAACTTTAAAATGAAAATATATTTGAATTAACCCCCCTTCCCAGCATTAAAATAACATTAGAGGTCTGGCTGGCACTGACTAAATCCAGCAAAGGCAAAAGATGGAAATTCAACAATGAGGTAGCCAGGCTCTCTAGAGTGTGAAGGCATTAAAGAAGAAACTATAGGCTTCTAAAGAACTGTTGGAAACTGTTTTACAGTACTTTATTGACTTTCTTAAAACCCAAACATCACTAACATGTTACAAAGATTACCATTTTGGTTACTGTGAAAGGATGATTAACTTTACACAGGAATTGCACAAGGTAAGAAAGATAGTATAATTATCACAGGCAGTAATCAATTGTTTTTCTTTTTCTTTTCTTGATTCTATTGTTTTACCTGTTGCCACTGAAATGCATTAGTTCACTCTTATGGCTCATGTGAAATGCACAAAGACCTGATTCTAAGACAAAAGGAGATGGTAAACTTCAACTAAAGTATGAACATTAAATTTCCGGGTTATGTGACATACATAAAACTCTGATTCACATATGGCTGCTCCTGAAACTGAAAGCCCAGTTCTTATCAAAAGTTAATGCAGCTAAGTAAACCTGTACAGTATTTGGTATGGGGCTAATTTAGATCAATTAAACACCAAGGAACAATGTAAACTGCTTCTAAATAGCCAAGTGATATTGTTGCACTAGAGGTTTCCAGCTCCCGGTAAGCTCACTCTGGATTTAGTGAGACCAAATAATGACAACAGAATGTTGTGGGTAAAAGGTCTTATACCAAGCTTTATTCTCATGGTGGCAGGTCACGTGCTAGAATCATGTCTGCATCCCACAAGTCTGCAGTCCATCTCCACCTTTACCTCCGTGCCTCTCTGCCCAGAGCACCAAGCAGAGGTCCGTATATAGCCTGGGCAAGCATGTGCCTGCAAGAATTGCACATAGGCAGTGGGCAAGTAGATTAGTGTCAGGTGAGGATCCTGGCCATGGTAACTTCCATTTCTCCTATAGACCTTTAGAACATTTGGCATATAGATAAATTTGTCTTTACTGCACAAAATTGCACTTCACTGATCTGGAAGAAACTAAGCTTGTGAAAATAGAAAATACACTGCTACAAATTCAAATACACATTAGAAGAATCTGGATGAAGTCCATGTAAACTATTTGAGTGGGTGTATGGTGTGATGTAATCAACTTCCAGCTATGTCTAGTGAGCCTTCAAATGTTGTTAATAGTCTCATCCTTTGACTTCTCCACCCCATCTGTTCTCTGTCATCCATTATGTAGCATCAAATTACTGGTAGACTCTACTCCACAGGTACCACAGTGGGTTTGCTCTGCTGAATGCTTCTTTAATTGCTTTAAATTTTTGTTCTCTAATATTATAGTCAGATTTATGGAACTTCTTGGTGCCCTATCCTACTTTTCTGTCTTATCACAACAGTAAAGCAGAGTTGCATTGGATTCCATCTGTTTGTGTTGGCACACTGCTTCTGCAGAAAAATGGTATTGGCAAATATTTCAAAAACCCAGGAAATTTTGTCCATCAGAAGTCATAGAGAGTTTTCCTGTAGATGAAGAAGAGAGGTTGCTAGAACGACTAGCGCTGGCACTATAAGCTACCATTTTGAATAAACTTATAAAGAAGAGAGGACTTGGAGGATGAAGAAGGTCATGGTGATGCCCCAGCTCCCCCTGGGCTGGGAGAATCCTTACAGCCACCCAAGATTGGTGTCATCAACACAGCAAAAGAAATCATTACAGAGGAGCTCAGTGGGTCTTGATATTAGCATCAATGGGTCTCCAAGTGGCATGAACCAATCCCTTTATGTTCATTCAAATACCACATCACACTATGTGCTGTATGTTTGTAGAAAAATCTAAGTGATGAATTGACATAACAGCAGTTCCTGACCTCAATCAATGCTTGTATGTTTCTGACGCATCCAGGGGTAACCTGCAACACAGAACCTCAATGCATATGTGCTGAAAGAATGAATTTGACATCCAACTCAAATGATTCTCTTATTCCCCTTTACTATTATTACATCTGACTTCTCTTCAGCCCTTTCCCTTTTCCTCCTAACATTCTGATACTGTCTGGTTTAGTCCCTTTCTCTACTTCTCCTTATCTTCAGGCTGGTTCAGTGTAAGGTCTGTGTGACTTCTAATTCCCACAATTAAATTTCCAGGTTATTTCATCAAATTAGGGAGTTTTCTGTAATCACGCATCTTACTTTAGTCGTTTAAGCATTCCAACATAGTCCTGACATTTTTTTCTATAGAAAGGGAAGTGGATATAGAAAGAAACATTTTAACACTTGCTTATTTCTTCATACTTACATAATGGACATTTATGGAATATATAATAAGGGGGTAAACCAGGCATTCATACTGTCCTTAATTGAAAAGCAATGAAACTTAAGCTCAGATGGATTGAATGATATGGCAAGAACAGACATCTAGTAAGTACTAAATTTGGGTGTGAAATGAAACCTAGAACTAGGCTGTTTCTCCTGTATTATGTCATCTTCTCACTGCCTTTTTTAAAATAGAAAACTCTGTAACAATTACTGAATACATTAGAGATGGTAAAATAAAGGGGAAAAAAAAGAGAGAAGACCTGGAAATGGGTTACAGGTAAAGGTATGCATTCCCTATTTACTGATTTTTAAAGCCACAACAGTAGATCAGGTCAGGTAGAAAGTTGTGAACTTAGACCATATTCATTTTCCCGCTGTGGACATGCCTTTCTTGAGTTCCACTTGCTTCTTGCCTTAAGCCCTCGTTCAGGTCAGGTGGGAGGGATGTTGCTGCTAGAATCACTTGGGGCCATGGCTTGGTGAGGACTTGTCTTTTGGAATCAAGAGCACACTTACCTTTCTTGGTACACTAATAGGATTTTTAAATTTCTGATTGTGAGTATAATAAAACCATTGAATTTTCTTCTCTCATAGCTTACCATCCTTTTATATTTTACATTTTATTTTATTCATGTCTGTTATTATAAGGTATCTCAAATCTGATTATAAAAAGGGTGATGTATAAGTGAATGAATTTGTGTAACCCTGATATCAGCTATCACCCTGTCCCCCATGAACTGACTCGTTTTGAGTTGCATATTCAAAACTAGGTCCTTGTGCAGTTCATAGAAGGAACTGATTTATGAGTAACAGGTTCAATTTTTTTTTATTGGAGATCTGAGATATTTTCAGGAGGAGTTACACTGTGTCCAGAAAATTCCGCCCCCTTCCCATTTCCCTTAGAGGTGCCAAGTCACTCCACTCTCTCAGGAGGCATAGAAACCCATTCACACAGGCCCAGAGCCTCATCCAGTGCCCCAGAGCAGATTTCTCAAAGCTTCTCCCAGCAGAGATTCGGGATAGAGTGTGGCCTCTCACAGAAGGGATTCTCCTACCCAACATAAGCCAACTGCATTCACACTGCTAAATAAACAAAATGATAGCTACATTTTAAAGGGAGCTCTTTTGTGCCTACTATGACCTATTGGGAAAATTTTATTGTTTTTCAATGGGTGTTTCAAAATCACTACTTCTTAAATATGATAAGAATTTCTGTGTATATCTTTCTTCAAATTGGGAACATGTGGCGTTCTTGTTTATCAAGCAGAAAACAGGTCCTTCCTTGAAATATCTTTCTACCCACATTCAAGATGGAGAAAGTAGAAGTCTGAGCTGGTTGCATAACTGAAACTAATATTTTTCCCATTTGAAAACATGTTTGGAAAACAACTTTACAGAGCAGTTAATAAGAGGAGGAAATAGTCCTCCTGGGGCCTCCTTAGGCCCCAGGGACCTTCCAGAAACCAGTGGTTCTGGTAAGCCTCATGCTTGCAGAATGAAGCCTCTGTTACTAAGAGACACGAGCACTGGCTGTATTTATAAGACTTCCCATGTGCACTTGTATTTTACCCTGTTTGGGTGCCACAGTGCCATTATGCTTGCAGACATAGATGCAGACATGAAGCATGACACTAACTGAAAAATCAGCAACAAAAAAGGGCAACACTTTTTTAATTGCTTGCTTCCAATTACCCTGCTGGGCAAAGTTGGCAAGTTGAAAATCAATCCAATTCTTTTACATGGAGGAGTTACTTTGGAATCACAGACTTAGAGAGGAAAACAGAGCTCTTTTCTTTACCAATAAAACCCTGCCACAGTGCAGCTGATTTTGTTTGAATTTCATTTTCCATGTTGCAAGTTGCGTAACTGTCAAGTCAGGGTTGCTATTATGTATTATGACTGCATTCCTCCCCAGGGTAAAAAACAGGCAGTTGGTACTATTTTTGTGGTAAGAAAAAATTATAAAATCTCTAGCAGCTACTTCTGAGCTTCACAAATATGCCAGCAATTCCCTGCACTTTGAGGTGTTTGCACTCATAATTTGAATTCATTAATATCTTTTCAACTACACGATCTGCATCTAAGCTTTTTCATAGTCAAGCATCTCAAAAGGATTTTCTACCCACTTTACCCACTTCCTCACCCCCTAATCATGGTTTCACTCAATCTCAGTCACCATTTTTGAATTGTGTATCACTTGCTAAGGTTAATAATGAAGTCCATG
Source organism: Smutsia gigantea (assembly GCA_032199065.1). NCBI lineage: Eukaryota > Metazoa > Chordata > Mammalia > Pholidota > Manidae > Smutsia > Smutsia gigantea. The sequence continues at coordinate 416,497 of JAVSCE010008878.1, forward strand.
TGGCCAGAAATAAAGCACACATCTTTGATGTCTCAGTAGTTTTTCACCTAAATGAACCTTTGTGCAGCCGCTCTTTTCATGCCTTATTCCACATCATCAGACTCCTCTGGTTTTTCTTCTCTTACTCTCTGGCCATTCTATTTTAATCTTCTTTGCCACTTCTTTCTCCTCTACCTTTGTTTTAAATCTCTGGTGTCCAAAATGGTAGTTACTAGTCACATGTGACTCTTTTGATTACCTGAAATGTGGCTAGATTGAATTAAGATGTACTATAAATGTAAAATATACTCCAGAATATGAACATTTAGCATGAAAAAAACATGTAAATTATATCATTAGCAAACAGTCCAGTCTGATTATCTGTGGTGTTTTATAACATCTCTTGGAACACAAAGCAGTGAATACTGAGCCCCTGCTCTCAGGAGAAATACAAGGATGAGTTCCTGCAATCTTCTGGTCACAGTATTTTCATCTAGTGATCAATTCATGACCTCCTGTCATATGTGTTTCTGGTTCATACATGTTTCCTCCACAAGACGCGTCATGGACTTCTTGTGCTTAGGAATGCTAGACAAAACTTCAGCCTTATGGTTGGGGGCCACTTTAAATAGCAAAATCACCAACGAAAAGTACAAAATATAAAAAATGTAGCTCTGAAGATACCAAGGAAAGGATGTTTGTTCTACAGTGTGACAGCTGAAACAGTCAGATGTAGCATTGCCTCCTTTGGCCTCAGTTGGGAACATGCATGTCAGGTGACTCGACTTTTCCCTTCTCTGTGCACATGACACTCTGACATTGCTGTGTGTATCGATTTTGGGGTTACAAATAAATTTTAGCTTGTAGGTGAGTTTAAAAATACGGAATCCATGAATAATGAAGGTCAATTGTATTTTATATGGATTATCTGTTGAAATGATATTTTGGATGTATTAGGATTAAGTGAAACACATGCTAAAGTGCATTTCTTTTGTTTTGACTTTATTTAAAGTGGCTACTAGTAAGTTTAAGAATACATATGCAGTTTGCATTGGCTTGCACTGTATTTCTATTGGTTATAAGTGTGGGAATTTATAAATTCTGCTATAAATGTAGGGTTTCACAGAACTGATTGCTCACACAGGTTAGTTACCTCATTCTTATGACTTCAATGTAAAGGCCAGTCTCCCCAGACCTTTGGGTCACCCTTCAATCTACTGTTTCTCTCATGTCCTGCGTCTACAGGAGATGCTCTCGGCCCCAGCTCTGGTCTACATACAGATGCCCGTCATTCCTCCAAATCCCTCCGCTGCTAGTAGCCACCATCGCTATTGGCCCCAACCACCTGAATCTTCACACCCCCCTTTGCACAACAGGCTGAATGACCTTTTTAAACCTAAGCCATATTATAATCAGACCTCTGCTCAGAAACCTGATGGCTTTCCACCTCACTCACAGAGAAATTCCATATCTGACAAGACCTACAGGATGTGAGCCAATCGTCCCTTCTGGAATGGATTTCACACACTCTCCCCATTGATCATTCCACCCTTTCCATACTGGCCTCTTGGCTGCCCAGAGCTTCCTGAGGCAAGGCCTTGGCGCTTGCTGTTCCGGGTCCAGAAGGGTCGTTCCCATCACCTCGTGGCCGCTCCCTTCCATCATCTCGCGCAGATCCTGGCTCAGATGGCGCCCATCAGATGCGCCTTTGCTGATGAGCTTCTAAAAAAGGCCCTTGGCATCGCTCTGTCCTCTTATTCTGATTCATTTCCTTCTCCTTAACACTTATCACTGCCTGAGCTATATTTATTTGTCCGCCTCTCTCCCACTAAAATATAAACTCTGTATGAACAGAACCTTGAACTGACTGACTCACAACTATATCCCTGGTACTGGAATAACAACTGACACATAACGCAACCCCAAAATATTATCTGAGTAAATATAGTTTATCTACGAGTCAGATTTCCATAGCACCAGAAGCTTATTTGACCAACTTCAATACCTCACACACATTCCTAATCATGTTTAGATGATCAATAAATTTCATATTTATATGGATTAAGTTGGATAGACACTGGTTCATGCTAATTTTGCCAGTTATTTTCTGCATGGCGTTGGGCAAGCTATTTACTGCTCTAAATATCAGTTTTTCATTTTTAAAGTGGGGCTAGGAATGCTTATTGATGTGAAGAATTCAACAAATATTACCTTGTACATAAATTCTCTGCATGGTGATTAGTACATATTAGGTACTCGGCTGCCAATGTTACCCAGCAACCTTTCACTAGCCATACAAGGTTCTGGAGATAAAAGCTCGATGGGATGTAAATAAAAAAATAAAAATAAAAATAACAGGCTACTAAGGATGAGGGAGGGGAGTGAAGATGGGAGGCCCCAGGCATATTTACAAAGAGCTTCAAAATGTTAACATAATAAAAGTATATGTGATTCCAATAATGTTACAATGTAAGGAAAGCTCAGTGAAAATGGAAAGGGAAGTGGGCTGGGGACTCATTTCATAAGGGAAATAATGCTTAAACGGAGTCTCAAGATGTGCATTGCATTTGGTACGCAGGAAAATAGTGAAGGGATACTTGGCAGATAAAGCAGTGAGAAGACCCTGAAGAGTGAATAGAAAGCAGTGCCCGGAAAATGACCAGGAGCTTAGCATGACGCAGCGTAACATCCAAGGGGTTCAGTAGATTCCAGATGTAGATGAAGGACTTTTGACGCCTCATGAAGGATTTAGAATATTTTTCTTATAAGCGAGTATAGTGGGTTAAATGGTGGCCCCTAGAAAGTTATATATCCATGTCTTCATTCCCTGAGCTTGTGGTTATTTGGAGCAAAGGTCTTTGCAGAGGAAATTAAGTTGATATTGAAATGAAGAGATGATCCTAGATTTTCCAGATGGGCTTTCAAACAAAGACAAGTGTCCTTATAAAAGACACATATAGATATTTGACAGAAGAGAAGGCTGTGTGATCATAGAGGCAGAGACTGGAGTGAAGGCAAGGAACACCTGGGGCCACCAAAAGCTGGGCGAGGTGAGGGAGGCTGCACCCCAGAGCCTCTGGAGGGAGCCTGGCCCCACCAATGCCTGGAGTTCAGACTTCTGGCCTGCAGACACCGAGAGAATAAATCTCTGTGTGCTAAGCCACTGGGTTTCTAGAAATTTGTCACATAGCCTCAGGAAAGCCATATAGGATGGATTTTAGACTTTTTTTGTTTTTAATAAGAGAGATTTTTAAGCAGCATAGCTCTGTGGAGATGTCTGAAAATATGTGGGAGAGGGGTCCAGAGTGTCAGGGCTGGCAGAGCATTTATTTCAAGAACCCAGACAGGAAATTATAGGATTTTAAAGTACGAGTGTAACCATGAGGTTGGGGTGGTGTGTTGATACTCGGGATGCTAGAGGCATAGAAGCTGCCTTAACACAAGAACATGTTAGATGGCTTGAGAGACCGAAGGGGGAAAATGTTAAAACTATTCACTAGATCTGGTTAGACTGCCTCAGTGAAACCGATGCTGGTCATTGGGACAGGGATTCAGCACACACTGGCATTCTGCTCTGAAGTTCTGGTCGACCTCCAGGTGGAGAGAGCTGGTGGGCAGTTGGAATTAAAGGTCTGCCAGTCAAGAGAGATCAAGGCTATAGATGCTTCCTTGGGATGGACCAGAATGTAGGTGGCAGCTGAAGTTCAGGGAAGAAATAAAATCAGAGAAAATGTACAGAAGGGGATGGGGAACAGGGTGAAAAGCAGTCAGCAGAGACCATTTAGATGTGAGCAGACGGAGATATGAAGAGAACTGAGAAGAAATAAGAGAGAGAATAAGAGTAATTGAAAAATAGTCTAGATGAATGTCAAGAAGAGGTGGATGGTCAGTGGTGCTAAGTGACACACAATAACCAAGGACAGATAAAGAATGGCTTGCACTCAGCCATTAGGTGTGCATAAGTGATGCTTTCCAGAGCAGTTTCTATGGTAAGGTGGCGCTGGGCTGCTTGGGGGGAAAATGTGGAGGAAATACAGAGCTCTGTAGAGGAATATGCTTTTAAGAGCATAACTGTGAAGAGTAGCGGGACATTACTTAGAGAAAACACATGGGAAGTGTAGGGATTCATATATATATATGTATATATATGTTTATGTATGAATACATTTATATGTTTTTATATGTATATGTTCATATATATGTTTATATATATGTTTATGTATGTGTGTGTATATATATGTACACATGAAGAGAGATACTTAGGCATGTTTATAGACAGTGGAGAAAGACTGAGAAGGATCCAGTAAAGAAAGAGAGGCTAAAATTAGAGAGGATATGGGAAATCAATGAGATACTAAATATGGAAGAAATGAGAAAGTGGTGAACTTGAAAGCCCAGGGAGAAGTGATGAGCTAAAAAGGCAGATTTTTCCATAGAACTGAGGAGGAGATGAGTCTGAGTATACACTGTATCCGTATGGGTAGGAAGAATGAAGTGGAAGAACTTCCCTTCCTGCAGCCTGCTTTTTCGCTCTGAAATAAGAGCTAATGCTTCACATTAGGACGGGAGCAGTAACAATACCCTTGAGAAAACTGGTAAAATTTGTAATTCTCACAAAGGAAGCTGAGCAGAGACTATCACAGCTTTATTTCTCTTCTCCTTCATTGAAGTTCACTCATATAAAAACCCTCTCTCTGCCAGTGCATGGCTCTGTGCCCTCAAGATTTGACTCAAAAATCACTTCTTGTCTTCTCTAGTTGAACTAGAATCTTTGCTACCAAACTACGTATGTCTATAGATTAGACTGTATATCATATTTCAGTTTATAATTTTTACTGTCACATTTGTTTAGCTGTCTAAGGAGTAGAACCTTGCTTTATACCTTATTTTTTTTTTAATTCCTCATGTGACTTCCAAGTACTGCTTAAACTAAATAGAAGTTAGTTGATCTATCAGGGCCCATGGCTTCTACATAGAGTTTATGTGTTCAGTGTTGGTATAATTATGAATAGTGCCCTCTTTCACTCTCAAAACTCCCCTGGCTTGCATGGTAATTTATATGAGGGACTCAAGAGAACTAATTTCCAAGAAAGAAGTTAGCATCTAGGACAGTAAAGGCTGGGGGAAGGGAGTGTTACCAAGCCAAAGGGCTGACAGCCAAAGGGCCAACATCAGGGGGGCACTGAGCTGCTTATGAAGCCTCCAGAAGGACAGGCTCCAAATTCTGCTTATAACCCAGTCAATTTCAGAGTGGTTAGAAAGCTATGGACACCTTTGCAATAGCACCCAAGGCCACAGGTCCTTTCACACAAAGGCATCTGAACTTGTTCCAACCAGTGGATGAAAAATCAAAGCAGAAGAGCAAACCAACCACAAGATACAAGCTCTTCTACTGTCCTGTCTCCTCACTCCCTGCCTTCCTCACTCCAGCTTAGTCAAGTTCACTTCCTCATATTCTCTCAATAAAATTTTCTTTTTCTGTGAGAAGAGCAGAAAATTTCTGACTCTAAGGTCAGTAAAGACAACAAAAATGTCATAATTATCTTTAGGAATTATTAGCCTTAGGAACCATGGCCGAGGAGGTGAACTACAATTTATTGACCCAGATACGTGGATCAGTATATATGTGAATTTTGTATGTGTGTATATATGTATTCTATTTGGTCTAATAAAGAACTATGAACAAGGTAAATGATCTGTATTACATAAAAGAGGAAACCAAGATTCAGAGAGGCTGAGTCAATATGCAAAGCCACCCAGCTTCTTAATAATACAACAAGATTTGGGCCCACATTCATAGACTCTCAAGCCTTCCTCTCTCAAATACAAAGGGCTTAGGGAACTCAGCTGTGGTCAGTTAAAGGTCGTTGATATCAAAGTGAATAGTACCACGCTTCCCTTGAACTTACCCATATTTGAATTCTGCTGCTGGATCTGCAGACACCCTGTGCTCCAACAGACTATGATGAAGAAGTAATTTCAAGGCAGTTGGGTTAACTGGGGTATGAACAAAGGCTGTGCGCTGATCCTTGTTGAGAAGTGGTTTCTGTTTGTTTGTTTGTTTTGTTTTATTATGGACACTGAGTTATGGGCATCATAAAGAGTATGACATGTCTCTGGCACAGCCTCTCTGTCCCTTTTTACACACAACTCTTCTTCGACTCCAAGTCACACTATAATTAACAGCACCACGTAGCTCACTATAACCCTAGAACAACTCATTCATAATAAATGAAGTTGCTCAAAATCTTCCAAGTATAAAAGGAAAAAAGAATAAAGCTTGGACATACCTACATGAGGCACATTTACGCATTATTGACAAAATTCATTTGGGAGTGACATGAATTCATTGATGAACATTATACTTTCTATCAAGCATTTTTAGCTTGAGGTACTCAGAAAGAGTCCATTTTCCCACAGGGGTAATGTTGAAAGCTATGGCAATGACACCACGATAATGCCCATCATTGTGATGTATAATATAGATGTTATTGCACATAATAGAAAACATTCGTTGGGCATACTGCGTTTTTGTTCCTTACATGCTGATATCAAGTAGATATAAATGTGCTTTAATGTGTTTCCTTTTAAAGGTCTAGTGTAGACGCGCCCTCGAGTATGTGTTTTGTGTAAGGTTTGGTGAGCAGCTCGTTTTAGTAGTGGCTTTCTATGTTCACTTTAGTACTCCTAATAGTTCTAATTATAAACTGCACAATTTTCTATTCCTTCCTTGCTGTTCTTTGTCACTTCACTGCTCGTAGACATTTAAACAGTGGAAGCTGTTTATAGTTCATTAAACACTTTAAGCTGTTGTTCTAAAGTTTTATACTTTTTTTTTTTGCATTTTCCAAGTCATTTCCCTCTGCTGTCATAGGAAACCATGCAACACAATTCAAGAGACGACATCAGTTATGCTCATTTTGTGGATAATCTACAAGGCTAACAGCTATAAATGAATCAGACTTTGGCTATTTTATATTGTGTTTGATATGGTATTTGGCATAAAATGTTTAGATTTTTTTTTCAATGATACCCTCTAATTCTTCTTAAAGTAGTAATTTTGCTTCTTAAATAAAAACACTAGCCAAAAGGGAGTATTAACTCATGATATGATGCAGCATAGAAAATGTGACTATTGGAAAGCTGAGTATTTTTCTACATCACAGTAGAAGGAGATGAGGTAATTACTCCATGGAATGATCTACTCTGCATTACAATTTGAAGGGAGAAAGCTTTATCGTCATTAAGATTGCCATGGAATGTGCAGACCATAGTGGTATCCGAAGGAAGCTATCCCTAATTTTTCTTATACTAGACACACTGCAACAGTCACTTCTTTGAGTTTCTAGAAAGGTCCTGCATCAACTACTGTGTTAGAAGACTACATGCACCAGGTTAATTTAGAATTCCTTCCCCAAGGCATTACATAATCTGTTGGTAAAATGGAAATTAGAGGTTAGGGTTTTAAGTAGTTTCTCAGATCAATTCCAATGTCTGTGTGTAGGTGGGTGGCAGGGTCCCCCATGTACAACACCAAGCAATACTGGCAGAGAATTCAAGTAGCTCCTGACTCTATCTGCCCAGAGGCAGCATCAGATTCCACAGGTTACAGCCTTAGTCCTCCAAGACTGCACCCCCATCCACCATCCCCCCTTCAGCTGCCAGTTTCAAGCCCTGCTTCTGACCAACCAGCTTCAGATTGGAGATTCTAATAACCTCCTCCACAGGTTTGATTAATTTGCTAGAGGGGCTCACAGAACTCAGGAAAACACTTAACTTGTGTTTACCATTTTATTCAAGGATATGATAAAGGATACCAGTCAACATCCGAATGAGAAGATGCACAGAGTGAGGTCCCAAACAAAAGAGCTTCTGTCCTCATGGAGTCTAGGGCCTGGATTGGTGGCATGTAGAAGCATTCTGGTTTCCCTAATCGTGGAAGTTCTCCAAAAAGGGGAAAAGGAAAAAAAGGACCAAAAAGCTGTCCCCTTGGGTTTTTATGGAGGCTTCATTACATAGCCATAATCAGTTAAGTCACTGGCCATTGGCTGATTCAACCTCCATCTCCCACCCTTTCCCCTCCCTGGAGTTGGGGGCAGGGTCCTGAAAGTTCCAGCCCTTCAGTCACACAGCTGGTCCTCCTGGCAACTAGCCCTACCCCTCATTAAAAATGTTATTAGTGAAGGTCCAAAAGTCATCCTCATTAATAACCAGGCACCAGTTCCACCTTTACGGCTCTGAGACATTTTCAAGAACCGTGGATGAAGACCAAATATATCTGAGAAGTATATTTTGGTCATCTGAATGATCAAATATATACTTCTTATAAATAATTATATCTCAGTATTTATTCTTTGCTGTTCATACCTGATGAAACAGTGTTCCCCATCATATTAACTTATCAAGCAAAGACTCACATCTTCACATTGAGCATACTGAAGACACATGGTTCTGTTTTGGAGACAAAAGCAATTTACCAAAAATCAGGTTTAAAAAACTAGAGCAATGTAGAGAAAAAGAGGCTTTAGGTTAATATTGGATGTCCTAACAATGATTGATTAGACACTCTGGAGGCTGCCTTCTCTCCTCCAGGAGGAAGCTAGCTTACTTTCGGAGGGTCTAAGGTGCAATGGTACAGTTGACCTGCAGTAAGCAGACCCCTCCCAAGTTTTTTCTTGCAATTATATGAAAACTGAGTCTGTTTCTTTACCATTCCCCATTCATAGAATATTCTTCATTCCTGACCTTTTCTCACAGTTGCCCTCATTATTATGAGATCAGATGATCTCGTAATGAGATTAGATTATCATAAAATCAATAGTCTTATGATAGAAAATACTATGTACATATAAAGCAAAATAGCAAATCTCATTTAATAAATTAGACCTTATGAACTCTTAAGACTTCTGATCCAATATATATATATATATATGTAGCTGGTGACAAACTCTGTGAATAGTACTTGATTTTACCTCATGTTAATACCTATTTACATTATTTGTTGACACTATGTGTATGCTGTATGTATTGATGGAATGATGACTCAAAGCCCCCCAAAAAATTTATATTAAAAAATCACCATAGGATATAATTTTCAAGAATATATTTTTTCTTGGGAAGCTGGGCTATATTTCTGCATTTGTTACATTTCTGTATAAAATCTTGTGGATTTTCTCAATATCTCTATTTATAAAATGGGGAAATTATATCTAACACAGCAATGATATGAGGTCAAATGAATATTTTTTAAAGCATTTTGCAAACTATAAAATGCAACAGAAATGTATGTCTTATGATTCTTAAAACTAGTAAACATATTTTCCCATTGTGTTAGAAAGTTAAAAATCAGGCATACTTTTAAAGAAGTGAATTGAAAAGAAATGTAATAAGAAACACAGAAGACCTTTTTTGAGGATTAAATGAGAATCCTTGGTGATGATGTTTGTCAGAACACATACAACTGCTCATTGTGAATCTGATTTGCTCTCCAAGCTAGTCGTGGAATTGCCCTGCCCCCCAGCTCTGAGTCCCGCCCCCAGCTCCGCTCCTGTCCTCTTTCCAGAGCATGCCTCACCTTCTAGCATACCCTACCATTTAATTACATTTCATGTTTATTATTGACATTCTCTCTTCCCCTGCAAGAATACCACCTCCCTGAAGGCAGGCATTTTTGTCTATTTTATTCACATATACATTACAAGGTCCCGAAAGAGTGCCCTATAGATATGTGTTACTCAGTAAATATTGGTTGAATAAGCAAATGAATGGCTCAATATCAGAAAAGGCATTCCAGACGAAGTATTTTAAAGAGCTTCAAAAAACAGAAAATAAGGGGACTCTGTGGCACATATTTTATGAGGTGAAGAGACCAAAAGTAAAGAGACAGGAGCAAAGAGGAGAGAGTCTTAGGAGTCCAGCAGGCTATGGCCTGGGATGTCCCATGAAGGGGTTCATTCAAGAACTGGTGGGACCTTTGATCAAGTCTTAGGCTGTGCGATACCAAGACTATAAAGACTATTAAGTTGTAACTCTAGTTCTCTGGAGACTTACAACTAATGCTCACCAACCCTTCAAAGTGTTATCCCCCAAGCACCCCCCAAGTGAATATTCTGATATATCATAAAGATCCCACCTAGATTATTGCTATGGCCTCCTAATGAGTGTCCAGTTTCCACACTTGCCCTGCCCACCCCATCTCACCCGCTGTGGTCTATTCTTAAAATAATAGCCAGTCATGTCAGTGAATTTCACTCCCTTGCTCAAATTCTTCTCATATCTTCTCTTCCCCCTCAGAATAAAAGCCAAAAACCTTCTAGGGACCTGCATGCTGTGAATCAATAGAGCCCAGCCCTGGCTTCCCCTCCTGCTTCTTCATGGAACTCCAGCCCTACTGGCCTCTTAGCACTTCCTGCCATGTGCCCTGCCGGACCTCAAGGCTCCGCCCTTGATTTTCTCCCTGACTGGAAATCTTTTCCCCCAAATGGTGTCGCATATCTTCTTTCCTCCTTTTATTCAGTTTTCTTGTTCAACTTTCACTTTACCAGGGAAGTCTCCTTCGATCACTTACCATAAAACAGCATGAGACACCACCCTCTCCATGTCACTTCAAATCTCTGTTATACTGACAGACGGCAGCTGATCAATATGATAAATATTTGTTGAATGGATGAAGGGGCTACTAACAAATGTGAAAAGTCAAAAATCATATAAATATGTTAAAGGAAGAATATGGCCTATTTTAGTTCAATGATTTAACAGAATGTTTTGAATGAGAAAGGACAAAGATAAGTATTGTTCTCCAGAGAGTGTTGTGAGAGCTACAAAGTCATTTGGAAAAGTGATGTGGAAGTCCTCACTTTGCAGTGTATCATTTAAAGTTCTTGGTATCAAGTAAAGAGAACTAGTTTGGATTTTATTGGGAGGATACTGGTGATGATGACCATTAGGAGGCAGTGATAGCCAGTGGACCATGGAAGGGGGTCAGGGCCTTCTTAGAATGCCATGATACAGGTTGCAGAAAGACAAAAACTCCCTCTGAGGAGTGACACCTGGTTAAACCTATTCATTGTAGTCCTTTATTTCTGACCTTGAATATTTGATGATATAGTAAAATGTGATGTTTTCATAAGAAGAAAATATTACAAATAACTTTATATTAAAATGAGCAATGTGGCTATTTGGTGGTATTAAGAATTAGGGGGAATTTGTATTTTCTTTAATTTTTAATTTAGTTTTAAAGTTTTCTGCAATAAAACTATCATTTTTATAGTGCTATAGAACTCTTATAAAAGGAAATGTCCCTCTGAAGCAAATTGCTTCATTTATTATTAGTATATTGTAGAAGATGTGGTTTATTACTTTACTGTTTTGTCTTTGAAAACTCCTGGAGGAAAATATAATCTGACTTTAGTATCCCACAAAAAGTTATAGCTTGTCTGACTTTTGGTCAGTTTTTATTTCAAAGATAGTATCCATACATTTTGATCATGTCAGCTACTGAAAGCTTGAACTTGAGTAGAATAGTAAAAATCTGAAAAATATAAATATTCAAGAATAGAATATTGATTAAATCAATGATGTGCCCATACAATGACACATGTATGTATGTTTGTGTGTAGTTAAAAAGAGATCCTGAAACTATACAGAAAACTGCTACGCGCATCTCCTCATGCAGTGTGGGCAGTATGACAGAAGGAAATACTTTTCTTAGTTGATTTTACAATGAGCATGCACTTTATTTCAATTACAGATTTTATACATGAAAATAACAGATAACATACACAAAAATGTGAAGAAATGCGAGATATTCAGTTTTAAGTTTGAAACTTTCAAAATAGTATACATTATAAAACATCATTTACAAACATTAAATAAGGACTACATGCAATTAGCTCAGATTGGGTATAATGGTTATCTCTGATGGGCATGATTCTAAAGGAGTTTCTTTTCCTTCTATGGGTTTAATAAACACATTTTAGTAACTATGTCTTTCCTTAATAATAAACCACCTTTTCTAAAGGAATATAATGACAAAGAAAAATATACAAATTTTTGTATCTAAAAACATAATGAAAATTAAAATTCACAAAACTTGGAAAATGCAAAATAGGAAAGTACCCAAAGATCTCGATAGATAAATAGTCAAAGGCCGCAAAAAGACAATCTCTGCTGAGGACAAGGATTTAGGGATAACATATGGAAATAAATATTCATCATTAATCAACAAAATGAAAATGAAAATGGGGTAACTCTTCATAGACTAAATTAGCTAAAAACATAAATTATAATACCCTGTACTTTTGAAGAAACAGTAAAACTGCAAATCCTCATGTATTTCTAGCTGCACTCATTCACTGAATGGACATCTGTGCAGAGCACAAGCTCTAGAGACAGAATGCTCTGGTGCAGATCACATGCCACCACTTTCTTGTTATGCATCCTGGACATATGGTTTAATCTCTCCTCAGCTATAAAATAGGGATAATAATAGTACCTCCTGATTGTCCTTTTGGGAGAATTTAATGATTTAATACCCATCAATCTGTTAGAATAGTAAACACTTAATAAATATTAGTTGTTCATTATTGACTATATATCAACCAGGATTTCAACAGAAAACAGTTAACACACACAAATTATCATAATTCAAGGAGGAGCTAATTCAAAAGGTGCATGTAGAGTGTCGGTAAACCACAAGGATTAATAGTTGAGGACTCTGGCGCTAACAGTCGTGAGTTGTCCTGAGGGATGACGCACAGAAGGAATTACTGAAACACACAACAATAACAATGTACAAAAGAAGTCCTGGAGAGGAGGGACCTTTGTCAAGAGACACCATCAGCCTGAGGCAACCTCTTGAATGGGGAGCTGGGGGAATATGCACCCTGACTTCATTTTCCTCCCCTTCTCTGGCCAGTTTCCCCATTGGTGGAACCCAACTACTGGCTTGTGTGAAGCCACAGATATTCAGCCTCCTGGCACAGAGAGAAAAAGGAAGAAGAGTGGATTTGGAGTACAGCTGGCATGGACTGTGTCCTAAGCCCTCTTTGGGAGAGAGGCGAAAAACAGACTAGGCAGTGCTGTAAATGCCCACCAGAATTTCTCCCTTCTCCAAGGACTCTTCAGAGAAGCAAATATATTTCTTCTCTTTTCCTTGCATAGTACCTCTAACCGGTTTCCTTCAGTCCTAGTGGCCAGTGGAGCACAGGCCTTGGAGATCCAGTCTCTGTGAAGCATCACCAAAGCATCCAAATAGATTCTTTTTTTAGGGGCTGGATTCATACCCAGTCATGCTTCTGGTTAGTCACCACTAGGCTGGCTGGGACTCGCACATTTTTGAGCAAGGAGATGAAGGTTGTCCACAGAATTTCAGAAGATATTTTGATGGAATTTTACATCCCACATGATAGAAATGACTATGATAGGGGCTAAACCTCACTATCAAGCAATAAACCTGTCCATGGTTCATCCACAGTTATTGACCAATCATCAGTCATTGTTCTTGACCAATGGTAACTTCTACCAAAATAAAGTACACTCTTGTCAGAAACATCTTCTAAAAGTTTAGGTCCCCAAAATTCAAGCAATTGTTACCAAACCCCCAAATCCAGATTCACCAGCCTGCTGCATGGTAAGCCAACTTCAGAGTCACTGGGTTTGAAGCAAAGAAAGCTTTATTTTCATAAGGGCAGTCCGATGAGAAAGCAGGGGGCCTTTCCCAAATCTACTTTGCCCAATCCAGCCCAGGTGGGGGTTATACACTATTGGTATTAGGACAGAAATTGGAGAGGCCTTGAAACTTCTTGGATACGCCTTGAAGCTATGCACCAAGCCCATCTTCTTGGCAGTCTCTGGGTATCCTGGTATGTCTCATGTTGACTCGGCATCTGGCAGTGCTTCTGCAACTCAATGGTATCAACTAGCATCCTCCCCCACCCCACCCCACCCCACCCTCACCCAGTCCTATAATTAGCTTCAGGGGAGAAGATTAAGGATAGTGTTAATCATTCTTGTAAGGTAGTGAAGGGATGGGCCTAGTGCAGCTTGTGAGGTTACTATGGAGGGAGAGTGTAGTGAAGATCTAAGGGAATAAATACATGTTTGGGTTCACAGGAGTGCAGAAAGCTAAAAAAAAAAAGCATGGTAAATTAGGCAGATTAGTGAACATTCAATTAAATAATATATAGTTAGTAAAAAGATGAATGTAAATATGTAGCTATTCCATGGCTATGGTAATTAAATTAAAAAAATAATTGGAATTCACCATTGTGCTTATAGGAGTTTTTTGTTTCTTCTTTGTTTTGTTTGATTTGTTTGCTTATGAATCTTTTCAGGGCTAATGAATAAATAGACAAAAAATTCCAATGAAGAACATGTGCATGAAACTAAAAATGTATTTTCTCTAAACCATTCTATATGTATATATTCTTCCTCCATAAAAGCTCTCAGATTTAAAATACAACCGAGAATGATAACAATGAAATGACAGCTCTTCAGTTTTCATTTTCCTCCCAGGCTGCTTCTTCTCATCTGCTCACTTCCTTTCTACCATTGTCTGTTTTCGGCAGTTCCTCTTCCTCCTCTTCTCTCTGGGTCTTCATTCAGACTGGCTCCAATAAATGAAAGAAGTTCTCTTACAGTGTGTTTCCCTCATTCCTGCGTCACTACATATACCTTCTCACTGAGAAATTGTTGCACAGAAAAAGCAAAGGAGACTCACCAAAATTGTGAGGACTGGAATGCTTTGCTCTGTGAGTGAAGTAAAAGGAGAGGGAAAAATAGCTCAATTGACAATATTCATAACAGCTTCCAGAATAAAGAATGTGCTATAATCATCCTTAGTCCAAGTTCTTTTCTCTGGACTTCCTAGGAAATGTTTTATTTTTCTTTTTAATTCTAAATTACCAACAATCTGGAATAAAAAGATAAAAGGGAATTTCATCCTACCAATAGGTAGGAAAATATTACTGGTCCCAAGTTTATAAATAATGCCTTTATTTAGATTTACATTTGCTACTTATAATTCTAAATAATCATCATTGTGTAGTTATATTTATTGAAGTAGATTATCAAAATGCATAACATAGTATTTACATTAACTCTTTCACATTAATGAGTTGCTATTTAGTAAATTACTATTTCCCAGAACTAAAAGGAAGGAAGCCAGTGGCCTGAATGATTTGCCAAAGTGCCTATTAATAAACTCAAGGCATATATTAAGTATTAGAATGTGAAGGTCTTAGAGAAGTATATAAGCATGTGAACTGGGGTTTTTAGAAATGTACATTAACACTTTCATGACTATAGCGTATTGATCAATAATGTCCTCTTCTAGGTTTGCTAATCTCTTTAATTTTCACTATATTTTAAATTGTGGCAATTTTGCAATGATTTTGATTTCAATGAAACTTTCTAGTTTCATCACTTTTTTGAAAAATACTAAATAATCCTTTGCAATATTTTATCAAGGGTTTCCTGATTATGTTACTTCATTTTTCATTTCAATCTGTTAGAAGCATTTGAAGACAGAAACGACCTATGAAAAGCATAGGTAGTAAGGCTTTACTTTTTAAAATTCTTGAGATATTAATAAATCTAATTGTTGAAAAGCATTATCTATTTAATGCAGCAGCTATGATTCTTTCTTAGTTTTTGGTAAATCTCAGATTTAATTTTTTTTTTTTAGTTTTTTAAATTAAACATTTTTTTGTAGAGGTAATTGAAGACTCACATACAATTACAAGAAATGATAGAGAGATCCCATGTAACCATTACTTAATTTCCCCTAGCGAACGTTTTGTAATACTACGGCACAATGTCACAGCCAGAATATTGACATTGACACAATCAAGATACAGAACATTCGTATCGCCACAAGGATCCCTCGTGTTGTGCTTTTAAAGCTACACTCCCTTCCCTCTAGCCCTTACCACCTCCTTAACTTCTGGCAACATGTTTTCCATTTCTATCACTTTGTCTTCCAAGAATGTTACTGAATGTTAGGGGAGCACGGGGAGGGCTGCACAACCCAGAGAAGACAAGTAGTGACTCTACAGCATCTCACTACGCTGATGGACAGTGACTGTAATGGGGTTGATGGGGGGGACCTGATGAAGGGGGGAGTTTAATCACCATAATATTACTCATTTAATTGTAGATTAATGATATCAAAATAAACTTTAAAAAAAAGCACATGTGTATTTCCCCATAGCAGAGTTCAATAAAATTCCCTCTTAATAAAAAAAAGAATGTTACTGAACTCAAATATTATATATTTAATCTTTTGAGATTGATTTTTTTTCACTTGGGAAAATTATGTGGAAATTCAAATTGTTCATTTTATAGCTAAATAGTATTCCATGCTGTAGATATACTGAAGTTTATTTAACCATGTACCCATTGAAGGGTATTTGTGTTGTTCCCAGTTTTGGGCTATTATAAATCAAGTTGCTATAACATTTGTGAACAGGTTTTTGTGTGTACATGAGTCCTTATTTCTCTGGCATAAAAGTCTGGCAGTGTAATTTCTAGGTTGTATGTTATTAGTTGCATGTTTAGTTTTTAAAGAACCTGCCAAACTGTTTTCTGGAGTAACTACATCATTTTACATTCCCACCAGTAAAATACAAGTAATCTAGTTTCTCTGCATCCTTGTCAGCATTTGGTGCTATCACTATTTTTTATTTTAGCCATTCTGATAGATGTGCAGTGATATCCACATACAGGCTTAATTTGCGTCTCCCTACTGGTTAATGATGTAAACATCTTTTCATGTACTTATTTCTCACCCATATATCTTCTTCAGCAAGTTGTCTTTATATATGTTTTGTTCCATGTTCTAACTGGATTGTTTGCTTGGTATACTACAGAAATTGAGAGTTCTTTATATAGTCTAGATACTAGTTATGTATCAGAAATGTGGTTTGTAAATATTTTCTCCCCCTGTGTAGCTTGTCTCTTCATCCTTTTAACAGGGTATTTTGCTTGAGCTCTTACTGTTGGTGAAATCCATTTTATCATTTTTTTCCTTTTAGGCATCATGCTTTTGGTGTCATGTCTAAGAATTCTTTGCGTCAGCTTAGATTCCCCAAGTTTTTCTCCTATTTTTTCTCTAAGAGTTTTATTGCTTTATGTTTAACACTTGAATCTGTAATCCATAGTGAGGGAATTTTCATCTGAGATGTGAGACTAATGTTTAGGCTCATTTTTGCTTATTGATGCTTAGTTTCTCCAAGTATCAGTTGTTTAAAAGCCTATCTATCCTGCATTGAATTGCTTTTCCATCAAAACTCAACTGGGCAAAGTTGTGTGGATTTCTAGATTCCATCTTCTGCTCTGTTGATTAATATATCTTCCCACAAAAACCACACAGTCTTGATTATTGTTGTTATATAGTAAGTTTTGAAATCAGACTGAATACTCTCACTTTCTTCTTATATTCCTGTGGACTACTTAAATTTTATTAGAATTCATTTTGATTTAGCTGACCTTTTTGAGTTTATTTATTTAGACAGATAGATTTAGTGTTCTCTAGTTATAAAATTATATCTGTATAACCTACAATCCACTGGTGCCATCATTTTACCAGTTCAAGTGAAATATAGAAACTTTACCTCCCTTTGCCTTGCTCTGTTTGCCATTGTCTTAAATACTTAAATCTTAATTGTCTTAAATATTTCCTGTGTATACATTTAGAGTCATATCATAGAATATTATAAACTTTGCCTCAACCATCAAATGTAATTTTAAAAACTCAAGAGAAGGAAAACAAATTGAGTTTACCCATCTTTTTGCTTATTATATTCTTTCTTCTTTCCTGATGTCCCAAGCTTCCTTCTTTTATCATTTTTTTTCTGTTTAGAGAACTTATTTTAGTTATTCTTTTAGTATAAATCTTTCAGCAGCCAATTCTCTCGATTTTCCTTCATCTGAGAACATCTGGATTTCCCTTTAGCTGCTGAAGGATATTTCCCTGGGTATATCATTCTAGCTTGACAGTTCTTTTATTTTCAGCACTTGAAATGTGCTGTGCCTTTTCTTATGGTCTACATGGTTTCTGATGACATTGATGCAAACAGCTCAAATTGTTTTTCTCCAATGTGTAAGGTATCCTTTTCTCTAGATGCTTTCATTTTTCTCCCTCTTGGGTTTAGTTCTCAGAAGTGTAAGGAGAGTGTGTCTTGTCATGAATATTTTGGGGTTTGTCCTGTTTAGGGTTTTTTCAGCTTCTTAAATCTATGGGTGTATGTCTTTTGTGTATGTCTTTTGCCAAGTTTGGAACTTTCCGGGCTATTTTTTTAAATACTTTTATGAGTACATTATTTTTTGACTACTTTTTCAGTCCACCCTCATTTTTCTTCCCTTATGAGACTCTGATGATATGGATGTTATACCTTTGTTATAATCACATATTTCTGGGGCTCTGCTTATTTTATTTTATTTTTCAGTCTATTTTCTCACTGTTGTTCACATTGGAGAATTTATATCATTCTATCTTCCATTTAATGGATTTTTTTCCCTTTGTCCCCTACTTGTTGCCCATTGTCCATCTATTGTGTTTTTTTATTTTGGTTATTATACTTGTCAGTTCTAAGATACCTATTTGGTCTGTTTTTATATCTTCTATTTCTTTGATAAAGTTTTCTATAACTATACCCAAGGCTTTCTATTTTCTTTTTTGTTTGTTTCAAATATATTCTTAATTCCTACGAAAGCATTTTTATCCTGACTGCTTTAAAATCTTGATGAGATCATTGACGTCTCACAGCTCAGTGTTGGCATCTATTCATCTTTTTCATTCAGCTTGAGATCTTCTCAGTTCTTAGTTTACCAAATAACTTTCTTTTGAAAACTGGACATTTTTGTATTACGGCATGAGACTCTGGGTCTTATTTAAACTTTCTGTTTAGCTGGCCTTCTATGACCCTGCTCTGGCAGAGATAGGGAGTACCACCTTATTACTGCCACTCAGCTTTTGCTGACACCCAAGGTTGGGGGCTCATTACTGTTGAACCTGGGTGGGATTTCCAGCTCCCCACATGGCTTCCTCTGAAAACACAGTGGGTGGCCTCATTACTGTTTGGTGACAGTGAAAGTGGTGACCCTCCTCTGGGCTTCTTAGGGGTGAAGAGGCATAGGCATCACATTAATTCTGGATGAAGGTGGGAAGGTCAGGCTTCCCATTCTGTCTCCAGTGACACTGGGGCAGATGAATGAAGTGCCCTTAGCCGAAGGATGAAAATCCTGCCTTCCTATTTGACCTCTTTTGATACCATCCTAGCAGAGGTTTGGAACATCTCATTATAGCCTCATGAACATGGGAATCTAGAGTCCCCCTTTAGCCTTAGCTAGCATGGATGGTGGTGGAAGTCACGATTTTTTCCTACAGTGTTGCCTGGAGTAAAGCAGTTATTATGTAAGAAGCTTTTGTCTGCATCCTCCTGGTCCTTTGAATAGAGAAGCAAACTCTTCAGGACTTTTTTTGGGTCTGTACCTATGGGCACTTCTGGGCTGCCAGCTTTAGTCCCTAGTCAGGTGCCTACTGTATGACTGACACAATAGGCACCAGGCAGGGCTCATTCCATAAATTGTGGGTGAAAATGAAAAATGGAAATGTGGAGTTTCTTTTTCAAAAAACAGGAAAAATGGCATTAAAACAACTAACATATGCAATCCTTTTCTTTTCTTGAGCTGTCCTGGTAGTTCTTTGTTTGTTTGTTTGTGTTTTGTTTTGTTTTTGCTATTAAATGTTGTGACCCCTCAGACAATGGGATATTTTACTTCCTGGGCTTCTTTCCTTCCCCTAGGCTTACTTCCAGGGCACACAATGGACAGGACACTCTCAGAGATTACAGTTTCTGCACAGGGGAAAACTGGTACCTTTTCAGGTGTGGATAAGAGGTTTGGTAGTCACCCATGAATGTGCCATGGTGTTCTCATCCTTGGACAGGAAGAGTTGCCATTAGGCCCTGCCCTGGGTAACTGGAGGCCATATACATAATCCCAGCTCTCCCTGTATACAGACACCCACAGGTGAGGAAGGCAGCAAATGTCACTGGGCAGGGGATCAAGGGAAAGGCTAAATAGCATCCAGAGTGCCAGGGAGAGGAGACTGGGCAGTCGAGAACCCAGGTCAGGGAGTCAGGCAAGAGGCAGGATCACATATGAGCAAAGGTTCCAACCCTGTGGATCATGCTTTATTGTCCCGTAGGACTTCAATTATGAAACACAAATAAATTCAAAGGCAACATTTTTAAGACTGTTAAGGTGGCAACCACATAGCATGAACTTCAAGCCAAGGAACCTCTTCAGCCTAACACCCTGCATGACCACTCTGTGTCTGCCTGTGAAGCTGGACCTGGCACTGGCCACACAATGATGCTATGCCTTGAAATTCTTTTTAAGACTTCAAAGAAACTGTTTTGAAATTTATAACTTAAAGCATATCTTTCATGTGTTTTGTTAACATACACTCAAGAAATTTGACTCTTTTTTAACTAAACTGTCTTGTTGTTTTGACATTTGGAAGACATTAACACTTTCCAGTGTCTGTGATGAGATGGGTCTGTTGACTTTCTTTACTTCATCATATCCTGGTATTATGGTAAAGACACTTATTTTACTCTCATAAATTTCTTAGTGATCCCATTATTTTTCTGTAATTATTCCTTCTAGACAGAAACTAAGTTCCATTGCTCAATAGGGACTATTTTATTTTATGTAGAACAGACACTGCAACATATTTATTGTCAGTGGTGAACTAAAAATCCTCGCATGGCAACATCTTTCCTCCTTTTTACCTATTTTGTTTAAGAAGGTCTTTTTTTTTTTTTTTACTATCAGTGATACTCAGCATTAATTCTGTGGGCACGAACTCTAATAGTAGTGTTAATATCAATGGTAATATAATAATTTTTATCAAATGTTGCTTCTGTGTTAGATAATATGTTTCAGAATTAAGGCATTCTTAACACATTTAAAGTTTATATTTAAATGTTTTTCAGTATTGCAGAGTAGGTATTATTATTTGTATTTTACAGATGAGGTGATTGAGGTGCAGCGGTGAAGCAATATGCCCTAAGAAAGTGAAAAGGTTTCTTCAACACTCAGGTTCTTTCCACTCTGCTACTTTGCTATATAGTCTCCAAAAAATTCTTCCCTTGCAAAGAAATGAATATTCTTATTTTTATAAATGTGTTAAAAAACATTGTTTGAAAAATGGATGATTCTCATGAATGAGCAATCTAAGGCTTATTATTTATTGTGTTGTTTGCTTGTATATTGCATATGTATTTATAGACAAAATTCAATATTGCATGTATATATATGCAATATATATATACAATATACAACATATACAATATATATATATAGGGTGTGTGTATGTATATATATAGTGTAAATATATACATATACAATATATAAAAACACCTCTTATCAAGAATAAAGTTAAAGGAATATTTGAAAGAACTGGCTTAAGATATTCACCTATATGTCTTAGAATTAATAAAATTTGACCATAACTGTGAGTCTGTTGAGTCTGTTGACTAAACACACTTGCCAGTGTTGTAGCTCATGAATGGAGAGTTAGTCACTGATGACAAAAGGGTCTGTGGTAACTGGATTCTCTAAAGATGGGCTTTGATACAGACCTCAAAAATCAGCAGAGCAGATGGCTTAGGGTAGGTAATTTTTAACATTTACATCTGAAAGTGAGCTTGGGATTTGCTTATTGCTTTGTTCCAGTGCTATCATTTCTGACCAATTTCACAACTTTTACATAGCATTTACCTGGAAGGTTAGCTTGAATCTCTAGAAATAGTAAACCTAGGATTACCACAACATGTCATTTTCCCTAAGTGATTAGGATGTGTTTCAGATATTCACTTACTGATTTATTTGGTACTGTTTAACCTCATAATTCTTCAACATCTGGAAAGTATTCTGACACAATATTCTTTGAAGGAGTTTACATTTATTGCTTCCCTGTCTTAAAAAGATGCTATTTATATGGTTTGAAGAAAAAGGAAGAAAATAATAAAGAACATAATAATACACATTGCCTGTATTTTCTATATTGAGAGGTGACTTAGCCTATGGTTAAAGAGTGCCGACTCTGGAATCAGCTTGCCCCGTTTTAAGTCCCAGTTCTGTCTTACCTGCTGTGAAAACTTTAGACAGTCTCTTAAATCCTCTAGGTCTCAGTTTATTATGGTTTGATAATATGCAAAGTATTGACAATGATGCCTGGTAAACTTTATTAAGCATTAAATATTGCTATCATTTGATTTCATATTGCTATAAAGCCAAAGCTGCTTCCTAAAACATCTATTTTCACACTCAATATAGAGAAAGGAAAACTAGGGTCCTAAGGGATGACCTAAGATCAGAGTCTGTTAACAGATACATTAGGACTAAAATATATCACCTAATTTTATGGCAAAACCTTTTCCTTTTACTTAACCTGTGTGTATAATTAATGTTTTCCCACTTTTCTAAGTACAAGATTCTCAGTAATTTTAGGACCTCCTTGAGTTGTCTATATTTTCATGTGTAATTACTTAAATCCTAGATAAAGATTTCCTCCCCAAATTGCTCTGGCTGATTCATAATCATCCCTCAGGATTCTGCTCACTCTATGATTCTTGATTTGAAAACCCTTTCTTGAGCATTCTCACCTCCTACCCTTTCCAATATTGGTTTATACTTCTTAGTTGCTTCCTCAGAACCCTGTGTTTAGTCAAATTATCCCACTGGGTGTATTTGCTGAATTTCTTATATTTCTTCCTAAATATATTATTGTCTCCTTGGGGCAGTGTGGGTACAAGCATTGCTCATTGTTAACCTTTTGTTCCAGAATAACTGTGTGTCCATACGGCCCTCTGCCTCAGTGGTATGCTAGATATAAGGTACGTTGATGGCCTGGGGCTGGCCAAATCCAGGCCCACCTTATCGATGGAAACATCTTACTGGGAGGCATATCCCTTTGGCCAAGGTTTTGGTCCTTGGGGCGCTGCTGGCCCCAAAATGATCCCTTCAAGGAAATCACATGGTCTCTCTCTTCCCCCATATCAGCAGTTTTCTCCTTGTCCAGATGGTGGTATGCAACCTTATCCAGCCTGTAGCTCCTGGACTTCCTGCACGCAAGTCCCGTGAAACCCTCATGTCTCATATGGCATCTCCTGGTCTTTCCATCAGTGTCTCGAGTGCTTTCTAGTCACAGCTTACCCACTTGGGAATGTGATCAGACTTGTGCTCACACAGGCAAGCTCTGTAGTTTTTACAATAGAGTGCCTATCATTTACAAGACATATTATTTGGTGACCTAGGTGTCGAGGACTATAATAGGCTATCTGTCTACTGCTTTTGACTGCAACATTTCTAACTCCTACCTTACTTCTCTTTTGCCTCTGCAGTCCTCACCTTCTCTACTCACTCACAAAGAGCCAGATCCTTGACTTAGAACAAAGTAAATTGCAGGACCACTTGGTTGCTGTATAATTTATCTAATGCTCTTTTGCTGGTGATCAGAGTATTTCCACACTTCAACTTTCCAAAATATTTTCCCTAAAAGATCATGAGGCATTTTGAGAAACAAAAACAGTACCATAGAATGTTACTGACAAGTCTATGTAAAAAAAAAAAAAAAATCCCTTAGTCAGAAATGGCCAGGAAATGCTGCATGGCTGTGTCCCGTTCCTTCTTGACACCGTAATGTGTTGCAGCGTATTAGGAGACTCCTAAAGATCTGCAGTCAACAATGAATAAAATAGTTTATATTGCATCACATGTTTAATACAGATTTGCCTCAAAGTATTTGACCAGGAATTCTTAGATACATGTCTCTTGGCTCTGGTGATCTTTGGTTCACACTGGAAAATCATGTTTTTCAAGGAAGCCACAATTGAAATATGCTAGCAACCACCAGTCTCTACACAAAAGGCAATCTGTACTGATCCTCTAATGAGTAGGGGTTTGGTTTGGTTTGGTTCTGGTTTTAGGTTCACCTTTGTTAATTCATCCTTTAATGACTTGGGACATCATTCTCATTGATCCTTAAAAATGTTTTTAAAAATACTTTTTATACAAGAGACACTAAGAAAATGTATAATACTGTAAAGCATAATCATTATCAAGAATATTACAGCTCATTTTTCTGAGTCCTTGTATACCTTCTTGTGAACTTCTTATTCATTTATACTGTTTGAAGTGATAAAACTAACTATAATTCATTAGAATGTTGTGGGGTTACAGTCAATTTTTACTACTCATTATTCTGTGTTTACTAATTCTTTTTTTTTGGTATCATTAATCTACAATTACATGTGCAATATTATGGTTACAAAACTCCCCACTTCATCAAGCCCCCCCCCCCACCAACCCCATTACACTCACTATACTCACTGTCCATCAGGGTAGTGAGATACCACAGAATCACTACTTGTCTTCTCTAAGTTGTACAGCCCTCCCCGTGGCCCACCTACATTATGTCTGCTAATCGTAATATCCCTTTTTCCCCCTTCTCCCTCTCTTCCTGCCCATCCTCCCCAGTCCCTTTCCCTTTGGTAACTATTAGTCCATTCTTGGGTTCTGTGAGTCTGCTGCTGTTTTGTTCCTTCAGTTTTTGCTTTGTTCTTATACTCCACAGATGAGTGAAATCATTTGATACTTGTCTTTTTCTGCCTGGCTTATTTCACTGAGCATAATACCCTCTAGCTCCATCCATGTTGTTGCAAATGGTAGGATTTGTTTTCTTATGGCTGAATAATATTCCATTGTGTATATGTACCACATCTTCCTTATCGATTCATCTACTGATGGACACCTAGGTTGCTACCATTTCTTGGCTATTGTAAATAGTGCTGCGGTAAACATAGGGGTGCATCTGTCTTTTTCAAACTGTGCTGCTGCATTCTCAGGGTAAATCACTAGGAGTGAGATTCCTGGGTCAAATGGTATTCCTATTTTGAGTTTTTTGAGGAACCTCCATACTGCTTTCCACAATGGTTGAACTAACTTGCATTCCCACCAGCAATGTAGGAGGGTTTCCCTTTCCCCACATCCTCGCCAACATTTGTTCTTGTTTGTGTTTTGGATGTTGGCCATCCTTACTGGTGTAAGGTGATATCTCATTATGGTTTTAATTTGCATTTCTCTGATGATTAGTGATGTGGAGCATCTTTTCATGTGCCTGTTGGCCATCTTCTTTGGAGAAGTGTCTGTTCAGATCCTCTGCCCATTTTTTAATTGGATTATTTGCTTTTTTTTGTTGAGGTGCGTGAGTTCATTATATATTTTGGATATCAACCCCTTATTGGATATGTCATTTATGACTATATTCTCCCATACTGTAGGATGTCTTTTTGTTCTACTGATGGTATCCTTTGCTGTACAGAAGCTTTTCAGCTTGATATAGTCCCAGTTGTTCATTTCTGCTTTTGTTTCTCTTGCCTGGGAGATATGTTCATGAAGAAGTTGCTCATGTTTATGTCCAAGAGATTTTTGCCTATGGTTTTTTCTAAAAGTTTTATGGTTTCATGACTTACATTCAGTCTTTGATCCATTTTGAGTTTACTTTTGTGTATGGGGTTAGACAGTAATCTAGTTTCATTCTTTTACATGTAGCTGTCCAGTCAGCTGTTGAAGAGGCTGTCATTTCCCATTGTATATCCATGGCTCCTTTATCATATATTAATTGACAATATATGCTTGGGTTTATTATCTGGGCTCTCTATTCTGTTCCGTTGGTCTATGGGTCTGTTTTCTTGTGCCAGTACCAAATTGTCTTGATTACTGTGGCTTTGTAATAGAGCTTGAAGTCAGGGAGCATAATTCCCCTCACTTTATTCTTCCTTCTGAGGATAGCTTTGGCTATTTGGGGTCTTTTGTCATTCCATATGAATTTTAGAACTATTTTCTCGAGTTCATTGAAGGATGCAGTTGGTATTTTGATAGGGATTACATTGAATCTGTAGATTGCTTTAGATAGTATACCCATTTTGACATTATTTATTCATCCTAGCCAAGAGCATGGGATGAATTTTCATTTGTTAGTCTCCTCTTTAATTTCTCTTAGGAGTGTCTTATACTTTTCAGGGTATAGGTATTTCACTTCCTTCATTAGGTTTATTACTAGGTATTTTATTCCTTTTGATGCAACTGTGAATGGAATTGTTTTCCTGATTTCTCTTTCTGTTAGCTCATTGTTAGTGTATAGGAAAGCAACAGATTTCTGTGTATTAATTTTGTATCCTGCAACTTTGCTGAAATCAGATATTAGTTCTAGTAGTTTTGGAGTGGAGTCTTTTGGGTTTTTTATGTACAATATCATGTCATCTGCAAATAGTGACAATTTGACTTCTTCTTTATTATTCTGGATGCCTTGTATTTCTTTGTGTTGTCTGATTGCCATGGCTAGGACGTCCAGTACTATGTTGTATAACAGTGGGGAGAGTGGGCATCCTTGTCTTGTTCCCAGTCTTAAAGGAAAAAATTTCAGCTTCCCACTGTTAAGTATAATGTTGGCTGTGGGTTTGTCATATATGGCCTTTATGATGTTGAGGTACTTGCCCTCTATACCCATTTTGTTGAGAGTTTTTATCATGAATGGATGTTGAATTTTGTCAAATGCATTTTCAGCATCTATGGAGATGATCATGTGGTTTTTGTTCTTTTTATTGATGTGGTGGATGATGTTGATAGATTTTCGAATGTTGTACCATCCTTGCATCCCTGGGATGAATCCCACTTGATCATGGTGTATGATCCTCTTGATGTATTTTTGAATTCGATTTGCTAATATTTTGTTGAGTATTTTTGCATCTATGTTCATCAGGGATATTGGTCTGTAATTTTCTTTTTTGGTGCGGTCTTTGCCCGGTTTTGGTATTAGAGTGATGCTGGCTTTATAGAATGAGTTTGGAAGTATTCCCTCCTCTTCTATTTTTTGGAAAACTTTAAGGAGAATGGGTGTTATTTCTTCTCTATATGTCTGGTAAAATTCAGAGGTGACTTCATCTGGCCTGGGGGTTTTGTTCTTGGGTAGTTTTCTGATTACCGATTTAATTTTTTTGCTGGTAATTGGTCTGTTTAGTTTTTCTGTTTCTTGCTTGGTCAGTCTTTGAAGGTTGTATTTTTCTAAGAAGTTGTCCATTTCTTCTAGGTTTTCCAGCTTCTTAGCATATAGATTTTCATAGTATTCTCTAATAATTCTTTGTATTTCTGTGGGGTCTTTCACGATTTTTCCTTTCTGTTTTCTGATTCTGTTTATGTGTGTAGATTCTCTTTTTCTCTTGAGTCTGGGTAGGGGTTTATCTATTTTGTTTATTTTTTCAAAGAACCAGCTCTTGGTTTCATTGATTTTTTCTATTGTTTTATTCTTCTCAATTTTATTTATTTCTTCTCTGATCTTTATTATGTCCCTCCTTTGGTGACTTTGGGGCTCTTTTGTTCTTCTTTTTCCAATTTCAGTAATTGTGACTTTAGACTATTCATTTGGGATTGTTCTTCCTTCTTTAAATAGGCCTGGATTGCAATGTACTTTCCTCTTAGAACTGCCATTGCTGCGTCCCACAGAAGTTGCAGCTTTGTGTTGTTGTTGTCATTTGTCTCCGTATATTGTTTGATCTCTGTTTTCATTCGGTCATTGATCCACTGATTATTTAGGAGCATGTTGTTGAGTCTTCATGTATTTGTGGGCCTTTTTGTTTTCTTTGTACAATTTATTTCTAGTTTTATACCTTTGTGATATGAGAGGTTGGTTTGTAGAATTTCAATATTTTTTAATTTACTGAGTTTCTTTTTGTGGCCTAGTATGTGGTCTATTCTGGAAAATGTTCCATGTGCACTTGAGAAGAATGTGTATCCTGTTGCTTTTGGGTGTAGAGTTCTGTAGATGTCTGTTAGGTCCATCTGTTCTAGTGTGTTGTTCAGTGCCTCTGTGTCTTTACTTATTCTCTGTTTGGTTGATCTGTCCTTTGGAGTGAGTGGTGTGTTGAAGTCTCCTAAAATGAATGCATTGCATTCTATTTCCCCCTTTAATTCTGTTAGTAGTTGTTTCACATATGAAGGTGATCCTGTGTTGGGTGCATATATATTTATAATGGTTATAGCCTCTTGTTGGACTGACCCCTTTATCATTATGTAATGTCCTTCTTTATCTCTTGCTACTTTCTTCGTTTTGAATTCTATTTTGTCTGATACAAGTACTGCAACACCTGCTTTTTCTCCTTGTTGTTTGCATGAAATATCTTTTTCGATTCCTTCACTTTTAGTCTGTGTATATCTTTGTGTTTGAGGTGAGTGTCTTGTAAGCAGCATATAGATGGGTCTTGCTTTTTTAACCATTTTTAACTGTGTCTTTTGATTGGTGCATTCAGTACATTTACATTTAGGGTGATTATTGATAGATATGTACTTATTGGCACTGATGGCTTTAGATCTGTGGTTACCAAAGGTTCAAGGGTAGCTTCTTTACTATCTAACAGTCTAACTTAACTCTCTTGTTAAGCTTTTATAAACAGTCTGATGATTCTTTATTTCTCTCCCTTCTTATTCTTCCTCCTCCATTCTTTATATGCTAGGTGTTCTATTCTGTACTCCTTTATGTTTCCTTTGACTGTTTTTGTGGATAGTTGATTTTACTTTTTGCCTTTATTTAGTATTTGGATGGTCTGCTTTCTTTGCTATGATTTTATTTTCTCTGGTGACATCTTTTTAGCCTTAGGAGTGCTTCCATCTAGAGCAGTCCCTTTAAGATATCCTGTA
Source organism: Smutsia gigantea (assembly GCA_032199065.1). Taxonomy (NCBI): domain Eukaryota; kingdom Metazoa; phylum Chordata; class Mammalia; order Pholidota; family Manidae; genus Smutsia; species Smutsia gigantea. The sequence goes on from JAVSCE010008878.1 coordinate 445,240, forward strand.
GAGGTGGTTTGTGGGAGGCAAATTCCCTCAACTTTTGCTTGCCTGGGAGTTGTTTAATCTCTCCCTCAAATTTAAATGATAATTGTGCTGGATACAGTATTCTTGGTTCACGGCCCTTCTGTTCCATTACGTTAAATATATCATGCCATTCTCTTCTGACCTGTAAGGTTTCTGTTTAGAAGTCTGATGATAGCTTGATGCGTTTTCCTTTATAGGTGATCTTTTTTCTCTCTCTAGCTGCCTTTAATACTCTGTCCTTGTCTTTGATTTTGCCATTTTAATTATTGTGTGTCTTGGTATTGTTTTCCTTGGGTCCCTTTTGTTGGGAGATCTGTGGGCTTCCATGGTTTGAGAAACTATTTCCTTCCCCAGCTTGGGGAAGTTTTCAGCAATTATTTCTTCAATGACACTTTCTATCCCTTTTTGTCTCTCTTCTTCTTCTGGTACTCCTATAATGCGAATATTGTTCCTTTTGGATTGGTTACACAGTTCTCTTAATATTCTTTCATTCCTAGAGATCCTTTTATGTCTCTCTGCCTCAGCTTCTCTGTATTCCTGTTCTCTGATTTCTATTCCATTAACAGTCTTTGGCACCTCATCCAGTCTGCTCTTCAGCCCGTCAGTCGCTTGTCTCATTTCTGCATTGTCTTTCATCGCTTCCTCCCTTAGCTCTTGCATATTTCTCTGTAGATCCATCAGCATGGTTATGACTTTTATTCTGAATTTTATTCAGGAAGATTGTTTAAATCTATCCCATCAGGCCCTCTCTCTGGGGTTGTCTGGGTGATCCTTGTCTGGACTATATTCCTCTGTCTTTTCATGGTGATAGAAGTGGTCGCTGGCAGGTGCCATGTGTGTCAGCTGGGAGAACAAAGTCCCTTCCTGTTCTCCTTGCCCTTCTCCAGGGCCTGAGCTGGTTACGTGCACACTGGGAGGCTGTCTGTGGGATAATCCCCTGAGCTGCCTGTGCATGGGGTCGCCCTCAGCCTAGCCTATGGCACTGCAGGGGTTTGGAGTCACACCCAGTGTGTTCTGGTCCCCTTGGTGCCTTCCAGCCCTTGCTCTGGGTTCTGTGGCCCTTCCCAGTTAGCTGCTCGCTCGCTGGGGGGAGATTCTGTGTGGTTGCTGTGGGCAGGGCCGTTCCTCCGCTGTTCCTCAGCTGTGGCGGATCCCCTGGACCCTTCGCGGCCCCGGCCATTGGGGGAATGAATGGCAGGCTCCTTATCCCCGTGAGGGGCTTTGGGGCTGCTTTACCCGGCAGCCGGTTAGGGGGTCTGAAGTTCCTCAATATTCCCAGTCTGCTGGGCTGTGTGTGCTGGGATGATTTTGTTCCGCTGTTGGGCCCTTGTCTCCTTAAGACTTTTGAAAAAGCACCCGCTTTTCTTCTGTCCCGGGGGAGCCGGCTGTGGGGAACTGCTTGCAGTCTCCATCTCGGATCCTGCCCTTCCGTTTCTCTAATCTCCAGTACACCACGCGATGTGTGTCTGTGCTCCTGGCACAGATAACCAGGGCTGGTTATTTAGCAGTCCTGTGCTTCCACTCCCTCCCCCTCTGAGTCTTTTCCTCCCGCCAGTGCGCTGGGGTGGGGGGAGTGCTCGGATCCCGCCGGGTCGCGGCTTTGTATCTTACCCTTATTGTGAGGTGCTGAGTTCTCACAGGTGGAGCTGTAGCCTGGCTGTTGTACTGTATCTTCTGGTCTCTCTTTTAGGAATAATTGTATTTTCACAAATATATATGGTTTTTGGAGATTTCTGCCACTGTGCTCATGCTGCCATCTTCCCAGAAGTCTGCTTACTAATTCTTAATATGTTTTTCATATATAATCAAAACAACTGGGAATACATGCTCCAGCTCATGTAGCCCTCAGATATTTGAATTTTGTAGTCAAGGTACTTGTCAGTCAATGTGTTTGCAGTGCAAGGTACTTTATATTTAATATATTTGTAATTTTTCCTTTGTATGTTTATTAAACTCTCTACTTATATTCCCATTTTTCTCTAACCACAGATGGGTTTATTTGTTCCATACATGCTTCCTTTGCTAATACCTGTAATTCAGTAGTCAGGAAACTAGAAATTAGTTTGTGCTATATTTTCAATGGAAAATGATTTCTTCAAGCTGCATTTTATTTCTGAGTTAAAAATGTATATATAATACTTTCTAGGTGACTAATGTACCATAGCCAAAATAAAACCTAAGTGTTTGCCAGGCAGCTGCATCCGGGGAGGTCTCTCCCTGTGCACTAGGTGAAGCGCTAGGAGGAACCTCAACCTGGACAGGGGAGGGTTCTTGACCATGGATGAGAAAGAATTCTTGAACAGGTCTGATGGTGTATGTAAGGAAGAAATTCATGAAAGCAAGAGTGGTCAGGAGTGGCAGCTGCCTTGCAGACAACCGAGACCAAGGCGGTACAGAGAGAAGGAGGAAAAGTTCTTTGAATTACTTGGCCTAGGGCAGATTCCCTTGCCAACTCCTGAAGCCAGGGTCCCCTGGCATCCTGTGTCCACTTGGATCTGCAAGGCATGGGGACTATCCCCTACCACCCTAGGATTTGGGGGAGCCACGGAGCATAGGATGGAGTGAAATCATGTTCTGAGAACTTCCCAAAGAAGGGAGATTTTCAGGCAGGCTACCAAGAACAGATCACACAGCTGCAGTTCCATCCATGTCACCCAGGCGATTGGAACTTGCAGGCAGCAGCCCCTCCCTATTTATCAGGGGTAAAATGGAGACTTGGAAATAGATCGAAATAACAAAAAGACAAAACACAGTAAGCTGAGCAGTGATAAAGCTTTATTTAAAAGTACACACTTAAAGAAAGGAAAGTGTGGACGTCCTCAGAGAGGAGGCACACTGAAAAGCTGGGGATTCTGTCTTTTAAGCCTTCCAAGAATGGGGCAAAGGGCAGAGGGGGAGTTGTTGGGCGTAGGCCTGACTTAGGGTCTCAAGATGCTTGACACCATGTCTCCTCGCCTCTAGTATCAGTCTTCCAGCCAATTCTCCTAAATAAACTTAGCACAAGGGATTCATTGATCCTGTTCTTTTCCAAGATAGTGGCCACTCTCAATCAGTGGGGACACATAACTCAGGCTTACATGCTCTTCCCTTAAGGTAGGCTGTTGGCTAATTACCAAAGACTAGGCCAGGAATCTTACTTCTTGACTCTCTGCTTGTAGAATGGAATCTTGGCCTCAAGGTGGAGTACCTGTTGTTTTTACTATGCTATTTAAATATCAGCATTTTTAGGAAAATTAATCATGATGCTTGTCTCCTATCTCTGCCCTCCATCAAAATTTCAAAGATAAAAATGATGGTGGTATTCTGTAAATATTAAGAGCCTAGATCCACTCAAGGTCATTTTCTGATCCCTTTCTTTGATTGTGGTCATTATTCCTGTGCTCAGACACAGGTCAGTTCACTCAAATAGAGAGCTTGTCTCATTGTTCTTTTCATATTCAGCTTGTTGTCAATTTGATAGATGCTTATGCTTTATGAAGACACAACAGAAGACATAAAATAACATTTCAAAATTAAAATTTGATTGTGGCTATTCTCTAGACAATTAAGTATTGTAATGAAATATTGGTATTTTCAGGGGAAAAAAAAACACCTTTCTATGCAGTCCCCAGCCTAATAACCCTCCAAATTCAGAGAAGCTGCTTGAATCCAGAACCTATCTTGTCCTGAACACTGCTGATTAGATCTCACCAAGTCAGAACTTTATGCTCCTATAATAAATGTGCCAGAAGTTCCATAAGTTGTTGCTGCTGTGGTAATTTTCTGGTTAGAATGTGCTTTTTCTTTATTGACTAGGCAGGAGCCTGATTGAATGCTCAGGTCTGGGCGTCTACCCACAGTGGCTATGTTTTCTCATCTTCATTCTTAGAGCACTGCAGTACGCCCTTCAGACCTGAGGAAAGAAATGAGGTGAATCAAAGTTATCTACATCTAAGGTCACGACAGTGAGATCCAGGGAAGTTAAAAGCCCTTTTTCATCTATGCAACAGTCGCTGATGATGCCAAGAATAGAAAATTCTATTGGTCTATCCCAAATTCTGAGCCAGAGATGTAAAACTGAGTCTCCTGAATGAGCTCTCTTCTTTTCTTGGTTTTGCAGATCCTTACCACCAGTTGTATAAATATTGAATATTTAGAATAGTTTTCTTGTTTCTTTCTGTGCATTCAAACACTTCTTATTCTCACCAGGGGTGACCTGTTTATGATTCCTGTCTTTCCTGTTCTTCAATTGCTATCCCAAATATCCTTTCTCTTTAAAACCTTCCTAGTTCGACTGTCGCAAAATCTGATTGCTATTTTTCATCCTCATATAAACTTTCATACATTATTTATGCTACAATTTCATGAACTTTATATTTTCAAATCCCCCTTCCCCATCAGACTGAAAAATCTCAAAGATCCTATCTTCCATTTCCCTTGAAATTCTTTCAGGTGCTTAGTGGGGGCCAGGAATCTGTTTCCTTCTCTTTTCTTTGCAGCACTTAAAGGAAAGAATGGAAATATTTTCCCTCCAGGGAGGCTTTGGGAAAGAGAATGAGTTTTTCAGTGGCTAATGATTTGTACTCTGGGTTTAATGGCTCGTCAAAGTCTATTAAGTAATGACAGGAGGAAAAGAGGGTCCTATAAAGAAAGGCAAAAGCGGATAAACCAGAATCAGGAAGGGATTTCCCTGAAACTACAGCGAGGAGCTAAAAATGCAGACCAGGGAAGGCTAAGGGTTACAGATGGGGAACCTGGGAGGGAGGATGACAGACAAGAAAAACTCAGGTACCACTGAGAAGCTGGCCTAGCAAAGGACCCCAGGGGAGAGAGGCCTTGTTTTTAGGCCAGAAGGCACCGAGCTGAATCAGAGCTCCCAGCCCACCCTTAATGAAAGCCTTCACGGGGGCTGGCATCTTCCTTGTCCTTTGCTCAGGGACTAGGAACGTGGCCCTTCTGGTCCTAGCTGATTTACCTTGCAACATTGGGCACCTCACCAGCTCTCCTCTTTGTGCCTGCCCCCAGCTGGGCCACTGACATCCGTCTGTGTAAGACAGGGCTGTGGCACCCAGCATGGATATGCCATCTCCGAAATTCTTTTCTTCAGCACGGATTTCTATTCTAACTTCGATTTTATGTTTGCATATGTACTCAAGTATCATGGACATCACAAACTTAATATTTCCCAACCCAACCTCTGATGTTCCTCCTTTAGTAAATGGTATCTCTATCTATCCAGCTGTTTAAGTCACATACCAGAAGTCATTCTAGCTATACTCAAGTTATATAAATTAAAGAGGGTTTAAGAAAGGTTAGGCTAATTACAAAGGTTACGGTGGAGTAATATCACAGCACCTCTGAATTAATGATCATGAGAACCCAGAACCCATTCCTAGGCTTGAAGGGGCAACAGAAGAGAGTGGTTACTGAAGCTGAGGTAGTGATGGTTGTGTGGATGGGACCTGACAGGACCTGTGTCCTTCAGTCAATGGATGTGAGCAGCCCTCAGTGCAGTGTGGGGGAGCAGGTTACAAAAAAATATCTCAAATTTACTCTGGTCCATACTTCAGAACACCTGAACTGTTCCTGAAGCCATAAATCAGGAAAACAAAACAAAACAAACACAGTGATTGCTGTAATCACAAAGGATGAGCTTAACAGATCACACGGCAGAGTGGAGAAGGGCGAGGAGTGAATCAGGGTGGACAAAGGAGAGCACAATCCCAGACATTTCTCTGACTCACACCTGATTATTTCATGTCAGTAACCTATTCGCAATGCTCCACATTATCCTTAAACTAAAAACAATCAAAAAAGGTAGCCAGTGGTGCACTAAACACAGTGGATCTTGGGGAAGACACCAGACGAGAGACTCCAGGGCCTGGGACTACGGTTAATGGTATTCCATTGCCTTTGGGGTATCTCCACTGCCTGCACACAGGGGTCCCAGTGAGCGTTTGGTGATTGCCTCCAGCTCTCAGACACTCAGAGCTGACATGCTTTCGGGCTTGTTCAGTTCAGTGAGAGCATGAAGCACCTCTTAAAGATTGGCTCTGTTGTGCTCACTCACACACTGACATATAATCAAATGTTTTACTTTGGTTCCATTATCTTTTCATCAAATGCTTTGAAAAAAATATGATTGACATCACCAAGTTGATTCCATTGAGGACAAACAATCTTCAAACCAGAGTTGTTTCTCCCTGAGCTACCTCAGTAGCTTGCAGTATTAAATTCACAAATTGAATTACTTCTGCCTCTGACTAACTTTTCTTGAAAGCAAATGATATTCTTTCTTTTTACATAATCAATCATGGATCAAAGTAGGTAATGCAGGTCATTTGGTACAAATCAATTTCTGTAAAAAGTCACAAAAGGGAAGGTCATAAAGAAGAGTGTGAAGACTTTCTAGATTGCCAAAATAAAAGCTTTGCAAACAAAATCTTAAACTACTTCTTCCTTTGCCAGAAAACTGCATTCTTCTCTCTTTCTAAGTTAGCGTGGGTGTTGTAGCCTAACCTATCACTTGCTTGACATCCCTCTCAACAAATGAAATCTAAATCCCCTCTCTTTAAATATGAGCTTTCTTAGTGACACACTTCCAACACTAAAATGAGGTAGAGGTGAAACTATTTATATGACTTTCAACTCCATTCATAAGAGGCTCGTTTCCACGTTTTGGGACTCATTCTTTTGGAGCCTTGAGCTGTCATGTGAGAAGCTGGGCTATGCTGAAGTTGCCATGCTGGAAAGACTACATAGAGATAGAGATAGCCCTAGAACCCTCAGCGACTCCAGTCACCAGCTACTCAACTACCACATCTGGGTGTAAGGAGCTTCGGAGATGATTTCTGACTCATCACTGTCTGGTGCCACCACATAAAAGACTCTGACCAAGAAACATCTGTTGAATACAGTCAACCCCGGGTACCATGAGACATAATACTACTAAATGATTGTTATTATTTTACTCCACTAATTTTGAGGTAGTTTGTTACATAGCAACAGTACCCAGAGCACTGGTCTTGCCCTTCATTAAGCTCTAAATGATAGATGCTCCCAGTCCAAGAACTTGACTTTCTTCTCTTACATATTATGTCCTTTATGTGTCAACTTGAATGGACCATGGGGTGTCCAGAAATTGGGCCAAACATTATTCTGCATATGTTTGTGAGAGTGTTCTGGATGAGATTAAACATTTGAATCAGTAGACTGAGTAGAGAAGATGGTCTTCCCTAGTGTGGGTGGACCTTGTCCAATCAGTTGAAGACCTAAATGGATCAAAAGGCTGAGAAAGATGGAACTCCTCTTGTTTGACTGATTGAGCTAGAATATTGGTCTTTTCTAACCTTCAGACTTATACTGAAGCATTGATTCTTCTTGGGTCTTGAAAGAGTCAGCTTTTTGGAATGTAATTTACAGTATGGCTCTCTTGGATCTCCAGCTTGCCAACTATAGATCTTTGAATTTCTCAACCTCTGTAACCTTGTAATCTAACTCCTTATAATACATTTCTTTCTCTCTCTCTCAATACATCCTATTGGCTCTGTTTCTTTGGAAAACTTTGACTAATACATGTGCTATTTCTTTTCTGGGTTTTCAACTGCACATTTGCATATATGCTCAAATGTCATGGACATCAAAAACTAAAATATTCCAAAACTGACCATTCTTCATTTTTGTAAATGACAGCTCTGTTTAGCCAGTTGCTTAAGCCCTAAAGCCAGAGGCTATTCTAGACAAATCCTGTCACTTATGACCACAAACTGATATACTACCAAGTTCTAGAAATTATTTTTCCACATAATGACAGATATAATTATTTCGGTCCCCACTGCTAACACTCTAATATAAACAACAGTTATCTGTCACATAGGTAATACAATAATTTCTCAATATCCTCTTTTCTTCTAATCTTGCCATCTCCATTGCTATAATTCTAAAATATATTCTTCATACAACAGTCAGACTAATTTTCAAAACATACATCATTATTTTTATATTATATATACTTTAATTTAAATATATGTATATATGCTGTATATATATGGTATATTATATACTTATGTATATATTTATAAATATATATATACATACATATATATATGACACTTGTGTAAATAAGCCAGCTCATATTTAAATATTGGAAGTCTGAGTATATGTATTAAATATATATTATATAATATATGTATAATATTTGTATATTACATATTATATATTTATATGACTTCATATTTACATGTGTATGATTTTATATAAGAATCATTATATTAAACATTGTTAGAGGTAAAATTCCATACATTCTAACTTGATCTATGAAACTCTATGTAACTTGACTCTGTTTTCCTCTCTCACTTCATTTTGACTCACTATAGCTTGCTCATTAGGTCTAGTCACTGGCTTTCTCTTAGTTCCTCAGAAATCCCACACACTTTCTGGAAGGCCCTTTATATATGCTGTTCTTTTTGGGTAGAGTATCATTCATTTCTTCCTCCTCTGGCTCCATCTTCATCCCTAAGTATATCTCATGTCTTGGTTGCTCGTATTCACTTTTCTGGTTGCAGCTTAACTATCACTTTCTCAAATAACACCTCTGACATCAACCTCCAATCTGATTTTGTTCTTTTATGTTAGTATCCCTCAGAAAATGCTCTTATATTCACTTACAGGTATTTTCACCGTCAGAGATTACATGCATACTTCTTTTGTTTATTTGGTTTACAACTTATTTCTATCACTAGAATGTGAGTTCCATCACAACAAAGATCAAATCTTATTTGTTCACCACTGAACACCCAGAATTCACTAGTTTCCAGAGTGTATATAGTAAGTGCTTAATACATATTTGTTAAATGAATAAAATTTGCTCTTTGGGCTAATGTTTCTGAGGTATTTGGCACTTTTGAGAAAACTACTCTACCCACATGATCATGTAGATAGAGGTGTCTTCACTGGAGGATAATAGTTCAAGAACTTTCAGCAGCAAGCCAAAGTCTTAGAATAGTCTTCAGAAAAGTCATAGGAGCTTAGATAGCCTCTACTTAAGAAGTCTCTAAACTGGTCTCCATTTTTCTGATTTCTACATAGCAGATGGTTATGATTTCTAAGCTTCCTACTCCACAGAATTGGTTGAAGAAAAAAATTGCAAAGTTATTAGTAGAGATGTTTTCCTCAGTTTTACTGAGAAGTAAATAAATATTTTTTCAAGAATAGAAATTTAATCTTAATACTACTATTCCAAATATTTTTACTCCTGGCTTTATAATTAAAACAACAAGGAAAAAACAGTTTTTGTAGTTTAAATAGTGTGTTGCTACCTTTTTTGGACATCTCCTTGACCAGATAATCAGATTTCTGAGAGCTAAATTAAATAAATAAACTTTAAAATAGAACAAACAGCAACAATAAAACCTTCAAAATCTAGGCAACATGAAATGACCATTCTTTCTTTATAAAATATCATCACAACTCTCTGCTTCTGATTTGCTGCAATCACAAACCTAACAAGAATTCTACAGTGGGATGTGAGTAAGAAATCATGTCCATGATTGCACATAGTGCAGAAAAAACCTTTGGTGAATACCTGTCATATGCATGAAGCTCTCCACCACTATTGCTGCATCCATAACAATTCAGAATAAACTAGGTCAGATAAACATCACTCAATCACATTTTCTTTTTCCTCTGGGATCAGCGACATCCTAGCTTTCTCCTGCTGCCCTGAGCCTGATATCAGCATCTTTTTTTTTAACCTGAAAGGTTGTGATTAAATATTTTTCCCCTCTGTCAATACTTTAAGTAAAGAATGAACTAAATAAATTAAATCAACAGATAAAAGAGGATATGAATGAATTAGGTGTTGCCCCCTCTCATTACTGTCCCTTCTGTAAATGACAGATGAGCTGCTCATCTAAAAGCTGTCAAACAAATGTTTTGAAAATCCAGATAAATTAAAAGAAATATAAGACAGTCTAGTTAAGCAAAAGTAGACATTACGTCTTGTAGCTTCATTTATTGAAAAGCCTGAGGGCAACAATCTTGAATTTTTGAGATGACAGTTTTTCAAAATTATTATTTTTTAAATATGTACTTATTCACTAAAATAGGCTCCTTAATTATTCCCTAACAATCCTTTTCTTTTCAAAAAATTTAATAGAAAATTCCATGATTTATGTTTGTATTTTCATATCTTTTCCAAAACTGGTATTGCAAGATTAAGTAAGTTTTATGTTAAACACCAACACATGCTTAAGAAACTCTGCTCTGGAAAAATTTTCCCAGGCATGGAACAGCCCAAAGGTAACTCAGTCATTTATTTCTTCTCCTTTCAACGTAAGACTTTAAACTGGTCAAAGAGAAGCAGTTAGCCATTTGTTAAAGGTGGTAAGACATTTTATTTAGACTACTGTAGTAGGAGAGAGAGACTAGTATAAACTGAGCTCAACTCTGATCTGTGCAGAGGCTGAAATAGTTAGGGAAGTGGAAATTTACCAAAATTGGCTGGGAAAGCTGTTTTCCAAAAACTGTTAGGCAAGACAGGTATTGGATCATGGTGGACCTCAAACAGTAAATTCTTTCAGTGGTGTTGAAATTTTACAAGCATGGACTTCAAAGGAGAGGCTGGGTCATCCTAGGGATGTTAGAAACTATGTGCTGTTAGAAATAGCATTGGCCAAGTCTCTTAGCATGTGTGTCACAGGTGTGGTGGGAAGTAGGGGCTGGGAGGAAGTATGTAGATAAAATAATTGTGCTAGGAGTTTACAGTTTTCATAGGCCAAGGCTGAGACCAAGTCAAGAAGGGTCAGAGGATCCTGAGTGAAGTCTGGCAGAGGAGAGTCTGGGTCAGGCTTCTGGTTCTCATGCGCAGACACAGTGAGCAGTGTGGATGCCAAAATCATCAAGTCCTGACTTAGTGGTATCAGCCACTCTGCATTCCCAGATTGAATGCAAGTTTTCTATAGAATTGACACTAAGGAAATAAATTAATAGAGAGGGTGGAATGGAAAATTCACTGATGGTGCTCATAAAGACCCCGCACTAAGCTGTAGGAACTTTCATGACGAGCAGCAGGACCCTGACTCAGTCCTTGAAACTTACAGTTGGTTCTTATCTGTTCTGTTTCTTCTTAGTGTTGTAGGCAAGGTAAGGATTTTATTTTTTGTTTACACTGATAATTTGAAATTTTATCATAAAATCAAAGGCAAGAAATTAAAAATCATAGTTTGTTACAATGCTCTGAAAGATATTGAGAAATGGGGAGCGCTCTCACTTCTTTCCTTGACTGCAAGGTATGATGTTTCCTTTGCCTACAAATATTTTTATCTATTACATATAAGACATTGTTCTAGGAACTGGAGGATGTAGAAGTGGATATATGAGGAATGAAAAAGATAGGCTTCCTCTAAGGAACTTCCAGTCAGGGAGAGGAAACAGAGCCTTTATGTAATTAACTGTTACATAGTTGAGAAAATGTTAAATGTCTTAACAAAGCAAATGCGCTAAAAGTGTTGCCGGGAGTCAATATTTGCCTTTGGTTGGAGGAATTTGCAACTACTTTTAGTTTTGGGTAAAAGAATAGAATTTGAGTACTGAGAAAGGGAAAAGCATTCCAAACAGAGGTAAGGATACATAAAGGAACCAAAGAAAGGCATGCATCACGAGGGTATGAGGAATAGCAAGTTAGTTAGTTGCACTAAAGGACGAAGTGTGTGAGGGGGGGCAATAGGAAATATTGTTGTGACTACAGAGCACTGAATGCCATGAGAGAACTAACATTTAGTGCTTACCTATTATTTTTTGGGTCCTTTGCATATGTTATTTCATATAATCTTCAGAACTCTATAGGGAAAATTTTCAAGAGGTTATCAAGAGTGATCAGGAAGAGTCCGAAAGAGTATTGGGAAGAAGTGTGTGCAGTTTTAAATAGGGGGGTCAGAGCAGCTTCAGTAACTGGGAGATATTTGAGTAAAGACCTGAAGGTGGGGGATAAGCATGTGTTGAAGTCTGTGTGAAGAGCATCCCAGGTAAAGGAAAAGGCAAGTGCAAAGACCCTGAGGAGGGAATGGCGACAGCGTACGGAGGGAGCCTGAGCAGGGAGGAGGATGGAATATAAAGTCGGAAAGCGAACAGCTATGGGAGTTCCATGGCCTTTGAGTTTTGCCATTAGTCAGAAGGTTCTGATGGAGAGACCTAATCTGACTTAGGTGTTGAGAGGATTTGCACTTCTATTTGTGTCAGAAAGGTCAGAAAGAAAGGAAGGTCAAAAACAATGAGGAAGCTTTTGGAACAATCCAGGACAAAGCTGAAGATGTCTGAACCAGGGCAGTAGATGAGCCAGGACCTTGGCTTCACTGACATTGTGCTCTGAGTTCCTTACTTCAGATACAGCCAGAGGCGAAGCAAGCAGTGCCCAAGAAAGCACACTTCATTATTCATAAACAAAAGGCAAGTTCGTGATAGAGTTTGGAGTCTGCACTGGGGAATTTGTAAATGGAAATTCAAGGAGAGAAGGCTAGGAGAATCATTGCCTACTGTCTGCTTTTTATAAGAATGAACTCTACACAAATTATAGATACTGAATGATGGAAAAGGAGGGGGATGAAGAGTAAGGACAGTGGTGTGGAGGGTGTCAGGACTGAGCAGAAGTGAGAAGGGGAATATCAGAAGGCAGAGGGTATATCACTGCATAATTGCTTAGACTAAATTTACAGACTAGGTGGAGAATTTGAGGGAAACAAAGATGATACATTATTACTGGGGACAGAGGCAATGAAGAGGGTTAATGATGAGGTGACAACCCTGTATTGATATGTATGTGAAATTCAATATAATGCCAAAACTGAGTGCTGGGGTTAGCTTCCTTCACTGTGGCTGAGACTGCGCTAGAGATATACACAAAGTTGAACCAGCAACTTTATGTTCTACCTTCATGGAGAATCCATTCTACTGGGAAAGAAAGTCAGTTGAACACTTATTTATATAACTGTATACCAGGGGCCTTCAATGGGGAAAGGTACTTGCGGAGAACATCCAAAAAAGGAGTAAGAGGACAGTTGGGCTGTAGAAAAATAATCATGAGACCTAAATCCCACCATTACAAGTAACTAACTCCATACCCATAGCTATTCACCTAACATCTTTAAACTTCAATTTACTCATATGCAAAATAGGTGGGTGGGACTCCATGCCCTCAAGGCACCTTAGAAACTCTTAAGTGTCTAAGCAATTTGTTTTGTATGTTTGCCAAGGCAAGGTTGAAAGAATCCTAGAAGCCAAGAGAAGAACTAGCAGCTGATGGACTTCTTTGACTTTGGTTTTGATTCCTATTTATCTTATTATCAAACTTACATTAAAACAAGCATAGTAATTGTTTGAAACAAAGTATCATTACTTAGAAAGCGGCATGTCAGCTGTGTTGTGATTCAATGATTTGGAAAAGCTCAGAAAGTAGTTTTCCTCCAACACTGTTTCTCCTCTTTTCTACAGAAATCTTTTGTGCAGGTTCAAGAGAAAGATTAGATACTAATTTGATTCTCTACATTATGAAACAGTCTTAACAGAGCATTGAGATATGGATTATCTAGAGGGACTGTTGAAAGAAATGCTGCCTTTTTAAAATTATCCCAAACAGAAATAACTGGTTGATTTGCTGATATGCAGATAAGTATCAGGTATTATTTAGCCAGTACTAACCTGCCTGAATATCTTTCCACCACTCTGGGAATACTGAACCAAAAAAAAAAAATTGAGAAACTTTGTTTCCTAAAGAATAAACATCTGATATTAGATAGTGCCCTTAGGAAATAAGAAAATTAGATAAGCCCCATTTTCTTGCACAAGAAGAAATAAATTCACCCTCTTCAAATACTAATAGGAAGTCCTCTCTGGATATACCTGGCAGGGTTTCAAAATGTAGCACTGAAAAAGAAATAAATTATGACCAAAACCAAGGGTAATGTCTAATCACTTTTCAACTAGAACTAACGAAATCACACCTAACTGATGCAAAGATATAAAATACAACTATCCTTTAAAGTCCTGCTGGCTGCTTCTGTAATTTTTATTTCCAACTGCCCTTCTCAATTCTCTGGCTTCTCATTTGCATTTTGAAAGACTTTCCACTGAATAAACTGTTCAAATTTAAATGAAAATTCCAGTCAGACATATTTGGCTTTGCTTTGGAATATCCTTTCCTCTGACATAATTTTGGTTTTCTAATTTCAAGACCAGTCTGTTCTCTGTCTTCAGTTTCCCAAGCTGTCAGCCCTACAGCTCTGTTCTTGTTTGGTAATTAATGTCACCAGTTGCTTCACTGCCCCTCGCTGGACCCCCTCCTCTTGCCTTTCATTCTTTCTGTACTTCTACCTGCTTTGTTCACATCACTGTCAGCCTAAAAGTGAGACCTCTTCCTTTATAATTCTTTCCCCAAATATGTGATTATTCTTATCTTTCCTTCATGGTGATCCATGTAGAACACCCCTGGCTAATACTGCCTAAGAAAACATTCTCTTTGGGATGTTACATTAAAGAGCATAACAACCTGTCCATAGTAGCCCTTGTGAAGGGCAAAGCATCCCTAAAGGTTGCTTATCAAAGAGAACATTTTAGCCTGTACTACCTTGCCACCCTGTCTGCCCTGCTTTCCTCCGCAGAAAGAGTAAGCCCTTCTTACCTGAGACAAGGGCAGTTGCTTCTTTGCCCATCAGCATATCCCTGCTGTGTGTTTCTGGTGCCACTGCCAAGTTCTAGGCACCAAGTGGAAGTGGCCTGCGGCATGTGCCACAGAACTGCTAGAGTCCAGATGTGGCAATATGTCTGCCTGCAATCCTGCACCCACCGGTCCCTGTGGCGTGGAAAGAAACACTCCAAAAGAGGAAGACACATTTCATACCAATCCAACCCACATCAGTGCCCTTCTCAAATCCCCCTATTACATTGAGAAACAGACCAGGAGCACAGGAGGAGAATATTTTCAATTACACAGCTTTGCTGGAGGAAGGATTCCAGGTGGTGAGGAGGATGTGAGCACCAAATAAACACAGGGCTAACCTTGCAGGTGGTCCAGGGCAGGTGTACACCCATGTGGTAAATAGTAGGGGTCCTGGAAACATCCTCAAATCTAAAAGCACTCTACACGAAATGTTGGAAAAGTCACCTATACAAATCCAACCCTTTGCAGGTCTTCTGCTACCTGATTAAAAGCAAATACCTCCAGGAAGGGATATATTTTCAAATGTATTCATCACTGTCACCTTAGCGCAAAAGGTTTTCAACTCCCCTTGTGAAATTCAGCATGTTTTTGTTAGTACTAGGTCAAAAAGATATTTCTCACCAAATAAAAGAGGAGAAAGAGTGGTTGGGAAATGTGGATAAGAAGTGTAAGGCCATCAAAGAAAACTCCGGTGGACAATCTAGCACAAGGATAGTCCAATGTAAGGAATGATCCAATAGGCAGTGAATACTCCAAGATCTGGAATTTTGGTCCTGGTCTTATTCTACTCAAGGTGCATTAAAAACAAACATCACTAAGGAACTTCACTTCTCTGTTTTCCAGGGAACACTATATCCTAAATCCATATAAAACACTATAGTATAGAAAATTTTACTTCTATATAGAAAAACAACATTTCCATGATTATTTTGATGTTTTAAGTAAATTTCTTAAGACTTTACATGATTATTTCTCAGAGTTTTCTATGTTACTAATTATGCAGAGTAATAGGATTTGTTTTTGGAAAATGCAGACTGTAAGCAGGTCTTCAGTGACTTCTATTCACATGTTATGTATTTTAAATAATAATTAGAAATTAATAAGTAAAACATATAAAGCATACAATACAAAAGAGGGAAAATAGAGAAAAAAATTACTAAACTCAAGGAAAGTTAGCATTCTTTTACATATATTTTTTTGTGACCTTAGTCTAATTCTGTAGATTAAGAAAATAATGTCTCTAAGAGGAAAGTATATTGCAATCCAGGCCTATTTAAAGGAGGAAGAACATTCCCAAATGAATAGTCTAAAGACACAATTACAGAAATTGGAAAAAGAAGAACAAATGAGGCCCAAAGTCACCAGAAGGAGGGACATAATAAAGATTACAGAAGAAATAAATAAAATTGAGAAGAATAAAACAATAGAAAAAAATCAATGAAACCAAGAGCTGGTTCTTTGAAAAAATAAACAAAATAGATAAACCCCTAGCCAGACTCATTAAGAGAAAAAGAGAATCTACACACATAAACACAATCAGAAATGAGAAAGGAAAAATCACGACGGACCCCACAGAAATACAAAGAATCATAAGAGAATATTATGAGAATCTATATGCTAACAAGCTGGAAAACATAGAAGAAATGGACAGCTTCTTAGAAAAATACAACCTTCCAAGACTGACCAAGCAAGAAACAGAAAAACTAAACAGACCAATCACCAGCAACGAAATCGAATTGGTAATCAAAAAACTACCCAAGAACAAAACCCCCGGGCCTGATGGATTCACCTCTGAATTCTACCAGACATATAGAGAAGAAATAACACCGATTCTCCTTAAAGTTTTCCAAAAAATAGAAGAGGAGGGAATACTTCCAAACTCATTCTATGAAGCCAGCATCACTCTAATACCAAAACCGGGCAAAGACCTCACCAAAAAAGAAAATTACAGACCAATATCCCTGATGAACGTAGATGCAAAAATACTCAACAAAATATTAGCAAACCGAATTCAAAAATACATCAAGAGGATCATACACCATGATCAAGTGGGATTCATCCCAGGGATGCAAGGATGGTACAACATTCGAAAATCCATCAACATCATCCACCACATCAATAAAAAGAAGAACAAAAACCACATGATCATCTCTATAGATGCTGGAAAAGCATTTGACAAAATTAAGCATCCATTCATGATTAAAACTCTCAACAAAATGGGTATAGAGGGCAAGTACCTCAACATCATAAAGGTTATATATGACAAACCCACAGCTAACATCATATTTAATGGCGAGACGCTGAAAGCTTTTCATCTAAGATCGGGAACAAGACAGGGATGCCCACTCTCTCCACTGTTATTCAACACAGTACTGGAGGTCCTAGCCACAGCAATCAGACAAAACAAAGACATACAAGGCATCCAGATTGGTAAAGAAGAAGTCAAATTGTCACTATTTGCAGATGACATGATACTGTACATAAAAAACCCTAAAGACTCCATTCCAAAACTACTAGAACTAATATCTGAATTCAGCAAAGTTGCAGGATACAAAATTAACACACAGAAATCTGTTGCTTTCCTATACACTAATGATGAACTAACAGAAAGAGAAATCAGAAAAACAATTCCATTCACAACTGCATCAAAAAGAATAAAATACCTAGGAATAAACCTAACGAAGGAAGTGAAAGACCTGTACTCTGAAAACTACAAGACACTACTAAGAGAAATTAAAGAGGACACTAACAAATGGAAATGCATCCCATGTTCTTGGCTAGGAAGAATAAATATTGTCAAAATGGCTATACTACCTAAAGCAATCTACAGATTCAATGCAATCCCTATCAAACTACCAACATCTTTCTTCAATGAACTGGAACAAATAATTCTAAAATTCATATGGAACCACAAAAGACCCCAATAGCCAAAGCAATCCTGAGAAGGAGGAATAAAACAGGGAGAATTACACTCCCTGACTTCAAGCTCTACTACAAAGCCACAGTAATCAAGACAATTTGGTATTGGCACAAAAACAGACCCACAGACCAGTGGAACAGAATAGAAAATCCAAACATTAACCCAAACATATACAGTCAATTAATATTTGATAAAAGTGCCTTGGATATACAATGGGGAGATGACAGCCTCTTCAGCAGCTGGTGTTGGAAAAACTGGACAGCTACATGTAAGAGAATGAAACTGGACTACTGTCTAGCCCCATACACAAAGGTAAACTCAAGGTGGATCAAAGATTTGAATGTAAGTCATGAAACCATAAAACTCTTAGAAAAAAACATAGGCAAAAATCTCATGGACATAAACATGAGCAACTTCTTCATGAACATATCTCCCCGGGCAAGGGAAACAAAAGCAAAAATGAACAAGTGGGACTATATCAAGCTGAAAAGCTTCTGTACAGCAAAGGACACCATCAGTAGAACAAAAAGACATCCTACAGTATGGGAGAATATATTCATAAAAAACGTATCTGATAAAGGGTTGACATCCAAAATATATAAAGAACTCATGCACCTTAACAAACAGAAAGCAAATAATCCAATTAAGAAATGGGCAGAGGACATGAATAGACACTTCTCCAAAGAAGAAATTCAGATGGCCAACAGGCACATGAAAAGATGCTCCACATCGCTAATCATCAGAGAAATGCAGATTAAAACCACAATGAGATATCACCTCACACCAGTGAGGATGGCCAACATCCAAAACACAAACAACAACATGTTGGCGAGGATGTGGAGAAAAGGGAACCCTCCTACACTGCTGGTGGGACTGCAAATTAGTTCAACCATTGTGGAAAGCAGTATGGAGGTTCCTCAAAAAACTCAAAATAGAAATACCATTTGACCCAGGAATTCCACTCCTAGGAATTTACCCTAAGAATGCAGCAGCCCAATTTGAAAAGGACAGATGCACCCCTATGTTTATTGCAGCACTATTTACAATAGCCAAGAAATGGAAGCAACCTAAGTGTCCATCAGTAGATGAATGGATAAAGAAGATGTGGTACATATACACAATGGAATATTATTCAGCCATAAGAAGAAAACAAATCCTACCATTTGCAACAACATGGATGGAGCTAGAGGGTATTATGCTCAGTGAAATAAGCCAAGCCGAAAAAGACAAGTATCAAATGATTTCACTCATATGTGGAGTATAAGAACAAAGAAAAAAACTGAAGGAACAAAACAGCAGCAGACTCACAGAACCCAAGAACGGACTAATAGTTACCAAAGGGAAAGGGACTGGGGAAAATGGGCGGGAAGGGAGGGATAAGAGGGAAAAAGGGGCATTACGATTAGCAGATGTAATGTTGGGGGGGCACGGGGAGGGCAGTACAACTCAGAGAAGACAAGTAGTGATTGTATAGCATCTCACTACGCTGATGGACAGTGACTGTAATGGGGTTGGTGGGGGGGACCTGATGAAGGGGTAGTTTAATAATCGTAATATTGCACATGTAATTGTAAATTAATGATAATAAAATAAATTATATATAAAAAAAAAAAGAAGCTGCAGTGCCTCGAAGGATTGCAGGATTTTACTTTACAGGACCTAGTGAAGGAGGCTGAGAAAGTGTATCACAAAAGAGAGACAGAGGAAGAGAAAAAGAAAGGGAGAAGAGAGAGAGAGAGGAAAGGGAGGATAGAAGAGACAGAAGACAGGAGGAAAACTTATCTAGAATTTTGGCCACAGTGGTAGGAGAGAAAGAAAGAGGATTTCAAGGGCCTAGGCAGGTAGGGAACCTGAGCAACAGGGGCCAGAAGACAACGAGAAGCATGGGCAGACCACCCCTTGACAAAGATCAAGGTGCCTACTGCAAGGAGAGAGGGGGAGTAGCCAGGGGAGTTCTTACCCAGGCCTTGGGACCCTGGAAGAGGCCGGTGGCATACCTGTCAAAGAAACTGGACCCAGTGGCCAGCAGATGGCCATCCTGCTTAAAGGCCATTGCAGCAGTTGCGATCCTGATCAAGGACGCTGACAAACTAACTATGGGACAACAGGTGACTGTAATTGCTGCCCATGCCCTAGAGAGTGTTATC